>OY740766.1:71848494-72448494 GCA_963513935.1 Aphrophora alni
GTCTACCACCATTCGATATTGATTGCTACGCTTCTTGACCAAAAACTCTGGTGCCGCCAACGCACTTGGAATCGTCTACACACCAACGCGTTCCAATTGTACTAACTGTCTATCTAATTCTATTTTTTCCACTTCATTCAACCTGTATGGAGGTATTGCAATAGGTTTGTCATTTTTCATATATATTACATGAGGTGGCATATCTTCCTTTCTAAATCGTCGGGGCCCTTTGCAAATTGATATTAATAGTTACCCACGAGTGCATGTGCCCCCGCATACTCGTGCGGAGGCAAATGTTTATTAATATCAATTACACCGCCCTTTAAGCCCCGTAATTCATTTTGATTCATGTGAAGACTCATTATTGTTGCTCATTCCGTTTGTAAATCAAGGTAGTTTTAAAAATTTCCTTTGAAAATCTTCTTTTTTTTCTTTCTTGTTATATTTAAATCTGACATTCGCATATCACACACCTACCCCAGTGTAGTTGAATTTCTAATTGTTTTCGTTTTTGTATAGGATTAGTCATTTTAAGCGTAATTAGGTGTACGGTCTGTACGAGCACACTTATGAATTCCTTTGTAATTGAACATATCAGTTCTTAGTTCGAAATCATATCTAAATCCATTAGAATTTATTTTTTGTTTTCGGCGAAATGATAATTGTTGAATGTGGCCCAAGAATAATGTGTGTACTTGTAATACCTCCTGGTTTATATCAACGTCATTATATATATATATATATATATTTGGGTTTGATATATTATATAAAGGATGTTTGTTGTCATTGATTGTCAACTCTTTTGTCTTGAAATTATTATTCCATTGTTTTTAATAAATCATTTCCAATCGAAAAATCGCAAATTTTTCTATTAAATAAACTGTTTTATTAAATCAGCAGTACCTCTGACAGTCTTTTCATGATCCACTGACAACCTAGCGCTCTTCTTCCATAGCTTATATATCGTTGACACCCAATGACGTCTTGTAAGTCATGGAAGGCAAGCAAATACCTAACTTTCTGAGGTCTTTCACAATAATTGTTGTTACTCTTGGACTCTCAATCTTAACTTCTAGAGTTATACGTATCGCCACATCTTAAATCCTAACAAAATAATAAATATATTTCCACCGAAATGTGTGCATAACAATAATAACACAAACCATATAATAAATATTACAAAACTTCTTTAGTATATTTTTGTTCCTATATTTGTAAAAGGGAGAGAGTACAGATACAAAGAAATAAAAGTTAAAATAATAGAAAAAAACAATTGTTTAAAGACAATAAACACATGTTTGAATACTTTAGCTGATAGGAATAACTTGGGACAACTGATTTTAAATCGCAAATTGTTAAATGTATATACATCACACCACTTTAAAATGGTGAAATTTATAACATAAAATTTGCTGTTATGTTGATTAATTGTACTGTATTATATTATATATGTAATTGTTATTTAGATTTTACTGTAGCTTCAATACATATATTTTATTTTATTTTTAATCATTGTAGATTCATCTTTAGTATGATTAATTAAACTATTCAAATACAAGAAGTTATTTACAAAAATGAATGTAAGAATTATATTCTATACTTTTTATACAAAGTAATGAATTCTAATTTTAATTGTACACTTTGACTCTTGATCCCCGGTTCGTTGGCTTCTTTTCAGCGCAGATTTAGCATTAGAAATCCTGCATTTAAATCCTTCTTAACTACTTCACCACCCCGTGATATTCATTTTTATTATTCTGTTCTACGACCTCATTTTCATTCACTCTATTTTAATTTCTCGCTAATATATTAAGAAAATACTGGTATAATAAGATGAATAGGTTTATTTTTACGATAATAGTTATAATAATTAACAATCAATGTAAACAATTCTTTCGGTATTCCTGTAATTAATTTTGTATAGTTTCTGATGCTAAATTGCTAATTAATGATAGGTAGAAAGGAATTTGTTTAGCGCTGGCACCTATATCCAATAGAATTAGAGAATAAATGAGAAATAATGGAATAATTGAAGCTAGAATTAACTAGTTTATAAATTGAACACACAAGACAGATTCATAACTAATATATACAGAATACACCTATTCTACAATGAATACTTTTATTTGAATATAAGTCAGAAATAACTGATAGAAATAACAAAATAATGTGGGTGACAATTCTTTTAAATTCCCTTAAGAATACAAATGATTTAAAGCACGATGGCATTATGCTCCTAAGAAAAATAGAGTGATAAGCTCAAATTAATAAGCCATAAAAAAAAATAACAAAAATAAATTTGAATAACAATCGTGAACTATGATATAATAAATAAAGGGTAATATATATATATATATCATCTTACAGGGTCTTAGAGGTTCTGCAGCCCAATAAAAATGATAAAAATTGATACAATTTTACTGACAACATAACAGAATATTACAGAGCTATAAAGAATTCCAGCAAAAATTAAATCAAATCATTTAAATTTATCAAAAAATTGTATGTGGCGCAAAAAGGAAAATGACCCATCAATATCTTCATTATTCCTCAACATTGCTTAGACCCAAGGTGAGCAGATCACTTGTCCTACAACAAGCACCTCTCAGTACAATAAAATCTATGTACATAAACGTTAGAATCCTTCGATAGATTTGAGATCGATGTGGTAATCAGTGTTCCATCAAATATCGGTGAGATACTTGGATACGAATAGAAGAAATCACTACTTCTTTTCTACGAACGGCACGTATTGATGAACTCTACGGACGGACAATACCTTTTACTTCTCTGACCTCATTGGACACTTCAGTTGTGATAATGCAATATATATATATATATATATATATATATATATATATATATATATATATATATATATATATATATATATATAATTACCGCTAAAAATTCAGATGTCTTTACACACTGCGTGGATAGCAAATGACATGTAGATTTATATACTGTTTCGACTGATTTTATGTTTCCAGTTAGTTATTCCACACCACTATGGTATCCAGAAAAAAGAATACTCCGACGTACCATACTAAAAAATGTGTTTGGAACACAGAATATCAATAACAAAGGAATTGAAATATATATATATATCTTAGATAGCTTGGGAAGCATTCTTGGAATTGGTTAAAATGATGATGAAGAAAACCTGGTGAAGTAAATACACCAGAAAAAAAATAAAAACATACAGTTTCTATGATATTCATAAATGGATCAGCTAGAGAATTATCTAAAATTATGTTGTGAATCTACTTAATATCTGGTGGTCTTTTGGATAAGTAGAATATAAAAATGTAATTAATCCGTGATCGAAAAAGAACCCGGTAAAAACGTAACGATCAGATCTTATCTGCTTCCCTTAACATGTCACATAATATGTCCAAAGTTTTATACAGAAAGTTATCAAAGTTATAGATAGTCTGTATCCAAATAATAGTACTGAACATTTATCAAAGGTGGGAATTTGGAGTTGCGTTCCATTAGTAATTATGAGGTGTTGTAGTTCTGTCTATGGCGACTAATATTAACACATTGAAGCAGTGAAATGAAGAACTTTAATCCTGCCAAACTTCACCACTATTGGAGTCTGTTTATGTCGGAGTTGCGTTTCATTACTAAATAACGAGCGTTGATAGTCCTGTCTATGGCGACTAATATACATTGAAGCAGTGAAATGAAGAACTTTAATCCTGCCAAACTTCACCACTATTGGAGTCTATTTATGTCGGAGTTGCGTTTCATTACTAAATAACGAGCGTTGACATTTCGGTCTATGGCGACTAATATTAATACATTGAAGCAGTGAAATGAAGAAGTTTAATCCTGCCAAACTTCACCACTATTGGAGTCTATTTATGTCGGAGTTGCGTTTCATTACTAAATAACGAGCGTTGAGAGTTCTGTCTAAGGCGAAAAAGTGCAATACATTGAAGCAGGGAATTAGAGAACCTAAATCCTTTCAACCTTGACAACGATTGTAGTCTATTTATAACAGAGTTGCGTTCCCTTACTAAATGATGAGGACTGATAGTTCTGTCTATGGTGACAAAAATGATAAATTGATGAAGGGAATTAGATAACTTAAATCCTTTAAATCTCGAAAAGGAATGAAGTCAATATAATTTATTGATTTGACCGCTAATACATTGTTTTACCAAGATAGTATTATTGATTAAATAATTATTTCAGTCTTTAGTAGTCTATATAAATCAGAGTTTAAAGGTTTTTTCGGTTTTTGACATATCTTGTGTAGCTATATACAGTATATTGCAAAATGGTCTGCTAACAGATACCAGCTGAAAGGGTATTACTCATCAACTGTAATGCTGATAACTGTGACAGAAATGATCAAAACAAATTTATGGTAACTACAACACGCTTTCAAAATATCTGTTGTTAAAACAAAATACTGCATACAGACACACACACACACACACACCCCCACACACACACACACACACACACACACACACACACACACACACACACACACACACACACACACACACACACACACACACACACACACACACACACACACACACAAACACACACACACACACACACACACACACACACCCCCCCCCCCCCCCCCCCACACACACACACACACACACACACACACACACACAACCACACACACAAAGGCGTTTTTAATAGTCCACTCAACTGAAACTATATCCATATATCATTGACCCTTTGTAAAGCCATATTGTTTATTACAAAAGCAGCCTTTTACTTTCAAGCTTTAATGAGACAATGATTGGTCATTTATTCTGTCAGTTGCAAAGCAGAGAAAGAAAATATACAAAAGAGTATAAAATAGTTGTTTATTTTTCTCACTCATATATTCTCAAACAAAACGTATTCCTGATCACGTCTCCAAAAAATACCTTCTTTTGGAGTTATAAAAGGATGAGTGAAAATTAAACATGCCTCTGCTTTGCAGATACACGATTTCTAAACCAGCTCCTACGAATTTAGTGAAACCTTAGTGTTTATTGCTAAAACATTGAAAGTGAGAACTCTAAAAACTATTTTGGACTAGTAGTTTTGAAAAAAAAAAACAACTTAATTTTAACCAGACACCAGTTCGGTCATTTTCACTTTTATACCGATATATACAGAAACGGATTGTTTTGGGGATATATATAGGCCTACTGTTTTTTTTTGAGTCTAGGATCCACATTCAATCATACATTGGTTAAAGTCATTAGGCCTGGAATGAGAACATTGAAATATTAAAAACAAAATCTTCTTCACATGTGGATAAACTATGCTCATTATCAAAGTTGAATAAAATCTGTCCAACCATTAAACCTTTAGGAAATGGCCATGAAAACAAACAATGAATGACTTACTTTTTAAAAATAGTAAAACTTATTATCTCATGTTAAAAAATAATACAATATTGGTTTCACGATATTTAAAAATTGATATATCAGTTTAAAACCTATTTCTAATAATTTGATCTATGAACAAAGTTTCTCTAAACTTCGAATAAATAAGAATATAAATAAAGATTTTAAGATATCAATTCGATATCAATTTTTGGACTCTCGTGGACGAATTGTGATGCGTCTTATTATCAACTCAATTTTGTCTAAATTTACTTTACAGATGAAGTTAATAAAATAAGAGAATAAAAATTGTTGTTACTACAAACTTTTGAATTAGCTTAAATGGAGCAATATTTATGAAAACTTCAATTACCTAATGAAAGAAAACACACTAGTGTCAAAAAAAATCGAACAATTATTTAAAACAAAAAGAAATTTCAATAAACAAGTCACACAGCTAGGACAAGTCACTTTGATGTTTGTGTATACGTAACAATTGATGATAACGACTTTACCATTGAAACATCTTAAGTGTTTGTTGTTAACATTAGTCTATCTTTTTTCATGTGGTATCTATTGAATTGATAATAAAAATTACGACTGTAATTTAATTTAACTTATTAAGTGATTAATATTAGTTATAAGAATTTCATCCACAAAGATGAACATATTACTTATACTGTGCAACCACTACAAGATGGAAGTTCCGTTTTAAGAGCACGTGATGTATCGTATTTCCGTAAAAAATAAAGCTTCTACTTTCACCCACTTATTAAATAGTAACCCTCAAGTTTATTGTTGGATAATTTCAGAGTCGGTTCTTTGCCTAATCATAAGGCGTCAGGTCAGGCGTCTGCAAGGGGCGTTCCTCTTGTTTGTCTTACAAGAGATTGTATTCAACGCGTTAAAATTCCTTAAAATTCAATATTTCTTAGAAACATGCAGACACATTTATATATATATATATATATATATATATATATATATATATATAATATACTTATTCTAAAACAATTTGTGATGACTTATTTCTGCAGAATTCATTTAATTTTAATTACTTTATTTTTGGCAGGGGGTGGTCATAAGAATGTATTTAAGATGTATCTCGATATCTCGTTGACTGATGGTTGCAATTATATTCAAATATTAACTCGATAATGTACCGGTCGTAAAGATATCACTTTTAACTTAGGCCTCAGTGAGAAATTATTTTTAACCAAATTGCTCTAATTGAGTTAGTATGTATTAACGTCCATTAAAAAATTAGGCACTAGTAATTAAAATTATGTTCTTATCATTTTTTTTCGATGAGGAATTAGTGCATTAGTTTGTTTACATTTTCTCTCTGTACATAAACATTAAACGAACGGTTCAATACTTATCCGATAACAAAAATTTAGATACCGAATTATAGATTTTGAAATTATTAACTTCATGAAAACTCAAAATAACAAAAATACATATTTTATAGTTTTGCGACCTATAATAAAGTACGATACATTTTCTCTCAAATTATGTTTAAAAGTTTTTTATATAAGGGTGTATTGTGTTTCTATCAACACTTTTAAATAGAAATAAAATTTCTTTTTATTGGTTTGTTATTTGTCTAACAGTAAATTTGTATTAAAATTATGAAATCTTATTACGAAACTTTTTTGAATATTTCATAAAATTCTAGATAATAAAAACTATCACAGACAATATTTTTAAATTTTTTGTCCAATTGTGTTCTCTATCATCATATTCTTCGTCTAGTCCGTAAACTTATGTACGTTATTATTTACAAACAATTACAGTCTGTAGGGAACTTTGTTCATTATAAAGTTACATGAAACATATCTTAACGTAGAAGGTAATGTCTGCAATCAGTATTTAACTGATCAAGTACTGCAAAACCATTTTCTACTGAAACTACTTGCAATGAAGACTATTATGTGGCTATCAAAGAGGATAGTGTTTGAGTTGAGGAAACAGATCCTTTAACTAACACTAACTTTTAAAGAAACTTAAGATGCTAACTGCGCGTCCTAACTGTAATTAAACTGAAGTTTTGTAATTAGAAACAAGATCTAGTGTGAAATTGGCTACAAATAAATATATTAAAAGCTTATTAACAATTTTAGAACTAAATTCATTAAGGTTTAATGGTATGCAGTTTTAAATGCCATTTTATATTTAGCTAACAAATTTAGAAACAAATCTTGGGTATAAAAATTATTATTATTTATGACGTGGTAAAAAATGTAAGCCTTAAGTTTGTTTCGTGCATTATTTGAAAGCCATTGATGAGGTTTCAAAGCTTTTTCTCTTTTTCTGACGTAAAATGAAATTGAAATAATGAAACTAAATAAAATATTTATAAATCTGGTGTTTAATAAACAAATTATTAAAAAATAAAATGATTATTTCTATCAATTTGTATTGTTGGTTTTAAATTATGAATATCTGTTACAGAAAGAAATATGAAAACTAATATGCTATCTATGGTTTCCAAAACACATTATTAAGATATATAGAAGTTTGATTCGTGCATTATGTTAAAACCTTCGATGAGGTTTCAAAGTTTGTTCTCATTTTCTGACGTAAAAACAAATTGAAATAATGAAACTAAATAAAATATTTATAAATCTAGTGTTTAATAAACAAATTAATAAAAAAATATAATGATTATTTCTATCAATTTGTATTGTTGGTGTTAAATTATAATTATCTGTTACAGAAAGGAAAACTAATATGCTATCTATGGTTTCCAAAACACATGCTTAAGAATATCGGAAACGTACGAAAATTATTAAAAATCCAGAGTTATTTAAAAATTCAGTTTCTACTCATTTTAATTAAGCAAAGAAAAACTTAAAAATGGTACATCGTAGTTGTGGCTAGATTCATGATACGAAACCTAACGAAATCCCATCCGTATGTGATAAACTCACTTAATAGTGAATATTATGTTTCTAATTTTCACAATAGTTACCTCTAAATATAGAACAAAGTAAAATAAAAAGCTAATGTTTAATTGTATGAATTTGGAAAGTATCTTAAAATAACAACTGATACTAATATCAACTTTGACATGAACGATATAAATTAATTTAATCATGCGCTTAGAAAGTAGGCTACATGGAGTGGATGAAGTTGAAGTTGACTTATACATTTGTGTAACAATGAAAATTACCAAAATGCAGTTTATTCAGAAAGTGATGAATGAAAATCACACAACTGAAATTTAATTCTTCTGGAATGGGTAGAATCATTTTAAAAAGTATTGGGTGGCAAGACGTAAACGGTTCCAGTTTAAATTATGTTGCTTTATGCTTGTCCAGCTCCATCATGCAGTGTATTTCAAGCAGATTCTCTAAAAGTACTGTCATCTAAAAGTCATTGTCTTGGTCCCTTATCTCACAAACCCCTTCCATCTCTTGTAATCCAACGCCGCATTTCCCCAGGAAACAATTGACATTTACCTTGTGTAGAAAATTATATTTGTAGATGACAGGGACATACCTAACCATTTCGAATCAGCATTTCAATACTTCATTTACACTATTTAAGGTCAACCCCCTCCTAAATTATGAGTTACTGATAGTAAATAATTACATACCAAATTATTGATCAACCTACTCATTCACTATAATTATGAAATATAATTTCCAAAATATATAAAGGTGTTAAAATCAATTACATATTTTGAATTTATATTAAGGGTGGGGGTTACTTTTTCACTACTTGAGTCCATCTCTGGTTTACACTCTTTTTTAATTCTATGTTGGTCTTTATGTTTTCTCCTGATGATTTTTATCTTTTCAGAACTCTTGTTCTTAAAGGATTTCTTCTTTTCTTGGTTTTTTTTCTTCTCTTGTAATTGTTTTCTTTTCAATTCCAGAATGTACGTATGTTTTTCTTTTTGCCCCTGGAGTTAAATTTTCTCTTGTGTCTTCTTCTTTTTCTTAGATTTTATAAAATAATTTTTTATGTAGAAACTGTTATCAACGTTTTTGGTATAGTTGTAACTCTACTGAAGTCAGAAGTTTTAACAGTTTTCGATGAAGTGAAATTTGTTAATTGGTACAGATAAAAAGTCTCAAAAGGAACTAGGTTTTTTGGATGTAAATTTTCAATTATCTGTCATTGTTTCATATTCTCCAAACTGAAGTTAATTGATCCGAATTCACGAGGTGACATTTATTTCTGTTCCAAGGATACAAGTCAGTTTTCCTGAACGTCCTTACTGAAACTTTGGTTGTTGCAGCCTTCTTATAATGCCCCAAATATTTTCCCTCAAATACTTAAAAGTACTTCTATAAGGATTATGTTTGAGTAAATTTTCAGTTTCTTGAGCATAGTAAGGTTTTCAAGGGTGACATAAATCTGACATCCAAAGGCTGCAAACGGTGTGTTGAGTGCGGTTGTAGACATACTATGGAATTATGATTACCCCTCCCCCCCGTTACGTCAACCACTTCTACATTTATATGCCTAAAGTGTCCATAGATGACTAATAAAAGTACTCTTTCGTAGGCTTCGTATCAAATGTTCCAGCCGTTTAGTAAAGATATTAGTTTCACTCCACTCAGAAAGTCGACTTGCCCAAATTTATCCAACTGGTGTGAATTCCATTAAAAACGGAGACATATTTTTCTAGAAAATACAACTCTAAATATGTGATAAATGTTTAACAGGCATTCATCGGTGCTACAACTATAATTAATTTAACTCTCTCCTCAAAGGTAGAAGAACAATTTTGTTTTCACTTTAATTCTTATCATGTTACTATATTGATGATGCATTACAATAACACTGGATTCAGCGACATTGGATATGCGATAAGGGGACTAATTACAGTAGTATCGACTGTTCTTATCACTTGTGGTTTACGCACGGACCTGGCTGTAAGGCTATTATTACAACGTAGTGAAACCCGGGTGGAGGCTACTGTCATGCTCAAAGTTTATTTTATCACTAAAAGAAGGGAGTGTACATTACCGGCTAGACGTTTTGGCGTAAATTTAATTCCGATTCCTAACGTTCAGTGTGAAAATTCTAGCTGTGACTGTACCGAGTGCTGAGTAAGGGAGGGAGTACGGGAGAACCACGATATTTTGGTTGGAGTAAAAACTAGGTTTTCATGAAATATCCCAAGTGTAGAGAGCGAGTGATCAAATTGTAATTATTTTCATTTGCTTTTCAATAATATTAAAAAATGCACCAACTTGTTATTGGTTGAATACTTTTACCCAACCTGATGAAATACGTTGTAGAGTTTGCATAGAGAGTTCAGGATGTATCTTTAGGTAAGCCCTCAACCACTTTTTCCAAGAAGAATCTTTATCGAAACTGAAAAAGGGTCTGCAATACTATTCCTTAAGTCAAACTAAATTGACGTAACATTTATATCTTTAGTACTAAGGCAAAAAAAATTTTTTCTCCATTTGTATGCAATATTATTTTGATATTGACAAGATCCTGTTCCAGAGACAAAACATAATGTAACTCCTAAACCAATCTATGATTAAAGTATGGTTTCAAAGAACCGTTAGATACGCTATATATATATCTTCGATGGTAGGTACCCCATTTCTTCGTTACTGAAATAACAGTTCTTAACGATAGTGATTTATGCCATTTCTACTTCTCCTTAAGTGGCATCTGTAATATTACCATCTTCGATGGTAGGTACCCCATTTCTTCGTTACTGAAATAACAGTTCTTAACGATAGTGATTTATGCCATTTCTACTTCTCCTTAAGTGGCATATTCAAAATACTTTAATACTATAAATACCATTCATTACTGTAATATAAATAAATAAATACAATGTTTATAGCCAACCATGCTTAAGGTTATTAGCTTTCTTTAGATAAAGTGATATCTGATGAAAATACTTAAAATAATTTTTTTTTAATTCGTATTCATTAGGAACCTAATATGAGATACTTGTATACTAATATAATGTAACAAATAATAGGATATGCGACATATCTTATATTAGTAACTAACAAGCTTATACAAAAATTTTTTAAAAAATTGTGATTTTAAGAACAAAATACGAATCCAAAATTACTAATTTGAACATTTGTTTTTCCTTAAATTTACCATCAACTTAATTTGAAGATGAACTTAGTCGATAAAATTGACGATTGAAAAACTTTTCACAAACTAAACTGAACAAAACGACACTTTTAAACTAAATGATTGACAAAATGGTGGGAAAATATGCTGAAAGTAGACATGGCAGGTAAAAAGTAGTAGTTTCAGCTAGAGGGCACCACATATTAGGACAGCTATATAATATGGTCTTTTACCCAATATTAAACAGTCTCCACTTGTTTCGCCTCTATCAATATCTCAGCTCTTATGGCTGTCGTAGCAGTATAATATAGTATTTGAAGTAGTGTCCTCTTGCCTAATTATTATCGGTGACGTGGCACTGGCTAATCTCGTAACTATAAGAATATCACATTTTCCTTGGTAGGGCAGGGATTGTAATTACACTTTTTACTATAAATTTGCCATTTGTCATCGAAGAGATGAAGTGTTGAAACATTCACCATTGAAATATGCAAATATTTATCAAATTAAGGGTGTTATAAGTTGTCTAACACACTAGTCATAAATATAAACCTGTTTTAAATGGCTGTCATTTGACATCTTTAATTCGACATTATGAATTTTAAAAGGGTTCGATATGAGTACACATTAGTCCTCTATGCCAAATAACATGTTCCTTTTTCAATTGTTGTAGAGGTTTATCGCGTTTGAGAAGCGATGACAATGGACGGACGGAAGCAATGCAGGAAATTTTTTTGGTTTCCTGAGGCTTTGAAAGAAAAAAAATTAGTCAAAGTAAATGACGTATTTCCTCCCTTCTGTGTCTAGTATCGGTCTCCTTCCGCTGTGACAGCTCTAAACATTCTTTCGCCTTGTTACCCTGAGAGTCGATCAGGATTTGTTTTTGGTATTATGACACTGGTTACATTTTAATTTATATTATTTTTAGTTACCTTATGATTTAAAAAAAAATTACTTAGATACAGTTAATATCTAGAATTATCTTGATCAAAATCTAATCAAAAGTGTTTTTACTTATTCGTCTCCGAGACTGAGAGTTTCTTCTTCAATGCGTCTCCAAAATAAAGGGTAATCTTATTATGCGGGTGCGAAATACAGAGTCCATTGAAATTAGCTTCTGATCACATAAACAAAAAATTACTTTACAGTGTACCACTCTAGCTATGGAATTTCCCTCCCTAGCGGATCCTATTTTCCGCTTTTACGAGGTAGTGATATTATCTAATCACTTTTATTTGGTTTAATATGTTTCTTTTAAGTTATTATTCTTGTTTTATTATATATTGCCCTTAAAACTTTCATTTTATTATCCAGCTACAGGACATTCAAGTGACGATCAGATCCGCACTTCGTGGTACTTAATGGTGTCGCGGGGGATCTGAGTATTTCTATTTTGATCCTGTCAATCTAAAATTCTTTTGTTTTCCAGAAACCTGCATAACCCGCTCTCCTATAAAGTTATAGAGGTTTTAATTACACATATTTGTTGCCCGATTCTCTTTCTTTTTTCTCGTTCATGTTTCGAGTTCGTGGTCACGTAGTACGTATTCACGTCCCAACAGACAAATTAAGAAACCTTGCACTCAAAAGTCCTTATTCTTCATTTATTAATTTGAAATTTGCACAGTTTGTAGCCCCAAGTCTATAGGTCTAATGTTTAAGTGATCGATTTCTCCATAGATTTCTCAAGTAAGTTTCGCGCTTTATGCGTTTTTTCACACTTCCTTTCTGGGGATTATTTAACAAAACATTTTATATGGTCCGTTACATTTTTATTTAGTTGTATTTTTTCTATCTGAAATTCTAGTTTTTGAGGTTTTAATTTATTTACAAGTACTCATGAAAATATAATCTTTATCACCTTCACAATTGAATTACAATTTATCTTTTATATTGTTGTCTAGTTCTAAATTTAATATTTATTAAGTTATCCACTTTGACATTACAAATTTAATTGTTTAACTCTCCTTGACATTGCACACTTTCTAATAATTTTCTAAGTATTAAGTTTTCTGATTTTCTTTATTTCATATTAATTATTCGTCCTATAATGTTAACCGATTTGAGCGCAAAAAATTGGAATTTTGAGAAATTTTGAATATTTCTATTGTTTTAGAACCTACATAACTTTTGATATGGACTTCCGTATTAATCGGTATGAACGGAAAATTCATCCCTACAACTGCTGTAATAACTGGAATATATTATAACACCCAATTTATACTTTTAAAATTCCTTATATCGCTTCTCAATGCACAAGCGTGATGTCACGTGAGATAACGCCAGTCAGCCCCTAACAGGTTTTTATGCCATTCGAACTACGTCCAACTCCACTGATTCTGAAAAAAAAAATCTTAATTTTCGTAAAAGTCTAAATTTTGATAATTACATTGGATTATATCCGTTATAGTACACTACGTGAAAAATGAAACAATACCCTAACTTTAGCATTTATAATCTCTTAAAGAATAAATGTTATGTAATAAATAACAAAAAAATGGCCATGTCAAAAACTAAATTTGTTATAAAATGATGTTTTCAAAAATTATTAAGTTGGCCGTCGTCATTACCTTCTTACAAAGCCAAAAGAAGTTTCTTTTTTTTAATGTTCTAATAAGCCACCATTTTATTAATTCAATAAAAGGACTCATTAGAATCGCATTCAATGGATAAGTTTATCGGAAAAGAGTCGAGCAGTCTTGTCGGTTATGTCGACCAAAGGGTAATTGGCAGATAACGCAGTTATAACGATATCATGTCTACTTCTTTACCACTAGGATCTATCTAACAGTAAAAAACTGACCTTTTACGTGTTCAGTGAAAACAAAATTTCACATTCTTTTCAATTTTAATTTCTACAGTCAAATTTAATCTGAAGTATAAATAAATAACAAAACAAGCAAATAATAAATCATTTTCGTCACTCAACATACACAAACGCATTTATATTATTTTGTCATGATCATGATATTTCCGTATAAGTTTAACATGAATTAACGTGTAGCATTTAACTAGTTTAATATAAAAAAGTAGAGGCAACAGCACATATAAAAAATAAAGCAAAATATGTCTTGAAATATGGCATAAATATAATATTTACAATAACTTTGACTAGTTCTATAAGAAAAAAAAATTGTACATTTTAAAAATGACGACCGTTGTAAATGGTCTCATATATAATGACCTACAATAACTTATTTCGTGTAGCTTTAAAATAAGCAACCAAAAATGACACTCAATCACTACTACACAAATCAAGAAACTTGTAAATTAAAAAAAAAAAAGTATAAATAGTAAAAGTACAATATATTATACAAAAGACCAAAGCAGAATAAATATAAGTAATTTTGTTTTTTAGTTACATTTCACTACAACTATGGACAATAGTTAGATTTTAGAAGTACTCAAATATGGTTATTATTATAACGAAAAATATGAAAATTTTGAAATTACAACCATTTGAAAGAGTATTTCCTAAATAGTTTCTAGTGTAGACTCTAATTTACCTCATAAGATCCAATTTTGTGCACTTAGCTAATTTAGCTAATTTGCTTAAAATATTACCAATTTCAAGATAGTACATCAATCGGTTACATAAATACTTTAATATATTCTTAAACGGTATTATTTCATCACCATATCTACTGTGTAGCGATTAGTGGCTTATGTATAAATTCATTATAAAATAATAAAACAGAATAATATTCTATAGTCTTGTTATATTCCCATTTGCTGTATTAAAACAAAATAATTATTAAAACTGTGATCAATATTTTACTCATTTTAACTTCAACAACTGATTTTTTCAAAGATTTATAATCTGCAAATACCATATATTATAACTAGGTAAGTTGGACGTTGTATTATGTATTTATTCTCCATTGACTTGTAGTGTTGGGTGTTAGTTATATGTAAGTATAATATTTGATCGATGCAAAGTTCCTATTTTAAACTATTTGCAAAAGAATTTAATCATAATAATAATTTTAAAATATGTATAATAAGAAATACGAAAATAATTAGATAAGAATTCAATATTAACTTATACCAAGTTTTACTTTTTTTCAATCTAATTAGTATCTATACGTTAATAATGTCAACGATTATGTTTCTATATTGTATTCATTTATGATTTCTCTATGCAAGTACTACTGTTGAATTGCTTAAATTCTTTGGTATAAAATTATATCTTATAAAATAAATATTTATTAATTTGTTATATTTAATATCACTACTTCATTGATATAATTTTATATCAACAGTTAACATTTCGGAGAGGCGTGTCCTGACATAATTATGTTTAAATGATCATTTGTCTCTTCTTTAACCCATACAAAAACCACTTAAAGTTTGAATCGGCATTTTTTGAATACTCTAATATGTGGTTTCTTTACAACATATGTAACCCGCATAGTTAGAAACTGTAGACTTATGTTTGAAACGATACATTATGAATTAAAGTGTTATAAGAAAAATCTTTATATAAAAGAAAACAACAAATCATTAACTAAAAATTTCATCGAAGTATATATCTTACCATTAAATTATATCAAAACAAACATTACAGCTATAACAACAGACAAAAATCCCATTAAATTACGTAGGTACGAAGAAAGGAGATGAGATGGGGAGAGGAGGATGTGGAACATATTGTAACTTCCAACGTTGTACTGTCTTGTAAATTTTTAACTAGGCTTTTCTGAGCCAACGAATTGAAAGAGCGCAGCTAATTGTAAAAGTTTCGATTTTGTCAATATACATTGCCCGAGGACAGAGTTTGTGCGCTTGTAACAAAAGCATTGGAAGTGCATTATATATGAAAGTGTACTTATCGTAAAGTAGAACGGTCTGTTCAGTAGCTATTGTTAACACACCCACAAAGCGTTCAGTTGTTGAAAGTAGACCGCTTGATGAATATTGCATCCCTTTCCCTTCTCATTTTCTAAGGACTTTCTCATTTATTTATGGAATTCAAAGTTTCAATTGAGTTTCGAACAGATTGTTGTAGCTACCGACCTCTCTCAATTAGGCTTAAAATATATTAAATGCAGGAATTAATACTTTGAAAGAGAAGGAAATGTCAAGTTAAAAGTTGAATAACTTTCGTCTCTACTTTAAGGGAGAGAGCTTTTGTCGATTTGAGAGATTAAAATTATTTTAACTCCCAAATTTTAATCATACTTTCAACAATACTTAAGTTTAAGTCTTTTGAATCAAGTTCTGCATTAATATTCCCTCTTCCTATCACAAAGGAAACTCGTAATAATTAATTTCATTGTTTGTAATTCTTAAGTAACACTTAACGAAATGATATTGAATAACTTAATAAATTTAGCATTTTTAGGCCGTACGTACTGAATTGGAAGTGGTTCCGTATCAGATTACATCTAATCAAGGTCAGCCGTATTTAATCAGAAATTCAAGAGTTCCATAAACGATACCGCTAAAAGGTTCCAAACACATCACGGTTCTAATTAGATTCGAAGTTTAAAGTACAAGAATATAGTTAGCGATTTAGTAAAACTCATATATTATGCTAGTATTAATATTCATATTATTAAAAGTGGGAACTAAGATATATTTATACAGGTAATTTGATTATGTTGATACCAATCAACTGTTAGGGGTAGTCTTCTCTGACCGAATCATCTGTGATCGAAAATAATGATTAAATTTTTTCTTTTACGAAACTTTTATGACCGAATTCTTTTCTTACAGCGATTTAAAAAAAAAAAAAAAAAAAAAAACTTCTACAACCGAACATTCTGTAACCAAATTTTTCACCGACCACAAATTCATCACGGCTTTCTTCTCTGACCGAAAGAGCTGTTTTATTTTTGAAATCGTCTTCTTCAATCTTCTGTGACCGAATTATCTCTAACCTAAACAAAAACAGTTGGTTTATTTATTAAATCGTCTTTTTCAACAGAATATTCTATGACCAAGATCATCTCTAACCGAAAATTTGTCACAGCTTGCATCTCTGACCGAAAATTCGTTACGGTTACTTCTCCGACCGAAAGAACTGCTCTGCATAAGGCCGCTTTATAGAAACGAATGTAGTTTTAATTGCCATTAACCCATGTTCTCTAGTTATTCAACTTTTGGTAAATTAGTGGAAACAGAATTGATTTAACGTTTAGTTGACATTTAGGTTAGGTTAAGTTGTATCAAAACGTGTCATCAATTGTTTATCCGTCGAACAAAATTTGTCTAAGCCAATACCAAGCGAATATTAAACATACTCGTATAAATATTATATCCCTTCAATTCCAACACCACCAACACACTTTAAAATTAATCTTTTTCTTTAACCGACAGTATTATTCAGTTTTCTTCTCTGATCGACAGTTTTAACTAGTTAGGTTTCTGACCGAATCTTCTCTGACCAAATTCTTCTCTGATTGAAACCCTCTTGTTTGGCCTGATAACACTTTTAGAATCTTATCTGTCCGAAAAACAATCACTTTTTTTTCTTTTGTGTATGAACAAATCTTATATGACCGAATTCTTATCTGAACAAAAAATTTCTATGAAGTATTTTCTTTCAGACAAGATTCGTTAAACACTAGAATGATTGAAAATTCTCTAAATAAATTTGTTTACGATTTTATACAGAATGTCCCACGAAGAAACTTTCAGGACGTATTCTAGAGAAAACGTTCATATGAATATATGTTCTATAGTGTTCCGTTGTCTCTCTAGCAGATATTTAATATCTTTTCAAAGGCAAACTATACAGATTTGATATATTCTGTGCCACCGATGCTCTAAACACCCAATTATAGAACAGTATCCACCGATATACTCTATTTATTTTAAAAAAATTTGGCCATTAAAATTTTAAACATTGAATAAATGGAAAACCGATAATTTTACGAAAAATGTACAAGAGACATTTTCCTCGTAATCGTACGTGTCCTCGATTAACGACAAGTAAAATGTATTATGTACGTAAACGATAACCGTTTTATCGACAGCCTAAAACAAACATTTTAAGGGAGTTCTTTATTTTGTACTTTTTTCTGAATATATAAATATGTAATTAAAATCTTTGAAATACAAACTTTAAAAAATAGATAAAAAATAGGTTTTTATTAAAACAAAACAGACCAAAATAGACAGAAAAAGGTTTTGTTTTACCTAAAAAAAGTTCTTTTTAATATCAATAAACTGTAACAAATAATATAATTAAATTATAAATTCTAACAAAATAACCAACTTTCTTTATATTAAATGTACGCAATGTACGCAGCACTCTGCCCAACGTGAAATATATTTTCGGTGGCTCTCTGTGTTATGTCAGGATCGTTTTTTATAAATTCACCAGTATTATTAATTTTAATAAGTAACTCTTCTTACCTGTTAACTTTCAGTTCGCGTACTATTGTTTTTATTAGGCTCCAAATGAAGTATTGTAGTGGCGTTAAATAATTGTTTCATCACGTTCAATCCAAATTCAATAAACGTGAACTCAGGTGATTTCTACTTACAAAAATAAAATGTGTAAAGGTACAACCTCTAAACATCATGTAAGTTATTATTTTGGATGTCTTATGCATTTCTTGTAAGGGACATTGAAAACAAATTGTCCCAGAATTTTGTCTTCAACAACTATACACCAAACTTTATTGTGAAATCTACGGTAGATTTTATTGTTAATGGTAGAAAGTGGACTCGATTATTGACGGTTGCTAGAATTTAATTCCCCTTTTTAATTAGATGGCATCGTCAGTAAATAAAATGAAATTCACCTTATCAGCATTGTCTAGAAACCAATAACAGAAGTTTAACTACTGAAGGTGATCTATCGGAACAAATTCTGAATCTTCTAAAACCGAAAGATTGAGGAATTAAGATTTTCTTTGCAATGGTTGCGCAATACTTTATTTTTTGACAAAAAAAAGCTATATAAAACTCTTCTTGTTGGCTACCAGTGTCTGAGCTACGCTGAATATGCAGAATCACGTGGTATTATTTGCTAACACGATGATTTACTTTGATGTTTAATAGAAACCGTTCATGAAGGAATTGTCAACTTTCATTCGTATATACTGAAAAACTGAAGAAAAAGTGTTCAAATGGGTAATCCGCCTTAAAGTAAATCTTTTTAGATATTCACCTGAATCAGCTTCAGAATATCTTTTGTAAAATATATATAAAAAAATTATATCAACATATTCCTCGTTAGAAAAAAAGATACGTCATTCTTACACTAAGATATGATCACACTACATATTCTTTATTTGAATTTTACAATATTTTAACATATTCAAACAAAGTATATAATTGCAAAAATCAAATAAACTATTCTCTCTAGGGTAATCTAGGTATTGTAATTACCACGAAATTTTGTTTTCAGTTTTATGTAGATGATAACTCGAATATATTTTAACGTAGGAAATGTTATTTTAATATATTTTATTTTTAGAGAGGAATTTTTATTTTTTTTTGGTCTTGTACTTTTATTGAAAAATTTACAGTTTTCGAAACATTTGATGTTAAACATTGTAAATTCCTGTAGTTTTGAAATAAGTAAAGGAAGTCGGTTAAAAATTGTTCTTAAACTGTGGCCTTATAGCACTAAGTAGTATGAGAAATTTCAACTCTTGATCCTTTATAGTTTAAACGATTTGTATATTTTTGTTCAAATCACAAAATGGGGTTAGATAGATTACCAACCATTTTAGGACATAAACATGTTCATATAAACATTTTACTTTATTTTCACCTTTAGAATATTTCCTTCGTGGGCCACTCTGTATAATGGTTGCACTATCAAAAGAATCTCTCTTCCCGAGTTCATTGTTGTGTTGTGTTGTGAGATATACTTTACGTGTTATTATTTTTGACTTTGTGCTGATTAGCATTAATTAAAACTTCATTTGTTTAGTATGAATCACCTATATATATATATATATATATATATATATATATATATATATATAGTAGTGTTAATATATTGTAAATATATATTTGTTTTGTGTTGATTTTAATAATTTAAAAAACTGATTTTAAGAAAACATATTATAAATAGATGGAAACTAATTTGTGAAAGTTATAAAAATAAATATAAATTACACTGTATATATTTTATACTCTTAAAGGTATTTTTGAATTTTTTTGAAAATACATATTACAGCAATATACTACCAGCGTCATTAGTTTATATGCCAAGTAATAAAATTGGGTACAGATTATAAAATTATTTTATTAAACATAAATTTTGTGAAAAATTATTCCATTCTATTAATTACCGGGGAAAAAATA
Organism: Aphrophora alni; assembly: GCA_963513935.1. Taxonomy (NCBI): domain Eukaryota; kingdom Metazoa; phylum Arthropoda; class Insecta; order Hemiptera; family Aphrophoridae; genus Aphrophora; species Aphrophora alni. The sequence continues at coordinate 71,869,188 of OY740766.1, forward strand.
TCCACGAGTTTCAGAAAACCTGTGTACAACTATCTGCTTTTTCTAGGTAAGAGACATTAATCTCCCAATATAATTTAATATTTTCTACAAGGTCTAAAAACCAAATTATGGGCATATCATTTACGGGGTCTGCATGTTTTCCATTGTATTATGGGCTGAGTAATTCATGTGATGGCATCTTAAAAATGGTTTCTTATTACAGATACTACTAAATTTTGAGTTTCCAGAAATATGATGACAACCCCACGAGACATGGTCAATATATGTTGACATGTAAAATTTGATTGAAAGCGGCACGTTGCAGACTGCAATATGCATCATTTCCTAAACCTTTTAATTTTTGCACTCAATGGATCTCGAGAAATATTACTTGAACTATCACATAACTTTCTTCAGACTTCTTATATCTGAGAAAATATTACAAGTAATGCTAAAAACTAAAATTATATTTAGAATATCCTAAGTAGTATAGACATTATTGCTGTTTTACAACGTCTATACATAAATATAAAAGTGGGGACAGTATAGTTGTATTGTAAGAAGAACAACCAAAACACAAATTAGGTGAGAGCTAATTCGATTTTGCTGATTCTATTTAGGTAAAATATTTAACCTGAATATTTGTGTTCTTAATACGCTTTATTTAGATTTACTGCCTCTCCCTGTGCTGTGGGAATATATTAGAAGGATTACAATAATTGACTCTTGGTTTAAAAATTGCCACGGTTTTTCAGCTAATTTAAAGGTTATGATTGTGGGATTTTTTGTATGGAATAAGGATTAACGGATTAAATACTAATGTAAAGTTGGGAACAGCTGTTTCTGTGCCGGCGGCACACATTGACTCATTTGCATTTTGTTATCAACATTGGCCAGCCCTGTCCTCGGCCCATGTAAATATTATTGTTTGTCCTAACGCTCTCGGTTATATACTTCCATTTTCGTATTTATCCAAACAACAATGGATGGGATTAACAAACTGATTGTCAATTTTGGCAAGCATTCATCCGCCTGCAAATAAACACTGTATTACGAATTCGTTAATATTTAAGTAAACACTGTCGATTGACTAAATGAAAAATATTTCAACGAAATGTAAAAACCGATGAACAAAAACTGGAATACTGGTCATTAGCACAGAGCAATTAATCAACAGCAAATGAATAACTTAATTATCTGTTATACAATTGAACACTTTAAATGTGAGGCTCTCTCAATCTCTCTCCTTCAATCAATACTATACATGTAAATACACAGTGAGTTTCGTTTAAAAAGTATGTATTACAACAGCAGTAAGGTTCTACAGAAATATAACAAATGTATTTGTTGATGAGAAATTTATTTTTTAATAACTAGTACCATGCATATTGTGAAAATGTGTAAGGTCTATATGAATTTGGAAAGCATTTTGACGTAACTGGTCAAATAAAGACTACAAATCATTTACTTTAGGCCTGTAAATTGAACGATTGCTGTTAAAATAAGATAGTTAAAACAGTGTAATAGCTAAGTGTCACTGTGAATCCAACGAAACAAGTTATTAAACGAACTACAAACTTAGCTTCTGGAGAGACTGAGACCACGAACCATTGGTTTTATACAACCTATTGTTTTTTTTAGTCTTTATTGACCAACAAATGTGACAATATGTATGGTGACATATTGTGTTGGTATTTGTGTTGTTATTTGTATTAAAAAATTGTTTTAATTTTTGATGTCAAACCGCAATTACACATATCAGATTACCAGAGAAGGGAATAAAATTTTAATTAGATAATTACAGTTGTGATTATAAAATAGTACTTAATATTGAATTATATGAGATATATTAAAATTTAAAGAATGTTGTGTCATTTATCGAATATATCTTTTCAAAAGTAAGAGGTTGATTTTAATATAGTTTAAAAATATTATTAAGTAAAAAACACCAGATTTCATTTAAATTCAATTTTGGGGAAAAAAAACTAAAGTGGAAAAATATTACACAGGTGGAAATTTTATTGAAAAAGGTTTGATGTAAAACAACTTTCTTTAAATTCGTCAAGAAATCACAAATATCTCACTAATTACACTCTAACGTTGAAAAATGAACTGATGCTTTCGGTCTTCCGTTAATATAATCATTTTACATACTAACATTTTTATAAATTTTAATTCAACTAAATTTATATAACGACGAGAATAATTTTCTTTTTAATATTTTATTTTATTTTAATTTTTTAATTAGATTCAATAATTGTCCACAATTTCACCTACAGGTGATACCAAATTGGTAGGTTTTATACTTTTGCAACAGCAAAATAATTAAAAGGCTTACAGTATTTGGGTAAGGTAAAGATATTTGGGAATTTTTTTGAAAACCGAGCAACAGATAAACTTTTTTCATAACTGGTCTCATATCTATCTTTTTGTTATGGATTATGTAGTAGTAAAATATTTCAATCTCAATTAAATTATATTTGGTCGATTTTCTTTTCTTAGGGAATAGATAGATTACTTCAAAACATTACAAATTTGAGCGATAGTAAAGACGTTAGAAAACTTAATTTCTTACATTTTTTAAAGTCGCAAAACAGTTGAACAATGTTTGATTTTTTAATTACTGGTTTATTTTTTTATCACAAATTATTTACTACTAAAATAATTGGAACTTAGATTGAAAAAAAACATTGTATACTGTATAACAATTTTATCTTCTTAACTACCAGTGAGAGTTGTAAAATGTGTAGAATTTTCTGTAGTAGTGGAAGTATTCAAATAATATACTACCAGAATTTTTTCTCTGACAGCTAGAAAATTGTTGAACAGATTCATAAAAAGTAAAGCAAATGATTTTGTTTAAATTCCTGTGGTATACTGTAGATGTATAAAGATGAATAGATGTATAAAGAGGTGGATCTGGCGACCGTGGTAGTCACAAATGTATCATGATTAATCGATCGTCTAAGATTCAGAAAACATCGTAATTTTTTTCAATAGAGGTCGTACTGCTTTGTTAAAAATAACAATAACGTTCATAAACTTGAATTGGCGCATCTACTCTCCTTCTGGACAGTAAACAGTAAACACCAATTTTCTCCTGGTGAAGAGGAATCTCTTGCTGCCGTGAGGATTAGCGACACCCCAGATGAGAGTGTTCAAATGAATCTATTTAAATAAAACCAGACATCACCACACAAAAATTATCTTTAACTTTATTATTCTTATAGTTACTAAAGAATCTCTCAAATCAATCACAATAGGATACGTGTGTTTCTGCATCAAGAGTTCGTAATAAATATTGGACAAGTTCTAATGGGGAACTAGAAGAGCCTTTCGGCATAACACCAATTATTCTTGGAATACCCGAACTCGATATGGTCGTAGCTTCAGATGTTTAGCGTCTCATTAACAGGTTGAATAATATGGTTCTACCTGATATAACCACCGAAGTCATTTCCGGGAGAACACAGACGAGTCTCTTGAACACGCTCTGTATAATCCGATGTACTTACTGATAGCTGTCGTTTTCTAGGCCTATAATTAACACCTCCTGCATCACTAAAACTTTGCACAAGATCATACGGTGCTGATTTTCCAAGATTAAGAGCATCAAATAATTATTCTACGAGTAACTCAATACATCTCTTGTTACATTTTACCACGAAGTAAATAGCCTACAACGCCACCCTAATATTTTGTGTGAGTCATGTCTGACCGAAGAACACAAGCGTTTCCCGACGAGAGGGAGTAATGATGTCTGCATATAAGTTATCCGAGGTTCCCCAAGGTTATCCGACCATATTACAACAAACAAAAGTCAGCAATCTTTGTTAGTTTTGTGGATAATATGTTTTTTTTTAAATACAGCCTGGTATTAAAGATTCACACTGATCTTTTGTACCATGAAGTAAACATTTGGTAATTATATTACAAACGCAAACATCATATCACGGTACAAATATGTTAAGATGTAAGCAAATCAGATTGATTGTAGGCAGTGCTATGCATTTTCAAATGTCTAAGGAAACATATGAATTGAACTTGCTTTCAATGTTCTATGCTAATTTTTATTTAGATGTCAAGGGCAGAGATATGAATACATGAAATTGAAAATGAATGTATAAAATAGCCGACCGATCAATGATTGAACTACCTCAACACAAGTGAAACGGTTGAACCTTTCAACACATAGTGGAAATGGCCTTTGCATAGCAGTAATTCTTCGAAATTGATTGCAATATCGTTGAAATAAATAGTTCATAATTATAAAGTTGTAGTCAACCAAGTTTAATGGGATATCAAATGAAAGTCGAATTAGTAAAATATATGAAACAGTTTTATTCAATATATACGTATAGATGGTTTGGAAAGAATAAGTTGGTGGAATTGTTTCAGTTCAGACAACAAGCTTTGATCCCCCAAAAGCTCACTTATGATGAGTACAGATATGGTAATACCGAGGTATCCTATCTGGATATCTAAATCTATTCTTTGTTTATATTCCTCACCTTTCATCGTTCCTATTATATCCCTTGTGCTTTCTTCCAACTTTGACGATATTAAATTATTCTAGCAATAGGAACTCTATATAACGATATTTTCATCTTTTTGAAGTAAATGCTTCCGTACGTCTAAAAAATAATGAAACTACGCTGTAAACTGATATTCCTACTAGATACATAAGAAAGGAGCCAAGGATTACAATTAGAACTGATCTTCAAATTAAGTAAATCTCTATACAAATCTGATCTGGGAAATCATAACTGTGTAGTAACAAAAGCAATAACTAACACCGAATTGGGTCGAGATCGCACACTGGTCAAAAATAAGAAATATAACCTTTTTTCATATCTGACTACAGTTTATGATATAGGTTGAAATTGGTTTATGCACAAAAAGAGGGCAATCGTCCGTATCACTATATAAACCGTCAATAATATTTCCAATAACTTTAAAACTAGTATAAGGATTTTTTAAATTTTTTATATTAAAAAAATAAGATATTGTTTATTAGTGTTGTAACTTATTTTATTATTGTCAATGCCAAAGTATAAAAAATAAAGTTGAGGTCCTTTGAGACCAAACCCTCAGGTTGCCATGGTCAGTTAAAAGAAATGTTGAGAAACTTGAGGTTGAATGATAGAAGAAGTTAGGTTGGTGGTTTGTTTACAATGGCTCTAGGAGAATGAGATTGCACCTATGCCAGTGCCCTCTAGAAGTGAGCATTACATCCATTCGTCAGAAAAAGGAAACTTGGAGTAAGGCTTTCACATAACAGATAGCGCTATGCCCTTATGCGATTGAGCAAAGAGACTCTGATGCACAACGATATGATAAGTAACAAAGGGAAAGTTTTGCATTGAGCGAACAAACTGAATCAATGACTAAGAGAAAAGAGAGGTTTGAGAGAGATGAGGAGGGTACGACGATACATCGCTACGATTGATATTTCTTGTCTTTTTTACAACACTAGCTTGTTACATACGCAATTGAAAGTAATACTTACACACTTCCTTTTGCAATGGAAAGATTGTGACATTTAGCCATTTTATTAAAAACAGCTACTCCAATAGGCAAATATATATTTATGTAGTGGAAAATGTAAATAAAATTCTTAATAATATTGAAGTTATAAGTGAAAAAAAAAATCATCATTACCAATTGTTGCTATCAAACACCGTGGAGAGTAAACTGTATTCTTATAAAGGCAAAATATTATGTTAATATTTATCAATGTATAAAATAATAATAATAATAATAATAAAACTTTCTGTATTATATTGTTGTCAACTCGATGTTCCCCATTTAAAGTAATATTGATAACAACCGCTTCTTCCATGATATACTATTTGTTGTTCCTATTTGATATGCTAATACGAGGTGAAATATATTTGCGAAATCACTACACATTATGTCCTATAGGGATACAACTCTCCCTATATAGACAAAATGGACAATGTAATATTGTAGAAGTATATACTGGCCTCTCAGACCAATTTTTGTTATTATTTATTTGTAGATATCTCCCAAAACGTAGCAAATGAAGAAACATAATTATCGATATTGAACACAAAATGCTATCGCAGAAAAAAACGCATACACATTTCTTATATCAAATAAATTAGCTTGTAATTTATTTTACCTCACGTGCAATAAAATTGTAAACCAAATCAATTTTTCATATTGCTGAAAAAAATTTAATAAGCCCAATGTAAAAGTTTGTGGGAGGTGTAAAAAACCACTTGATTTATGGTAGATTGGAAAAACGTAATATCAGATATTGGATTTCTGATAATTGAATAATGTTTTCCATTCCTCGAATTGTTAATTTATTCTATTTTTGTCCCTTTTTTACAAACAAAAATCTTAATTTATTGATTAAATTGAATCCCAACTTGACAACAAATTATTCTACAAAGCCCTGCATTATTCGTAGCAAACTCAGTTCAAAGTTTTTCAGTAGTCTTATTGCAACTGAATTATTTAATTCTTGTTCTGGTAATTATTATTTATCTAATGTTGTGATCATTGTAATTCATAACTTTAATCAACGTTGTAAAGAGTTTGAAGGAAAACGGCAATGAAACAAAAATACGTCGAAATAACAAAGATTGAGTTCAGTACCAAAATATAAATATATCGATACCATTCTCAAAAAACGACAGAGGTAGAGAGATAATTTTTGAAAATTGTTTTCTCTACGGGAACATGAAGTGAAAACAATTTTTTTTAACCACATTATTACTGTAAATGACCAATAAGATGTTGGTTTAAACAGGATCATAAGCTATAAATATTTCAGCTGCAACATATACAACCAACAGTTAAAACAAGTGTCATATTGTGATTTCAACAACCACCGCAAACAGATTAGCTATGTTTCTATACCATATCCCAAGCGTAGCGATGTTTGTATACCATATCCCTAACGTTGCTATGTTGGTATACCATATCCTAAACGTAGCTATGTTTGTATACCATATCCCAAACGTAGCTATGTTTGTATATCATATCCCAAACGTAGATATGTTTGTATACCATATCCTAAATGTAGCTATGTTTGTATACCATATCCCTAACGTTGCTATGTTTCTATACCATATCCCAAGCGTAGCGATGTTTGTATACCATATCCCTAACGTTGCTATGTTGGTATACCATATCCTAAACGTAGCTATGTTTGTATACCAAATACCAAACGTTGCTATGTTTGTATACCATATCCCTAACGTTGCTATGTTTGTATACCATATCCCAAACGTAGCTATGTTTGTATATCATATCCCAAACGTAGATATGTTTGTATACCATATCCTAAATGTAGCTATGTTTGTATACCATATCCCTAACGTAGCTATGTTTGTATACCATATCCCAAACGTAACTAAGAACCAGTACTTGAGACTAAATTTACTTAAATAATCAAAAAGGAGAACAAATTTACTATATAACTATAGAAAGATATTGATGTAGTTAATTGAAGTTACAAGTATAGATTATTTCATGTCACTCTCTTCTCGTTCTACGTCTAACAACTAAAATCTCCAGTTAAGTATATGATGATGTTTTTTAAACGGGACATTTATATTTAATATTAGAGTCACAGTACTTTCTATCTTTTCGACTTTGTTAAATGAACTCTTTTTATACAATCGCAGTATCCTTGTAACATAATTTTATTTAAAAAATGGTATTACATAAGGAAATCTACACTAGCCTTAGAAAATGGACGAACATTTTAGTTTATAATCAGTAATGTAAAAACTAACTACCAAATGCATGGTTGTAATAATTGCGAATATTTTGCCAAATGGTAATAAATTTATGATAAACATAAAAATGTGTACACTTCGTATAAAGAAGATGGCAATAAAAATAGACTGTGCTAACGTTTTCATACAACCATCCATAAAACCAAACAAATATATGCGTCTTTATTTCATCCAAAATTACCCTATACAACTCATAAATGACTAAGAAAAACATAAATGTTTTTATTACTGATGTATTTACTATAGAAGATAAGTTGGTAAAGAAGTATTACTCTCTCGTTTATAAATTCTTTTCTATTAAATATATATATATATATATATATATATATATATATATATATATATATATATATATATATATTTGAAAGATATTTGTATATTTTTAAAGATAGTCTTAGCTTTTTCGTTTGAGTCATGAATTCATCTAAAGTGTAAATCGTATTTTATTGAAATTGAGTTGTTTTTTTTTAACAGTATTCAAGGTTCATTTTGTACAATTATTCATGAAACCCTATTTTTGTTTTTTATTTGGAATTTTGAATGCTAATTGGGTCTTTATTCTTCATATTTCAACGAAATCTGTAGATCAGACTATACATTGTTTTTAAAAATCTAAAGTAGTTGACTTGGCAACTTTCGAGAGGCTGCTTTCTATAATAATTTTTGTTTGGCTCTTTAATCATTCATGTTTAGCAACATTCGGTTGAAACGTTTTTTTATAAAATTGGAACTTAGAGTTTGTTCTTATAATTTTAAAATAATAATAATAATAAATATCTACAGATATTACCAAAATTCAAACATATCAGATTTGATCAAAATAAGTTCAAATTGGTTCAAGGCCGTAGAGAACGCACTCACATCATCATAATTAAGCACTTTTTGGGATCAGGCATCCTCAATATCTTCGTGAAAACTTCTAAATAAATTTTGTGTATTAATGATATAATTTTTCTATACTACGTATATGTAAGAAAGTAAAAAAAAAACTTCTTTCTAGTAAATGTAAAATACCTATTTTATAGTATTTTTACATGTAATATTTGTAATTTTAATTTAAAGATGACACTGTAATAATAATTAAAGTATCCCAATTATAAAAGAGTTTTAGTTTACATTGAATCCTTAGTGATAACCATGCATAATCTACACCATTAAATATGAAAAGTAATGTTGCAAAAGATAGACCCATGACTAAATAGTTTATAAAACTATCTGTTGATGCCTTACACAGAAGTCTATTATTAAGTATATTTACATAAGCGAATTAATTTTTAGTGATTAGTAGGTACTATGAACAACATAACAATTTAACAATGATATGTTTTACAATGGTTAAATACAATGGTTTTTATTACCATTGTACAATTGTACAATTTTGAAAAATGTTTTCAGTTATTGGTAGCTTTTAATTAATTTTGGGATTACATTTACGTTCAAGACGAATGTGCAGAACTTGCGAACAGTGCTAGATATAACATACGGAAAAAGTATGTTTATACTTAATATTTCATTTGGTTTCTTAATATTACTCATCATTATAAATTCTGAAGAAAGGTAAATTATTTTTCAATATTAGAAATTTATAAATTTTTTAAACACTATCTATTTTGTAGGAAGTTTAAGTACAGGCATCGATAATTCCATTTTACTCAAAGTAAAGCAAATTCAGTTGGATTAGTGATGTTCCACCCCCGTCCCCTATTGTATTATCTATAACAGAGGCTAACGTGCTTTCATGTGTTAATGAGACCTAGATTCAACGAGGGAAATTGTATGTCATAAGCTTTATAAAACATCGACATAAAGTAACACGGTCTGCGTAACAAAAAATCTGATATTAGCGCCACTAATTTAGTTTTATTTATCTTTCTTATTTTTGCACAAAATAGCAAATTATCTACTTAGATTCATTGCGTTTCCCCACCTAATATACGTAGTGACATTTAAGTATTGCAACATCCATAATACATGTGTCCTGCTTTATTATTGAGCATTGCTTCACTTCCATACAGAGATGTTAATTTCATTAGTGGGATACAGGAAAATGAATGTTGTTCCAAGTAGTTCTTAATTTCATTCACATACCTTTTTCGACTATTTGAGTCGCAAGACCGAAATAGAAGAGCGAATTGACTACCCTGTGCAATACTGAAGAGTCGCAGTTACTGGAGTAGTATTTTTTTTTTTTATACGAATCCTTTTATTAGTTAGATTTATTAAAAAAAGTGTTGCATGACAGAACTAGTTAATTGGAATAATAAACAAGTTTCATTCTATTTTGAAAAATTGGTTATATTATTGTAGTTACAGAAAATGAATTTAACCCAATTAAGAAATAAGCAACGAACAAATTTCCTTACTCACACATACAAAACAATATTTTAATAAAACATGTCTAACTGAAAATGTAGAAATTTATTTCTCATAAAAATAAATAATTGTGAAATGTGAAGATTTTTGGCCTATTGCATGTGCAAAGCAGAAAGTAGAAACTTATAATAACTATTATGGTTCAGGAATAATTGAAAAATAAAACCAAAACTTTGATCGCGGTCACTAAAATCTCATTAAATACACGGAGTTCGCATTTATGGGACAAGAAAAAACAGCTTAAGCCCCTTTTAATGACATAAATGTTTTTAATGACGGCGACTTTGATTTATTTTCATTTTATCGTGGAAAGAAGTATATGTTGTTTTTAAATTGATTTGGGAGATGGGTGATTGAGAAAGTTTGTGCCATGTCTTTGCAGTAGTTATTAAATTAATAATAAGACTAAATCCCTAATAACCATCACATTATATGTACAATTATTACTTTCTTTGTTTTCCATGATTAAACTACCTAACGTATGTGAAATGATTTGTTGAATAATAAAGGTACAAATACCCTCTGTACCTTATTTTCGAGGAAAACCACTGTTAGAATATTTTATTTTTGTCTTTATTCTATCAATCAAAAGCCATTTTATGCCATTTATTATCATGTAATTTATAATCATGCACTTGTAAATTTTTAAGAATGTTTAGTTGGCTTATTTGTTTTTAGTAATTAAAAAACTTTATCGGCATATTCGGTTTATAATAATAATAATAATAAAAGAGTCTTATACAACATTATTGGCTGTAATTAATTCAATAATTGGTAATTTCAATAATAATTAAATTCTCTCTGGAATTATGTAGCTTCAATGGCCCAAGTGAACATTTAATGCTTATTATCACTAAATACTCTGTTGCAGTGTAATGTATCTCTAGTAGTAGAAGGATGAAGAATTGCTTCTATAAATCACAACAACTAGACTCTGTGGTTGCTACAGTCTTTAATCACAAGCCAGAGACAAACAGCAGATGGTGTCATGTTGGGGTGAGATGGGGGTGGGAGAGGGTTGAATGACAGGGTTGTGGGGATCCATCCTATTGCTAACGGATGAAAAATAATCATGGATATTGAAAACGATGAAAGCACAAGTGTGAAAGAGAGAGAAGATGTATCTGCCTTGAGCAGCAATATATAGATAAATTGATATATGTCCGGTACTCTCTACCTGATTGATTCTTGTCTGCCTTTTTGTTCGATCAATTCTATCTGATCTGAATCTCAACGAAAACAGCGAGATTTGTTTTATGGCTTGTGGTATATTTTAAATTTTTATATTATTATTCCATTTCGATAAGACTTTAAGTAACTGAAATGGAATTGTTTTAGGTTTTATTATTAGAAGCGCAAAATTCAAAACTTGTTTAAGATTATAAAAAGAGTTAATTGAAAACATTATTTTTATAATTAAATTTAGTATAATTGAAAACTCTTTGTTTATAGTAATCTTAAAGTAATCTGAATTTGATTTACATAAAATAAATATAAGAGGGCTATCTGATAAAAATGTAATATTAAATTTTTATTAAACTTAATAAAATGTAAGTATATATTTTTGTTAAAAATACTGTGTTTTTGTTTAAAATATCTTTAAGTAAATATATAAATGATGTATGATTGATGCATTATTTACTCACAAAAAATACTTTTAGTATTAAAATAAATACTAAATACTTTTAGGTATGTAAATCTTTTTTTTTTTTAATTGTGCTAATAATTATTAAAAATATTATATTTAATTTCAGAAATATGACCAAGGAAAGCCGACAGAGTAACTAACTAACTTAAGGTAAGCGTTAACATTTTCCTTATTGCTTAGCATGCACATTATATAGTTTTATGTAAATATGTTAACACGCTGTCACTTAATATAATACTTTCTATTTTAATTGTAACTATTTAAATTTTTCAGTAAGTACAGTAATTATTTATATATGTTATTACTCACTATATGGGGGCCGTTTCATTTGGGAGAGCACACTTTTATCTCACTCCATTTCGTACTACGAAAAGTCACAAGTTCAAGCCTGGTTGATGTTTTTGGGTTTTTCCGTATATACCCCCTCCCCAAACAATTCACGATCAGAATGCACTCCATATTACGAAATATCATTTTATATATTATAATCATTTTATATAAATAGCAAACAATTAGTTTTGGAGATTTTTTTTACAATTGAACTCTAAGACTAGAATTTTACGATGCGTCAGAATGCTTTACGTGAACAGAATAAACAACGATTTTCATCTTAATGTATATAAGTCCAAAATTTGAATGTACTATTAATCACTTTGATTGTTAAGAGTTTGTATGCTTGACATTTTACAGGGAAGACATAGTTATGCTATAAAAAGAGGAGGAACGCGAGCTCGTTATCCCTCGCACAATATATAATTGCATCGACCAAGGAAGGTGAATCCAATTTGTCCTCTCACAGGTTTCTCTTTTGACACATCCTCCACATAATGCACTGATCGACCCAATATTCTATAATTTCTTTCATTTTCATCCCTGCAAGGGTTTCTAGAAAATAAGTAAACGGATTAAATGTGATTGAAATTTCCTTTTCATCTTTCTACAAAAGGCGATTCTTTGGCTTTTCCTTATTACAAAAGACTTTATTCTTCTCTTTTAAAAGACAAAATATTTAGTTTTTCTGCAGCTATAAATTTAGACAGAGTATCTGGGTGTGATATGTAGTGGGAATAAGGCGTATAATCTTGTTTAATTGATGTAATATAAGTCATTTTAATGTGTCTAAGTTGTAATATTTTGCAAATTATTATACACAGGTTGATAAGTAAAATAAAAAAGGTTTTTTCTATTTATATGATTCATAATGACTTCAGTATTATTTAATATGCTTGTTTACAACATTATTGAAAGTTGTGTAATTATCCAACTCGGTCATAGAAATTGTGCCCATAATCGAGTTACGTATAGACCACAATGACTGGTCATGGAGAAAACAATGTGTTCACCGTATGCAGTGAAAGGAAGATCAATCAAATTAATTTCTCACATTGCCTATAATAATAAAATACTGTCTTTATTAAAGGCGAGGTTAGGGTTTACATACATTATATAGTACAGAGAAAGTTACGTGACATTTGAAAATATCGATATCGAGTTTTTGTGGATGTATCGGTCCCTAAGTATTTACAAAGTGCCTGTCTGATTGGCTAGCTTTTATTATGTACAGTACTCTATAAACTAAACTCATGTATAAATCAAATAGAATTTAGTATTTAGCGATATTTTAGCCATAGCCAAATTCTTGAAAAGCTTTTCGATAACTTTGGGGAACGAATCAAAACCAAACACAAAATTACTGTTTTAGCAAAATCTATGAAGCAATTATTTTGTTATCAAATTTTGCTAAAGTGTATCGTCTAAACACTCAAGCAAAAAGTAATGGTCACATCACTACAAAAATTATGGTACCTGAGTTATTTGTAAACGAACAAATAATCACCTATTCAGCTGTTGTAAAGATAAGTAATTCCTCAAAATTGGCTAGACCGATTTTGTTTAAATTTTAGTAAAATTTGAAGATTAATTACTAAAAACCGTGTGCACGAACAAATTTATAGCTGTCGTTAAAAGTAAGATTAAAATAAAAAATACAAATACGTGCTGAGGACGGGTTTATGATACGAGCGAAGAAAGTGTAATCCATATTTAAACAAACATATCAACATCCGAACTGATATTTTTGGTTTTGATTAGTTTTGATTTTGTTTTATGGTCGTGGGAGTGAGAGAGTGTGTTTAATATAAAAACACATTATTCGTGAACCTTAATTTGTTCTTGTGATTAGCACACGGTTTTTAAAATAAATTTTCACATATTACTAAAATTTAAACAAAACCGTTCTAACCAATTTTTGAGGAATTACTTCTCTTTATAACAGACGAATGTTTAAATAATATTATTATTATTATTTTACAAATAACTTTGAAACCGGCACATACAGAGTTTACTAACCAATTACTTTTTTGGGAAATTACGATCATTACGTTTTTTATTTTATTTATTATTTTTTTAATTAGTTGATTTTTCATTTTATAATTTTTAGAGAGCGTAGGCCTATAACGAAAATATCGAAATATATTTATTTTGTTATGTCAACATCACTCTTAAAGTTTTATCTCCATTGGTATTTGGTTTTACGTATGAGTGTAGGAGAAGGTTTGCACAGTGATTTAACATTATTTATTTAATTAAGCTCTCTGAAAGTTAACATCTGTTAACACAAATAAAAATCAATACAAGATATTCTCAAATTTCCATGATTAATTTCGACAGTAAATAATGGTAGGTTTATATTTTTCATGTAAAATATTCCATTCATTTGAACATATTTAAATTTTAAATATACCTCATATGTTAAAATTATGTTTATGTATCTTTAGAGTACAATATCATTGCAGCTGTATAATGTGGCCACTAGCGACTTATTTAATAATCTAACCTCAATGTGATGTGAAACTGTGAAAAATTTGATCATATATATTACAGTTGTTGTTAGGGTGGCATGGGTGAATTACATCCGAAAAATATATTTATCAATATTACGAAACAAAATAATATAATATTGAATTTGTGGAATTGAAAGAATCTATAAATTCAAGACATCAAAAAGTAGTCCACGTCTTGTCGATAAAAGAAGATCAAATCACTTATATGTTACTTTCAAATATTTCAAAAGAAACAAAGGTTCAATACGGCGTTAACCTAAGTACTTTGAAAACTTATATAATGTGACAGATAAGTCACGGATAGAAGTGAACACGTACGGCTAAACCTAGTTTACCACAATCTAATTGTGTCGTGCCCAGTCTCCAACTGGAACGTGATGAGCTAAACTTATATTTTATACTTTTTGTTTCTTTATACTTTATATGTTGGAAAACTTAAAAAGCTTTTCAGATGTTATTTAATGAATTCAGATTAGACTAAATTAAGTAAAAATGATTGTAAAGATGTTTCAATCTTATCGATTATTAAATAACTAAAAAAGTTGTAGCAATAAGTTATTGAAATGTGTGATTGGGTAAAGTAAGTTATTTTATTTAAGTATAAATTAAGTAATCTGCATATTGTATATTTATGAAATATACTTTGCATACTACTAAATGGAATTGATAAATTTTGAGTTCTTCTTTTTTTCCTCCCAAAAGAATACAAATAAACACATGTAGAAATAAATCTCATCTTTTTACTAACTTTGTCCTTTACCAAAATATTCCAATTTTTACCTTATACAATTTTATTTTAATATGATGTTTCTTCCACATAACTTTTCATAAATAACGTATTTGTAAAATAAATAAACACGTGAACCTTGACCTGTAATATACGTTTTTATACATATATACACACAGACTTATATATAGGACTAATAATTAATTATAACAGTTAATGAAAGTGAACAAAAATCTACTAAAATAGAACGAGATAAATCATATACATTGCAATTAACAAAATGAATAATAATAACAGTAGGCTAGTAAGAAATAATAACATTAAAACAATACATTTTTTAAATCAAAATTTAAAAGAATTTTTCTTTCTTACTTTTGGTATGCATTCAACATTAATATTTACAGTAACACATTCACATACACACTAGTTGAGAAAGAAAAATAAATATTATAAACTAATAATTTTAACTATAATATTTTTTTAAACGCCGGCCATTAAACTAAATGGAAACGAAGAAAACCATTACAAAATTAAAGAAATCCCATACTATACTTTTAACAACCGCTCAATAACCCTCTATAAAAGGGAAAATATCTGAATTGTCACAGACATAGTATCAGCTAATTTTCACATTTAATATGTCCAGATATAGCTTTAAAGTTTCTATGTAGATCACATTTTAGTAATGGTATCGATTATAACCTGTCATCTTCAGCTCCAGATACTCATATATAAATGTCTTAATCTTATTTTTTAATACATATATTTTACATATATTATTGTTTATGAGTTTATTTCTTTTGCACAGCCTCCTTCATATAATCTGGATAAATTTAGCAATACGTTTTAAAGAATATTTCAAAATTTCAACCAAAATTTGGATTAAAAAATTCTTTATAATTACTAAATAAGGTTAAAGATACTACAGTAGGCACCTTTTAACACAAAAATTGTGTCGTCTGATATTAAAAGTTTATTTACTATTATTGCTGTTAAAGACTGTTTGCATAGTGTAGAAACATTATTGGATAAGAATAAAGTGGACCATTGTACATCGATAGAGTTGGTGAATGTTATTAAGATATCTCTTGATTAAAATTATTTTCTATATCAAAAAACAAAGTTTTTGCTAAAATTGGTGGTTTGGCATTGGGGTTTCTCTTATCTCCATTGCTAGCTGAGATTTTCATGGACAATTTTAAATCAACAGTCTTTGACAGTAATAACCCATTTAAGTTGAATGTCCAAGTATTAGTATAGATATGTAGATTATGTTTGATGTTTATTTGAAGGATGGATCGCTAGCTTCATTTGATGTTTAATTATTTAAATTACATTAATAAGACTATACAATTTACTATGGAAATAGGGAGACCAAATCAAATAAATTTTCTAGGCCTCACCATAAAAATGGAAAATGTTAAGCATAAATCCAGTATTCTTAGGAAACTTACGTTTACTGACAATATTATACATTCTTCATCACAACATCCTTTTATTCATAAATTGCCAGCCTTCCAAAATATGTTGCATCGTCTTTTTAACATCGCCCTCCACATCCTGTCCGTTTACTGCTGTAGTCGGTGTTAAGCTGCCTCGTAAATGACGTCACTGGCGAATGATCGGCAAGACTTAATAAAAAGTAGAATTTACTAAAAATTGTGTTTGTCTTTTTCTTTCCTGAAAATGGAGTTCTACCAAGTACCGTCGGTTAGGAATATAAATCGTATTTAATGTTATTGTAATTTTATCCTTTAATTTTTTATAATTAAAATTAATGTAGTATTTAGGTAAAAAATTTATCATTTTGTTGATATAGATTCCCTTACCCATAAATTGTCACATGTCTTAAAAAAATATGAAAGTCAATCAAAATTTTCAAAATCATAGATTCACGCACTCTCCCCAGCGAATTTTCGGATTCCCAGTTTATTTGGGAATAGGAACGTTTTATTATTCTTTTTACATTTCCTTTTTAATGTAAAAACTGACCTTTCAAGAGTTTTTATTTGTTTATGTTTATTATTTTTACGTATAACAGGGAAAATAAGTTCTGCTTTCATAAAAAAACTAATGCAACTTGTATTGGCTTATTGTATTTGCAGTAACTGCATTATTTAAACTACGATGTTTTTAAATTGAATAATTGAATTCTGGAATTCAAGTTTGTTGTACATAATATGCAAATTACATATATATTACAGCGAGTAATTAGATTACTATATTACATGTTAATTCCTGTTGTTCAACAATATGTAATTGGTATTTTCATCTAAGAACTAAAGAAGAAATATTTTCGTTAACTTTGCTGTGTATAATCCTCGAAAAAAGGTTTCAAGGAAATAGTTCGGTATAATATACCAATTTTAATCAAATTTGACCAATTATATTTTCAAGTATATTTTCAACGTCAGCATTTATCGTTAATATTCATTTGAAGTATACGCAGAGATGGAATTACGAAACATTTTTGACTAGGTCTTGGCCAAACGTTTTAATAAGGATTTTATTGAGGAAAATTTTATCAAAATTATTGAAGACGGCGAACAGGAAGAGATATTTTGTAAATATTTTGTATACCACGTGTGAGAATTTATAGTTTATGAAGTTTGTAGGTATAACACTAGCATTTGCTTTCAAATAAATTTATAAAACATGAAAATAAGTTTAAACTATTCCTTGTTGCAAAGTGTATTTAAAATTAGTCAGTCAATTTTTAATTATTACTCCGTGCATATGAAAATAGATAATACACCCAAATCATCAAAATCTTTCCTTTAGTTTATCAAATTTATGTTTTACCATAATATATAGTGTGAAAACTTACATTTGTATACTTTATAAATTTTTTAAAGCATGTATCACACCCATGAATTGTCTAACGATTCATATATAAGGTCTATATTAGAAACAAGTTTTTTGTCCTCAACATTTGTGTATTTACGATTGGAGAAGGTGAACAAAATTCTAAAAATAATATTCATTAACAAAATAAAAAAGTGATTTTGAAGGTCATTTTTAAATAATTAATATAACTCATCAGGCATGTCTTTCAGATACAAGACACTTGGACTCTTGTTGCAACATTCATCTACTACATATATGTAAAAGGCAGTGGATATAAAAATATATTTCTCATACAATATAAGGGATTGTCCAGGAAACCCCAGTGTAATATGTATGGTTACGAGATATTACAATTGGAAATTAGTTCTGACCATATGAAAATCTAGTATTCTTTTTCACATCATATAGAGAAGTAAATTCCATAGTTCGAGAGATGGAATCCGTAATGTATGAGTTGTGGTTGACCACAGATGGTTTTTAAACAAAGAGTAGAACAGGAAAGAGAGCCAGAGGAGGCATATCTAAGCAAACGTACATCCAGCCGATTGTAATGTAACAAATTTAATGTAATGTTTTTGAGAAACCATGTGACTTGGATACAAGAATAAGAATATGTTTCTATACAGAGAGTCAGACGGCTATGACAATCTTGGGTTCAAACAAAATCAGGTCAAAATTATTCGGATTACCTCAAAACTGCATCATGACTAGGGAGTGAGCTGCACAATGTTATCATATTCTAGGTTCTTGGATATACAGGGGTTAATTGGGACGACTTTGCATACGTGTTGGCTAACTAAGTGTCAGTCACGAAACTCAAATAACGTCCTGTGGTATATTCAATATAGGCAGACAATGTGATTGGGCTAAAAAAAGGGAACGAGTAAACTCTCACTTCTTGCCTCCTCTATGCAAATTATCAATCATAAGGATCAATATCGGGCACTGTCACCAGAGAAAACCTATGTAGATGATGGGCAAGAAATGTGGTATGCAACAAGAAACTACACTTGGATCATTGACAAAGACATTTTTTTATGATATCTCGAAAAAGATGATTTTGAAGTATGTAGAGTTTAGAGGTATTCCTACCCATATTTTGGGAAACAAAACTATTGGTCCTATGAAGTAGCTGTGGGTAAATTAATTTTCTTATGATACAATTTTTTTTCAAGTTAACTCTTTTCAAATCCTAGAGCAAGAAGCTTTCTTATGAGTGAATGTTTCAGATCAGTATTTGGCTGAGAGTTATTTATCAATTAATCTTGGAAAGACATACTAAGGTACCGTACCTTCAGAGAAGAAGGATAGATTGAAGAAGAATATTCAACAAAGTTATTGGTTCTTCTCATCGATAACCAGCTTAACTGGATTGTTCATTTTAATAGCATCAGTTCTAATAATTAGTTCAAAGTAGTTGGGTTCCGAAATATAAAAAATATAGCAAACCTCCAATTCTTTTAACAACCTACTTTGGGCTAGTATATCCCCACATGATCTATACAATTTTACTCTAGGAAAATTAATCAGTTCAATATGTGCAAGAGTGTTTGACCTGCAAAAGAAAGCAACTAGGATAGTGGTTGAATTAAACAGATTTCAAACTCGTAGAGTTCTTTTATAGATCTTAGAGTACTTACATTTCCATGTATGTTTATAATGAAAGCAATTGTTTATTTATAATTTAAGTGTGATCATGCACTGACACATACACACTCATAGCATCAGGATCACGTGTGACAACACCTATCGTTATATACTAAACTTTCCTTCTCAAGAAGGTTCATTAACCGGGAATGTTTTTGAGTAATCTGATTAGAACTGATCTCTTATCGCGACTTAGTAGAGAGAGTCATAATCACATTTTTATTATTTTTTGTTATAATGTAGACTTTAATAACGGTTTTTGATAGTTGAGATTAAACATCTAATTACAGTAATAGGTTTGACAATAGAAAGCACATTAATTATAACAACAAATCTTGACCTTGTAATATTTTGTGCACACGAACTCAAAATAATTAATTTTGTGTACGTGTGTAATAAATAATCAGCTGATTTGTTTCTTATTTAAGATGTACAAAAAGGTACTTCCTATAAGTAACTGTAGAAAAACACACATAGGCCTTTACACTAAACTAGTCTACCTTATTAACTCATAAAAGGTATTGATCACTATCTTCTAAATTATGTCAGGTGTCTTCAGTGAAAAGAAGAAGTTGAAGCATGGTAGTTATTGATATTATTGGCGCAACAAATATTTTAATGGCGTTTTTATAATTGTGAAGGTTGACTGAAAAATAAACTGATAATAACAGTTCACGTGTAATATAGAATGTACAAAAATTAACTCTAACTACCGTCGTGTATTTGTTTTTGTTTTCCACAAATTATTGCTCAATCTTGATTTTCATGATGTTGTTTACAAGTTAGTATGTAACTATTTTGTGACATTTTATCGTATTCTATTAGGCTTAACTCACATTCTGGTTCTACTACAATAATTTGTTAGAGAGATATTAAATAATCCGTTTTGCTTGAGTAGCAATATATTAAACCCTATTGATTATTCTCAGTTTTGATGATATTATTTCTAAACATACATGGAACAACCAGACTTAGAAAGTATATTATTTGCCCTATTTAAATAAAGAATTATATTAAGATGGTCCTCTGACAGCGAGATAAAATGATTTTACAACAACAGTTCTTTACAATTTAGCTATTAAACGAATATATGAAAAATATTTAAATAGAAAAAATCTCTATATGCTTTATTTAAAGGAAAATGAACATACGTTTGTTGTTTGTCATTAGAAATTACAAATATATATATATATATATATTTATATAATATTTATAATATTACAAATATTATAAATATATATATTAAAAATATAAATATTATATATATATATATATATATATATATATATATAATCCAAATACCATTAACTCACTGAATCACTCACTCATCAAGATTTCTCAAAAACTACTGAACGGATTGTAATGAAACTTGGAATATGGCTTCCTCATAGGTCACTAAGAAATTTTTTGCAAAACTTTTGCGTTTAAGCATATTCAAATAAAAATCTGAAATTAAATTTTTCTCTAAACTACAAGGGTGAAACTAGCTGAGGCAGCTTACATTCCTTCATTTCAAATGTTTGATGCTGATTGTATACAAAATACGCAAATAGTTAATGTGTTTAGCTCAAAATCGGCTCTAAATACAAGATTTAAAAAATCACTAAAAACCAAAATGGCGGCTGGCATTTCTCTTTGATCGATGGAGTTGCTTCTTTCAACTGATTAGATTTGAAATGTTTACAGTTTCTTATCATATGTTAAAATGCCTTTTTATTTCAGTATTTACATAAACATGTTTATTTCATTCAATCTATAATAATAAAAGTTAAGCCCACTGGAATGATATTAAACCAATATATCAGAGATTCAATTCAGAAGCACAGCATGAATAGCCGGTAACAAAACGCCATTTAAAAGTACTACTATAACGTGAGTTTTGTTATCACAGACCAACAATTACGATACGACTGTTGGACTCTGTTATCAGTTGACCGGTTACCTCTCCACTCCACCCCTCTCCTGCCACTTAGCTGATGCGCCCAGCCTGACCGGTCCCAGATTCAGTTCTGTTCCAGCCATTGCTTTTTCTGCTACGATGACAAGAAAAAATATTCAATTGTTATTCTAATAAAAATACTTCTTCTTTATTAATTTTGGATTCTGCTATTAGACTTCATCCCGAGTATTGTCCTTTTCTAGGATTGCTATAGGGTTCCTTTTAGTTTGTATTCCAATTGCTTGAACCAACATTAGTTTAATGTTTCAATATATCACAAAAGCGTTTTCTAATTATTACCAAAAACTTATTATTTATTTTAGTTTTTTCATAAATCAGTATATACATGTTTTGTAAATATGTGAGTTGGTTTCTTATTTCTTCATCTTAAACGCTTGCATCTTCGTTTATTTTTTCAGCTTTTTATAATTTGCTACAACATTTATAATTTTAACAAATATTAACACATAGGTCTATTTGTTTTTAGAAATTCAATCAGGGCACCTCCCCACTGGCCATGAAAACTCCCTTAACACTCAATTAATTATATATAGGTTAACCCAGTACGACTCTGTTATTATATATATATATATATATATATATATATGTGTGTGTGTGTGGGGGGGGGTGTGTGTGTGTGTGTGTGTTTGTTGATCTAAATTTGGTTGCTTACGTGTTGCTCTAAATTTTGTTAGGTTGCAAAATAAAAGTAATCAATATTAAATAAATATATATTTTTATTTTAATCACTATAAGTTATATATCGAATAGATTAAATACACCAATATTTAAAATATCGGTTAGTTTCTGTCTGGAATTATGAGATAGAGAATTCATTTTCTAGCTGAGTGGGGAAGTATTGGAATATTTTATCCTGTGTCAGTATTGTTTTATTGCAATGTTAATGAGGTTATAGCATTTAGCTAGGAGATGAAGCTAATTTCTCATTCTATAACACACAGTTACAAAAAAGATAATAATTATTTAAAATATTACAATTAATATAATTGTATATAATTATTTAAATAAAAATTGCATATCGAAAGATATAATGAATATACTTTAAAATCATTCGATGAAAATTACGATGGTGTAAATTAGAGATATTTTCATCTATTTTTAATTTGTATAGGATAAAATGTAAACTTCTAATTTTTTGAACTTTTCTTGATCAAGCTATGAAAACCATACTAAACTCGGAAAAACCAAAGTTGTAAACATCATTTGGTATCCCTAACGAATATAAATTTAAACAAAGAAATGCTACATTTGAGTGTTGTTCTACGGTCGAAACAGGAGCACATTTCATGAAAATACTCTAGTATCTGTAAGTCAGATCGCATTAATAGCTAAAAATTACCTCGTAGACCAATCCAGTTGTCGAATTACATGCACCATCGATCAAGAAAAGCCATTATTAAACGACTCATATTTTTTTAGAATATCGTAACAGACTGGATTTTTTCATGTTCTGCAGTTTCAGATTCTTTTATGAGTAAATATTGTAAAATTTAAATTGTTCAAGTGATATAAATGTACAACTCTAAATATAATGACACATACTTTTTAATTAACTAATACGTTTGATCTACTCACAGTTTTTTATGAACTCTATGTGGAAGTAAAATAAGATATATAAGAAATGATACTTTGTATGTAACTAAGTTTACAAATCTGTTTATAACGTCTACAATATACGAGAGTCAAGTTCCAGCTCACTGCACTCAGAGACGCTTCGCTGGAGTCCCTTACAAGTAAGATTGATAAATCCAGTCCCCTCAGTGCCCTTGCAAAGCAAATATACTAAGTTCTTTTTATTAAATGTTACTCTGTCTTCATAGTAGTCACTAGTTTGTTAATTTATTTAATTAGGTATAAATATTTGTTTGTAATAATTGATCTAGGATGTTCTTAAGTTATCAAATGCTCATTGCTATTTTTGTTTTTGTATTGGGAAAATAAAAGGACTTTCTAATTAAATAGTTATTAGTAAGAAATATACTATTTTATAATAATCGAGAGGATATTTTATAATGACATAATTATTTTACTATATAAGAGTAAATCCATCATGTGTTTATGTTAAAAAATGTGAATTAATAATTATTAGTTTTTATAGAAATATATGCTTTTAAACGAATGATATATAGTTATTTATGATGATAAGTTTATGAATATTTATTTAATTTGTAGTTCTCCGCACTCCGCAGCTGCTTGAAAATGATCAGATAATCTCTAAACCGTATAAAGAATTTTATTTAATAAAGATCGAGATTAAGATTTTGTTATCTCTTTAACAAAAATAACACATTTCAAGATATCAAATAATTAAAAAACATATCTCGGATATATATGACATCTAAAAATGTTTCACTTCACTATCTTAAAGGGCGCAAAATTACTTATAAAGTAATTATATTTACTTTAAAGTAAACATGTATAATTAATTTAGATACAATTAAATAACAAGTATGAGTTGTTTAATTCCTTTCTGGTAGAATATATATTTGTTTCCTTTCTTACAATACCAAATTTGTTTAACTAGATGGATAATAACGAACAGACAAATACGTTCTTTATATTTTGTTTATACAAAATTGTTTAGTAGGTACAAAAAACTAAAAACTGTAAATGCAACATAAATGTTCATTTAACGTACTTTTTTGTAGCATAAATGCTGTACTTAATTTTAATTTAAAAAATAATAAATAATCTAAACCCTATAAAATGTAAAAAAATCTACTTACAAAAGTTTATACTGATACGGTAAATGTAATTTAAAACACGCTCTACATCATAAGGGACAGGTATGACAACAGTCCGCATATCTTGTCAGTAGTCAGTATCATATGTCAGCAGTCTACAGATAATGTCAGAAGTCAGTATGATATGTCAACAATCAGTATAAAATAGTATTATTCTGAATGGGATGTCAACATTCATAATGATATATCATCAGTTAGTATGACATGTGAATTTTACATGCCACTAGTCAGAATGGCATGTTACCGGTTAGAGTGTAATTCATCTCATAGTGTGATATTTAAACAACCAGTATGACATGTCGGTATTTAACATGACGAGTCAACAGTCAATAAGACATATCAACACTCATGCCGATAATTAGTATGACTTGCCAAGAGTCGGTAAGGCATGTCAACAGTCAGTATGACATTTCAGCCGTTAGTGTACCATGTCATAAGTCTGTATAACATTCATTAAGATATTTTTAGAGTATATATGTCAAATCACATTAGCAGTAGGACCTCAGACGGTCAGGATGACCTATAAAAATCCGTACTAAAATGTTAACAGTTTGTATCATATTTTAACAGTCATTAACTTATCAACAGTTAATATGACATATAAACAGTTTCTATGTTACCAACATGAATCCCGTTTATGCCAATATCCATGTTACTTTTGGGGTATGATTTGTTACCCTGGATTATTGTTTTTATCACGTTGTTGGATTATGAGTCCTTCAAAACAGCATTTCCTTGACGTTTCCCCAGCATTTCCAGACCAATTTATATTTTATATTAGTGCCAGCAAGTACTTTAATCGCTGCCTGACTGTCAGTCTAGATATTCGAGTGTTCTTACACAGTCATTGATGGTATACCTCCTCATGTAGCACATCCGTATGATACTGTCCCAAGGGAGCAGAACACTTCCCGAGAATTTTTTGGATGTTCTTCAAGGTCGGTTTTGTTTAACGGTTTAAACTATCCATTAAAAACCTTCGAGTACTTAAAGAATTAAAGAGTCAACACTAGCAGAACCTCGCATGGATAGATAAAGCTTATTAAAACTGGAGTTCGTCTGTATCCAGTGTCAGCATATTAAAGGGTAAGCTCCTCCTTAGCCACTCAGTCCTCGGCATATGATGTTCCTCCTTGGTTTCGTATAAATACCACCTTAGACTTTAGTCGCATTCCGCATCCCAAAGGGTTCAGCAGTAAAAATATATTACCCACCCTACACAGCGTGCAGGCATGCAAGTCCGCACTAGAAACAGCACACAAATCTCCCATCTCAACATACTCCCATCTCTCGAAAGAATGAAATTTACAAGAAATCATGTACAAACTCTTCGCAGAGCAACATTTGAGATTAAATTTTGGAAATAATTTCAATTACAAATTTTCATTTAATGTATGAGCATCTTAGTACTTACGTAGGAGGATGCTGAGTCATGAATTATTTTGATTAAAATTAATTTGAAGATCAGAATTAAATGAGATTTTTTCATATATCCAGTATAACAATGGTTTTATTTCCAACAGAGCACTAACGTACTAAATCCTGAATTCTAGAAACATGCTACATTGTTCTTAAATTTTCGAAAAGAAATAGTGTGTTTGATCTTCAATAGATCATATTGTAAATATTTTTTCCCTTTTAGAGTATATTTTTGTAAATTGTAAATTAGTTATCGTGTTAATAATATATTTACCAATATTTTACAAAATGTGTTACAACTGTAACTGGAAGAGGGGCAGGTTGTACTAATGAATGTAACTTAAAATTGTGGGACTATAGAACAGCGACAAATTTCACTTTCCACAAAAAAGAAAAAAAAACGCTTTATGCAAATGAGTTAAACAAGTTGTCTAAAATTTTCTTAAGGAAATACATTACCTTTAGTTTTGAAAAAAAATGTACTAGTTATAATTTTATTCAATTGCCATCAATAAATAAATTCATATGAATTTATATAATATTATTATTGTAATATGGAGCTTTCATTACAAAAAAAAATTACAATAACAACTTAAACCAATATGCAAATTTTAATTCTATTCCGCACATTAAAACTTGTTCGTAACCTCAGTCTCTTGGAGATGGCATAACTGACTCCAAATCTGCTCATCAAAAGTATTTTTTGTGAAGATTCGAAGTCAGTGATGATGCTCCGTCAGCTTTTTGAACTAGCTTTGCTGATGGTCCTAAGTGTCATTAGTGTGAAGAGGCAGAAAGTTTGTGTAGGTGTCATTAGAGTGAAAAAGCAGGATATTGTGTATGTGATATTAGTGTGAAGAAGCAGGATGTTTGTGTATGTGATATTAGTGTGAAGAAGCAGGATGTTTGTGTATGGGATATTAGTGTGAAGAAGCAGGATATTGTGTATGTGATATTAGTGTGAAGAAGCAGGATGTTTGTGTATGGGATATTAGTGTGAAGAAGCAGGATGTTTGTGTATGGGATATTAGTGTGAAGAAGCAAGATGTTTGTGTATGGGATATTAGTGTGAAGAAGCAGGATGTTTGTGTATGGGATATTAGTGTGAAGAAGCAGGATGTTTGTGTATGGGATATTAGTGTGAAGAAGCAGGATGTTTGTGTATGGGATATTAGTGTGAAGAAGCAGGATGTTTGTGTATGGGATATTAGTGTGAAGAAGCAGGATATTGTGTATGTGATATTAGTGTGAAGAAGCAGGATGTTTGTGTATGGGATATTAGTGTGAAGAAGCAGGATGTTTGTGTATGGGATATTAGTGTGAAGAAGCAGGATATTGTGTATGTGATATTAGTGTGAAGAAGCAGGATGTTTGTGTATGTGATATTAGTGTGAAGAAGCAGGATGTTTGTGTATGGGATATTAGTGTGAAGAAGCAGGATGTTTGTGTATGTGATATTATTGTGAAGAAGCAGGATGTTTGTGTATGTGATATTAGTGTGAAGAAGCAGGATGTTTGTGTATGTGATATTAGTGTGAAGAAGCAGGATGTTTGTGTATGGGATATTAGTGTGAAGAAGCAGGATGTTTGTGTATGTGATATTAGTGTGAAGAAGCAGGATGTTTGTGTATGGGATATTAGTGTGAAGAAGCAGGATGTTTGTGTATGGGATATTAGTGTGAAGAAGCAGGATGTTTGTGTATGTGATATTAGTGTGAAGAAGCAGGATGTTTGTGTATGGGATATTAGTGTGAAGAAGCAGGATGTTTGTGTATGTGATATTAGTGTGAAGAAGCAGG
Source organism: Aphrophora alni (assembly GCA_963513935.1). NCBI lineage: Eukaryota > Metazoa > Arthropoda > Insecta > Hemiptera > Aphrophoridae > Aphrophora > Aphrophora alni. The sequence goes on from OY740766.1 coordinate 71,896,949, forward strand.
ATGTTTGTGTATGGGATATTAGTGTGAAGAAGCAGGATATTGTGTATGTGATATTAGTGTGAAGAAGCAGGATGTTTGTGTATGTGATATTAGTGTGAAGAAGCAGGATGTTTGTGTATGGGATATTAGTGTGAAGAAGCAGGATATTGTGTATGTGATATTAGTGTGAAGAAGCAGGATGTTTGTGTATGTGATATTAGTGTGAAGAAGCAGGATGTTTGTGTATGGGATATTAGTGTGAAGAAGCAGGATATTGTGTATGTGATATTAGTGTGAAGAAGCAGGATGTTTGTGTATGGGATATTAGTGTGAAGAAGCAGGATGTTTGTGTATGGGATATTAGTGTGAAGAAGCAAGATGTTTGTGTATGTGATATTAGTGTGAAGAAGCAGGATGTTTGTGTATGTGATATTAGTGTGAAGAAGCAAGATGTTTGTGTATGTGATATTAGTGTGAAGAAGCAGGATGTTTGTGTATGTGATATTAGTGTGAAGAAGCAGGATGTTTGTGTATGTGATATTAGTGTGAAGAAGCAGGATGTTTGTGTATGTGATATTAGTGTGAAGAAGCAGGATGTTTGTGTATGGGATATTAGTGTGAAGAAGCAAGATGTTTGTGTATGTGATATTAGTGTGAAGAAGCAGGATGTTTGTGTATGGGATATTAGTGTGAAGAAGCAAGATGTTTGTGTATGTGATATTAGTGTGAAGAAGCAGGATGTTTGTGTATGGGATATTAGTGTGAAGAAGCAGGATGTTTGTGTATGTGATATTAGTGTGAAGAAGCAAGATGTTTGTGTATGTGATATTAGTGTGAAGAAGCAGGATGTTTGTGTATGGGATATTAGTGTGAAGAAGCAGGATGTTTGTGTATGTGATATTAGTGTGAAGAAGCAGGATGTTTGTGTATGTGATATTAGTGTGAAGAAGCAGGATGTTTGTGTATGTGATATTAGTGTGAAGAAGCAGGATGTTTGTGTATGTGATATTAGTGTGAAGAAGCAGGATGTTTGTGTATGGGATATTAGTGTGAAGAAGCAAGATGTTTGTGTATGTGATATTAGTGTGAAGAAGCAGGATGTTTGTGTATGGGATATTAGTGTGAAGAAGCAGGATGTTTGTGTATGTGATATTAGTGTGAAGAAGCAGGATGTTTGTGTATGGGATATTAGTGTGAAGAAGCAGGATGTTTGTGTATGTGATATTAGTGTGAAGAAGCAGGATGTTTGTGTATGTGATATTAGTGTGAAGAAGCAAGATGTTTGTGTATGTGATATTAGTGTGAAGAAGCAGGATGTTTGTGTATGTGATATTAGTGTGAAGAAGCAGGATGTTTGTGTATGTGATATTAGTGTGAAGAAGCAGGATGTTTGTGTATGTGATATTAGTGTGAAGAAGCAGGATGTTTGTGTATGTGATATTAGTGTGAAGAAGCAGGATGTTTGTGTATGGGATATTAGTGTGAAGAAGCAGGATGTTTGTGTATGTGATATTAGTGTTAAGAAGCAGGATGTTTGTGTATTTGATATTAGTGTGAAGAAGCAGGATGTTTGTGTATGTGATATTAGTGTGAAGAAGCAGGGTGTTTGTTCAAGGCTAAGGGTCCAGGTCAACCTTGCACTCTTGATAAAATTGTGTTAAGAATTCAGCAAAGGTTTGAGCGAATCACACGAAAACCTACTCGCCATGCTAGCGTAGTACTTGCATTCCTCATAGAACTATTTGGCGTGATTAAGGCAAGATTTGGTCTGTAAACCGCACCTATTACAAATACCAGAAGATCTACAGTGATAAAATAAAACGTGTGTAGTTCATCAAGTGGAAGACTACATATATCTACCACGGTTGATTTTTAGTGATGAAGTTACGTTTCATAAAAGCGGTAAAGTTAACAGTCATAAAGTGCGCACATGGGAGCTTCAGAACCGAACCACATAGAATGACTATGTGTGTTATTTCCCATACAAAGATTGTGCCATCGCAGTCACAATGACGAGAATGATCTTTCTCAAAATTCTGCTGACCTGATTATTTCCACAACTTTCTGAGAGCTCTGATGATATTATATTCCAACATTTCAGAGCCTCAACATACTGGGAGAAGAAAGTACGACAATTCCCCAACCACATTAACGCAGAATAGAGCGCACCGGACTAATAAACACTGCCCTGTATTGTTGGCTTTCTTGGATATCCAGAAATTACTCTATGCGTCCTTTCTTCTAGAGATACCTGTAATAACGTGTTATTGTGTCAACGTTATCACAAAATCAGGATATCAATAGCAGTAACTACAGTCAAGGATGTTACCTTGCAAATAGTGTGGGACCTTTTTAGTTATCGTCTTGAGGTTATCTGTGTTTGAAAGATCCTATTGGAGGACATTTAACAATTGTAATAACATTGCTGAAAATATATAATTTTGCATGTATTTTGATCTTTGTTCCAATTCTTTAAATTAATATAACGCTGTAAAAACAGGTAATTCTTTTTAACACTCACTGTACCTTACATTATTCACGTTATTACCGTTATTAAATACCAACTTTCGTCAATATTTATGTATTTTCATGAGTAAAATCAAGTACATACACAATTTTCAAATGTATGTATAATATTTATTAAATTTTTTTCATAGTTGCCTTTTATTATTTAGTAGTAAATTACCAAGAAAGATGAAAAATGAAATTTGGCGAGTTGTTAAAAATGATCTCAGGAAGGGTAGAATTAATTTTAAAAGAGAAATCACGCTATCTTCTAAAGATGAAGGACTTGTTGAGGGACAAAGATTGATAGAGTATATTGTGTCAAGAGGTTGCGTAATGACAAAGACAGAGTGAGGAAGGAAAAAAATATAAATGCAATGAAGTTCCATCACAGCCCGGGATGATGGAAATGGAAGTAAATAGAGTAAATGAAATGTTATTTTATGTAGTGAAGGGAGGAAGGGAAGTGAAGGTTTTAATCAAATCATTCTACGTTTTGATTGATAATTCTACTTTCAAGAACTATATATTCCTTTTAAATATTCATAATTAATTTAATTAGTTTTAGGTAAAAAAAAATAATAAAAGAGTATTTTATTAATTTACTTTTATGATTTAATTATAGCTTCCATTTTTAAATACAGAAACTTCGATTTCTCTTCTTTTTTTAATGAAGTTTTTCATACAATTTATTTTTTGTATATGACAAAAATTATGTTTTGCAATTTTGTAACGCATTGCAAATAAATAATAAATATATATATATATATATTTTAATTGGAAGTATTTCATTATGTTTACACATATTTTAATTTGCATAGTTTACACCAAATACCATATGAAGATATTTTTTTTAATGTGGGAGAAATCAACTGACGCTATAGATATATTATTAGGTTTACAAGGTGAAACAAATCCCATCAAACTTCATCATACTAGTTTATATAGCATAATAAATAGTTAGTTATAATACCGATATACCTATTTGTAAATAAATAACAACCTACATCTAATGGGAAAAACTATTACAAATAGTTTTGCTTAGCTATGATTCTGCGCTCTATATTTTAAAATTAATATTACAAGAAGATTTAAATACCCTTTGCTTCCTTGAGTAAGAAACCTAGAACACATCATCATTTGGTAAACATATAAGTATGCTAAATAATGTCACCGTGGACCTGACTCTTATTTCTAAACACCTTTATGGTAATAATTTTATTCACAATTTAATGTTCTTTGGAATGCGTATATTAGTATCGTTTAAAGTATGTTCATGGTTAAAAATAATAATTTTTAAAATTAGTAACAGACTTCCTTTAAATTTTTCGGAATTTAATATTTAGTTATTCTAAATAACGAAGTATTTGTCTATCATATAGATTGAAATTCTCATTTGTACAATGCACTGAACCCTACAAACATCAAGGGCTGTAATCTGAGAGTATTTTAATATATCCTACATCTTCCTCATCGTAAATTAGGAAACAATGCTCATTGGTTGTTCTAGAGCTAAATTATGTTTGCTGTTTTATAAAGCAATCACAGAGATAAGAAAAGTATCTGCAATACACCATACTTTTAGTTATTACTTTATTTACAATTATTTTAGTTTTAAACTATTTTCAATTAAATGTGTATGCTAGAGTGTTACAATAACTATTAGGATAAAGTCAATACAATACAGTAATTGTATTAATGATTAACTTCGTTTATGACCCTATTCCCCAAAAAGGTACTTTTTTTGGAATATTCCCATAAAAATTTTGTTTTGTTTTCACTTGATTCTTTTTGTATTGTTATAAAAACACGTTTAAATTATGCAAGACAAATGCATATTTATAACATTTCAGGTTTTCTAAGTTAAGGTGTATTAAAAGTGAATTACACGTTAAAATAGGTTATATATAGGTTACACACACACTCTCTCTCTCTCTCTCTCTCTCTCTCTCTCTCTCTCTCTCTCTCTCTCTCTCTCTCTCTCTCTCTCTCTCTCTGAGGGAGGGAGAGATAGAGAGAGAGAGAGAGACCTTACTTGACCTACGCGAAATAAAACCTACGTACGATATGACAACACTAATACCAATAAAATTGAATTGTTTTACCCAATCGGTCTCGCATACAAGTACTGTACTAACCACGCTTAATGTTGCTTGACTTTTGTGATCGGATATTGTTTTTATGATCGCGTGCAAACCTATTTTAAATATGGCCTAAAATTTAATCGCTTGAGTTATTTCAGCCTAAAGAGTATATTGTAAAATTCAATCTTGCAGTGACGACGTCACGGTGTTATTGTTTTCCTAATTAATCCTGGAGTCAATAATTTTGTGTGTGTGAATTTTGCACACGGGTTTGTGTAGTTAATCTTTAAGTTTGAACGTAGTTTGTAGAAATATTATTAGAAAAGTGTTTTATACCACCTACAAAATAGATTATTATTATATTTTCCGGTAACTAATGAACAAATATTTCTTAAAATGACACCTAATAGGTATTTGAATATTTGAATTATTATATGCTACACTTTAGCAATAGTCGATGAAAATAATGAGATGTTTTTTGATGAAATGATAATTTAAAGTTATTATCTTTATCCACTTACTCAAAAAAAAAGAAAGAGTTATCGAATAAAATGAAAACCCAACGTATGGACGCAATATGGCCCATTGCGAAATGTATTTTAATTGGTACACGCGTTAGAGGACTCGCTAGATTACAGACAAATAAAATTTTTAATATCACTTTTTTCGACTCGAAATAGATATATACTAATCAATCTTTGTTTCTACCCATCTCAATATTTTCTCTATATATGAGCCGTTGAGAGGAAAAGTGGTGTAAGTCACTTTTTTTTAAAACCTAGTTAAATGCTGTTTAGGATTCCTGAGACCATATTTCATAATTTGGAAAAGTGGTTTAAGTCAAAACCACATGGCAACATAAATACAGAAGGCAGTGAAAAAAGGACCAACATCCAAACAAGGGAACATTTTGAAAAAAAAAAAAAAGTTGGTTAGTGGGCATAGTTTGGACTTATCACAAGTTGTTTGCTTTAAAAAAACTCAAAATTACGATTTAAAATAACGTCTATAACTATTTTACTCAAAATTAATTCATATACAAGTTTTGTGATTTATTAAGGATCCATATAAAACGTATTGGTCACTATATCTTTTAAAATATCATTTCTCGAATTATCGATAAAAAACAACAAAAATCGGCCATAGGCGGTTTTAAATGACTCAGTAAGTTAGAGTAAATAGTTGAATGTAATTAGAAATAGTAATAATATATTCTCTACGTGTTAATATTACACATTTATAAATCAAATATAAAAGACACCATACGTGTGTTTTATATTATATAAAAACTAATATCGTTACACTCAATCAATGCAAAATAGTTTAAACAATGTCACGCAATACAAATGGTGATAATTTACTAAAACATATATGGTTTCAATTATGCACTTGGTTTGTCCCATATTATTTTACATTAAATATATACAGCCTTATCGAAAACGATGTATATCACTTTAGTTGTAAATAGCATGAACAAATAATCAACCAATATTTATTTCAATGACTAACTGTTTACAAATATCTGGAGTTTTGATATTCGCCAATATAATGACATAATGTGTGAGCTTATTTGCGTCGTTTGTAATTTATAGTTTGGAGTAGTAACTTTATTAATGGCAACTGGGCAACAGAAAACTCAATGTGGTTTGTTGAATTTAACCCAGTAGTGAGTGTGCGTAGACATTTATAGACAATACCCAACTACAGACTAGGTATAATGAGTTTAAATACATTTCAAAGATCTACATAAAGAAATCCCTAGGCAAACTAGGACATCGGACTACAATTTGAAGCTTTCGAGATAGTCATAAGCTTAAGTATACATACAAAAGTTTATTGCTCATCGTAGTTTGAAACTTGTAATTCACAAAACAATTAGTTCAAACGTAATAAATAAACGTTTTAGGCTTACAAATTAAATTAAGCAAGATCACACTAAACACGTTGAATGTGCTCTGAAATGCTGTATTCAACAGACGATGAATGTTAACGATAGCTTAACTGACTATTTCAGTGATGATACAAGCTATTTAACATAAATAGATGTTATCCTTCAAAACTGTAGAATCTCGAGTTAACTTCCAAATGCAGTTTTTCAGTGTGTTAGTGAATCCCTGATATATAAGGATGATTTAGAACAATGCGTGATCAAGTAATGAGCCCTTTCGTGTTTTATGAAGAAACGTTTACAGACTTGGACATGCTTGAACGTTACGTGGGCCCACAATTTGATGACGTATTATTATAAAAGGCACCTTATTCCAATATCAATTTACTGAAGGCTTTTCTGGCTCTTGAACTGGAAGGGTTGATTCTGTTTTGTAGCCTCCATGAACCCACAATTATGTACAAATGGATTATCTCTGGAGTGACGTTAAGAATTCTTTTCGTGAGAAATTCAATTTTCGCGGAATGTAAAAAATTTAAGAGAAAAAAACACTGGTAATTCTGAGGTGGAATATCGCCTAGATGTTTCCTATGCAACAAAGGGTGCTGATATTAGAACTTACTAAACTCGCTTGTTGTTTTCTGTCACTTTTAGCATAAAAATACATAATTTACCTGAATCATAAACTGAGAAATGTTACCTTAAAATCAATTACGCAATTTTCTCTATATAGCAAAGATTTACTATTTTGTTTTATAAATTTGTTTAAACTTATACCAAGTCACAGTTTTGATTAATTTGCCGTGGAAAAATATTATGTTACGTCTTTCTGGTGTTATAGCGTAAATATCTGTTTTCAGTTGTACTTAAAAAAAGTCGTTGTTATAAAATGTTACGTCTACATGTATGTTTGACTATGGATAACCGAGTGAAACGAAATGGTAAATAGCTAATTACAAAATATACGGACAATTAAATTATACAGAAACATTTTCACTCAGTTGTAGTATGTTAAGCCCACGTTATAAAGATTTATTGATTATTGAAAGTAGTTAATTTATATTTTATAAAATTATAACACTATTTACACTAGATTTTTCGGTTGATCAGAGTAGGCAACATTTTAAAATAAAGTTTAATTACATAGCTTGACTGATTTTGAGATTTATCACCTTATAAAACATTGTCAATTTTGCACTCTTTATAGATTAACTTAAAACGGACCCCCCCCCTATTTCATAATTATATAACCGAACTATTCTCAAGATATTCTATATATAAAAAAAAGTAATTAAAATGTCCATTCATATCAGTATTTATAATATAACTATTATATTACAGCCAAGAGCAGTGCACCAACAACATTTGACAGAATGAGTATTATTGACTATATTCGAATTAATTAAGATACATTTGTAATATTTATTGTGGTTTCACGGCTGATATATTATTTAGAACACATAACTGAAAACACAACTCGTTTGCTCTCCCACATGTTTGTTCATCCATACACAATTTTCGCACCATTTTAGCTTAAATGTCTTATTTCAATTAATTGCTTTATCACTTAAAAAAACTTTGCATGTATATTTTAATAGTTTAAAGCCAATCACTGAAAAATAATTGCATCTGTTGGTTAATAGTGTATTACATTTCGAATCTGTTATTTTTAACATATCAAATTTTCTTCTTATGGCAACACAAAACTAATATATATATATATATATATATATATATATATATATATATATATATATATATATTATATTGGAATTAAGTATCTCTATTTAAAAAAAATTGCAAAGTTATTTATCACCAGTTCAAGTACAAAATATTTCTTCTAAAAATCACATATTTACACATATCACATATCTACAGGTTTTTTTTTGCGAATTCAGTTGGTTTTTCCCTAGGAATATAACAACAATATACTATCGAACACCACATTTTCCAACCAAAGACAACCCAAAGTCACCTGAGGCGGTCGATACGCCTTTTTTTTAAAGAGGATAATTACTTACCTATTATTTGTACTGGAAAGGAAACCTACAACTATTAAATTTAACATATAATCTATCAGATGCACAACTCAGTGAACTAACAAAAACATTTTCCTCGAACCAACCCACCATAGGAGTATTATCTTAGATTAATAGCCTAAATCCAGGTTGTATTGCTTGTATTATACTGAATCCAGTACAAAAAGATTCATACAAATGGGTAAAGTTTTTGACTACTTTAACTGTATAACAGTTATAAATTATTATTAAACTTAGATTTATCATGTAAATGGGGCTTCACTTTATTGTCTTTATTATAAATTATAGTAGATCATTATAGTAGATCTACATAATGTAGAACTGGCAGCTTTAATATTTGTATAAGTGTGTAAAATTGTGAAAACTGAATCCGAATATATTATGTCAAATGGGGTTGGTGCACAGATCTTGGATGTAATAATCGTTACTTGGATCTTGTAACGTATAATCTTGTCTTGGATGTAATAAATACGATATGAATGGGAATTTTAATTTATATATAAAATCTTGAATATAGTTCGGTTATATAATCATGAACGAGGGAGGGGGTCCCTATTATGTTAATCTATAAAAGTGCATCATTGACATTGTATGAGAAGATGTTACATCTCAAAATCAGTCAAGCTATATAATTTAAATTTATTTAAACAAGAATATTTACTACCGAATATCCCGTGTAAGAGAAAATGACTATTTTCAAATAAATAGAAATCAAAAAACCAAATTGATCCTGACAGCGCTTTGGCAAAATAGTTATGGTCATAAATTAGGTTAGACAGATATTTACGTATGAATTTTAAGTTCATCTCTTAGGGTTAGTTTTTGTACAATCTAACTGATTGATATCTAACCATATTGGGACGATAAATTCTATTATATGTTTTGTTTGACCCTTATAATATACTTTTAAGCAAAATATAAACAAAATAGTTACACATCTATATTTTTGATATAGTAAATATATCATCCCATTTTTAGTTTTTAATATATTCACTGACAGTATGCACTGACAGAAAGCATTGCAGAAATTAAGAGACCTCAAAAGCCATATCTGCTGTGAACTAAAAATCTAACTTTAGTCCAATCACATAATATTCTCTAAATTAATGATGTGCTGATGAGTTTTTAATAAATGTATAATTACTTTGTTCTATGTTTTCAAACCTATGAGAAATACAAAAAACGTCTTAGTGCGAAGGGTTACTAGAAATAGGGAGGAAGGTAAAATGTTTAAATTAAAAACTATAAAATACATTATTTAATCGAAGGAAAAAATAAAATGTTTATATATACTAAATTTTAATACTCCCTACCAACGTAACTGAATACCTCACAATACTGATATACTCTCGTTGCTTTTGTTAACGGATCTGATGAGCTTAAGAGAACACACAATACACCTTGTCATTGAGCTATATGAGAGCTATGCTTTGTCTAAGGATTAATTCCTTCTCCTTGATTGGTCTTTTCTTCACAACCATTCAATACCCAATTAGAGTATATTGTCTTTACTGAGTATGTACTTGAAACTTACACTCCCTTCAAGTACTTTCCATCACAATATCGCACTAAGTTATTGTGCTTTAATCGTTACAGTCTACAGTCTAAATACAGCGTATAATAATTTGAACATGAGATATAATCTCAAAAATATGATGAGTATTAAATTATAAATAGTGAACAATAAACCTTTCTCCTTGGGATACGTTAAAACGTTCCATAAAACATTCTTCTAAAACCAGTGTCGCTAGCAGACTTTGTGTTATACAATAATATTCATTGATTAAGAAAAACGTTATATATGACTAAAGTTAATAAGGACACCACACACGGAGAGAAGTATAATAACTTATTTTAGCGTCCATTCATTGGATTTACAGTGATAAGAAATTTTATGCTGAAACCAGACATATATACACAAACACATATACCGGTATATATATATATATATATATATATATATATATGTATATATATATATATATATATCTTTAGCTGATTACCTTAACTGAAAAAAAGGTCTTTTACATCCACAACTAGTAATCCTTTGTATCAAGTTACCCAATTAAGAGTACACGTTAAGTATACTCTTTTTGTATATATTTTACTACAATTCCTTTTGTAGTACATTTCCCATATTTTACTACAATATGTCATTTACAAGTTACATGCAAGTTATATCGCTTTTTGGAGGAAATCTTATGAAAGAAAACAGATTAGCTTGGATATACAAAAATTTTGAAACCTTTGTATTCTCTATTTTTGAAACCGGATGAAAGATTTAATTCAAATAGCTGAAGACATCAACACTTAAACTCTTCTTCCTTTCTTGTTAGGTTAATAAGACTGATCTCGAGGAATTCTGGGAACTATTTAAATAAAAAATTTCATTTGAGTATTATTATTTTGTAAGTATTTTTTTATTTATTTTTAAATGAGTGTAAGGAATACTGTTTTTTTTTATTATATGTAACACTGTCGAGCTGGTGCCGTATTCCTAGACAGAGCACCCGGTTCCAAGCTTAAGAATTGTTTATTAATGTTTAGAGTGGCTTAAAAAGAAAAAAGAAATATATACATATTTTATACAATCAGCCTAGGTGTAAAGTACCCAATACCTAAATGTAACAATTAATTTTTACTTAACTACGTAACAAAACAAACATTTAAAAAAAATTGCAAATGACACAAATAAAACAGGACTTCGCTTCCCTTGCTCAATAAAAGACGAGTAGGATAGATCCGATTGTATTGAAATAAGAATTCTGAACTTTTTTATTGAATAAAAACAAAAATCCAGAGTTTTAAAAATGTTTTGTCATTGATAAGCTTATTTCCTACTGATTTAGATAACCTAAATATGGCTAATTTCCAAACAACTTCTTATGTTATTTTAAATAGTTTAAAGAAAATATCCTTTTGTCATTACAAATTTATTTCATTTTAGTCAGATCCACATTAAATTTAGAATCGTTTGCAGTTTGTATATAATATATCTCGTAGAAGTATGTTTTATCTATATCAAAAATAAAACGAAACATTAATAAAAATAATAATAACTACATCTCATATTTTCCCTTTTATTATTTATTAAATGACAGCAATATTGGATTTAATAAGTACACAAAAATAATAAATTAAAAGATTGTTATAAAATGTAATACATCTTATGTTATAATAAAGAAATGATTAACAATAACAGTCGGATCTGCGTTTTATTCACAGATAATCGAAAGAAAATATTTACACAAAATACAACTTCTTATGGACCATTGTGTTAAGTATTTTTTTTTCAGTTCGCTGTGGGTTGTGGGAACTTTAATTAGTGTGACCGAAAGAAATCCTTTAGTGTGACCCTTGAATAATGGTGCTTCTATTGTTGAACTGACAAAAGTAACAAAACAAAACATTCGCGACAAATGCATTTAGAACTCTTTTCATGCCACTTTTTACTCAACCCTCCTATAACTGTAATATTTCATAAAATGATACTGTTAAAACAAAGACACATAAAAAAGGCAGAAGAATTTGGAATGTGATAAATTATATTCATTTTTAGTTAGGGAAAAAAGCATGACCAAGTTTAATTGAGACAAAAATTCCCTTTTGTAATTTTTATCAAAGGTATCCTCGTATAAATATAACCAATCTTCAACTTGTCAAGACAATTAAACAATATTTTCTAGATTAAAAAAAAATCTAGATTAGGATAGTATTTTTTCATCGAAAAGCTTATATAGTTCCAATTTAGATAACCTAATGATAAATGGGTATTACGGTATGGAATTATTGATAGGGATGGCAAACGTTTATAAACATCAGTATTATCTGCCATGGGAAATGAATATGAGGTTCACCTGAGGAAGAAATTATTGAAAACTATAAAAATCATTTATGCAAATAGTGACATCGAGTAGTTTGGACATCTGACAGTTATTTTTTTGTTTGTTATGGTTTTAGATTTACTGTGAAGAGCGGTAACAAAAGGTTCCGTTAAAGAAATTATGCGTACAAAAGTCTTTCTATCTGTTGTTACATAATAACATTAGGGTTACTCTTTATATATAAAATTGAATGTTAGAATCAAGATATACTAGGAAATATCAATATGATGACTTTAATGGAACATTTCTCTTTTATTGTTAAGAAACACATTTTCAATATAAATATGGCATAAAGCTACCTATAAAAATAATAGTACAATATGAAGGGGTAGGGGTAAAGTTTAATCCGTTAAGTCAACAGTTTACTTTAATAGAGTTATTTTGTAAACTTTAATAGAGTTATTTTATGAGATTAATCAGTTTAATTAAATAATTTTAATTTACTCTAAAATATAAAACTTGAAACAATAAGATGAACGTCATGTCTACCAAGTAAAAACACTCTACCACTTTTGTAAGAATCAACCCTCTTAGATAAGTCACTAACGGGAATCTTCCCTTTTCACCTTGGGGATTCTCTCCTGTACATTCTCCATTGTGAATTTCTTGCCTCTGTCAGAATCTTTGGTGTAATTTGAGAGCGTTTCTCTTATTAAATTTTGATAAATGTTTTTAACAAAAAGTGTAAAAATACTTCTAATCTATTCTGAAAGAATCTAAGAATGATTAGGATTAACAGGTAAAGTCGTGTGTTTTAAGTTATGATTGAATGGTATCTCTAGTTTCGATAACTGAACCGTAAGTCTGATCAATATTAATAAAGCGTTTGTATACTCAAGTCAATTGTCTGCTTATGTAGTTAGATGTGTTTTAACAATTGATTTGTTAAATGTTTGTAATTATGTATGTATTTTTTTGGGGAATAATGTTATAGTTTCTTAGGATATTTTTGAATTTTGACTGAGAACATTTTACTCTTGATTGTTTTATGGATGAATGAATCCATTTTGAGTCTAGTTTTTCAATATACTGTATAATAAATAATAAAATTATGTTTAATGGTACATCAACTAAATTATATTTAAATTAATTTAAAATTTTTATAAAACACTGGGATTGTAAATGTGTAATTGCTTTCCTATATTATGATAATGACTTCTTTCAGGTTTATATCGTAATAAGAGACACTGGGAAGCGGCGTAACTCAGTTGGTTTTGAATTGCGGTTATATTGTTATAGCTTACCAACAAAGGTTAGGTTAAGTTAGGAGGGTTCTCTGTCCTCATTAGCCTAACAGACATAAATAAATGAAGTAAATACTTTATTTACACAAAAAAAGGTAATAATAATAAAATAAATAAATAATCAGTAATATTACTGAATTTTGAATTGCACGTAGTAAGATCAAAATACGGAGTTAAGCTAGCTCGCCGTGGATGCGTCTGGCCAGCTGAATGTCTTGGGCATGATGGTCACCCGTTTGGCGTGGTCGGCGCACAAGTTGGTATCCTCGAAGAGACCGACCAAATAGGCTTCGCTTGCTTCCTGAAGAGCCATGGCGGCGGAACTTTCGAACCTGAGATCGGTCTTGAAGTGCTGAGTTATCTCACGAACGAGCCTCTGGAAGGGGAGCTTGCGGATCAAAAGTTAACGGGTGCGCTTTTCCTAGCCGCTTTGGTGGCCAGCTGCTTCCTCGGCGCTTTGCCTCCGGTAGATTTTCTAGCTGTCTGTTCGGTACGAGCCATTTCAACAAGATTTGTAAAAAATTTATAATAGACATTTTTCCTAACACTTTTTACTTAGACTTTAGTTTTTAATTAAAATATGTAAAAAGGACTGAAGAATATTAGTGTTGAGTTTCATTGAAATAAAAATATATAGATATATAAATAACATAACACATTGCTTTTTACTTCATAATTTTATTAGGTTTTCAAACCGTACAAGCTCAGAGATAATAAGTAATAAATATAGTTAAACAAAATTAGTTTCTTTAAAAAAATGTATTTTGGTAATTAATTATTCTAATCTATATCATATCAACAAGTCAGTTTTATACTACATGAGGTATTACAATCCTTTAAAAATTTATTGGAGCAAGAATGAGAATTTAGAAGCCATTGGAAAATTATTGTGTCAAAAAATATGACCTTCCTCAATTAAATAATCCTTACAACCTTTAATGAAAAGGCAAATCCCTATGTGTCGGAGATTTGCTGCTCCATTAGATATTTTATTTATATATTTTTCATTTGGATTGACTGAAAATCGTTGAGTATTTTTTTATCGAAATATTTCTTATGCATGCTTTAATAATATTTGTAAACGAATATCTCATACACATGATCATGTTATGTAAGTCCTCTTTTATTTATTAGACTATCATTTTCATTTTTTAAAAAATAGGAGGCTATCTTCAAATGTCAGATATGTTACTAAACATTCCAAAACGACAAAAATTATGTAGTTGTTCAACTCCGGAATTACGTTACTTTTTTTAAAAGGTAAAAATAATATAATTTTTTCCTATGAAAAATATTTTTATTTTATTTTTTTTAATGACAAGAACATCTTTCTTTCAGTGTTAATGTTTCACTTTCGATACTGTTAATGTATACATATTCTCATTTTGGTACTTTAAAAGAGGCATACAATTTCTATTTTGGTTGAAAATTCTTTATTAGTATTTATGAACCTTAAAACTAGGAACGGAAACTATTATATTATGAATTTTTTATCAAAATTTTGTAAAATTTTATAAAGACTAATGTTTTTTTTTTTTTTTTTTTTTTTTTTTAAATATCAGAATAATATTTGAAATATTATTAACCGGCATTATAAAGGCGCACATGACTTTTCAAAAAAAAAATTTAAAAAAAAAATAAATAAAAAAAAAAATTAGAAATCAACTCAACGAGTCGGATTTTCAACAACTATATCGCCTGGTTTGCCAGATTTATTTGTTTGTTAAATTAGTGTTTCGGATTAGTTACTATTTATATTTCAGAAGACGTATGTAAACAGTTATTCATATAACTGCCATAAAGTTACCACTTAAGTAATTACACATTTAATACACTCAAAAAGTCTCAAAAATTGTTATTATAAAACTAGATATAAGGAATCAACTTTATTTCTAAACTCCAAATATACACAAGAAGTAGAATTTAAAGTCTATTGGTATTTTCTTATAAAACATTTATAATATTGTGTGTACACTGTTCAACAATATACACTGCAAAACGTTTCGGTACTAAATAGTTTTAAAACCAAACTTTAAAAGCATAAACCACACATAAATAATACATTTACATTATTGCACAACTGTTTTATATTATTACTATTTATGACCGCTATTAAGGTAAGGTTTCACTGGTAGCACAAGGCAAGAGAAATAAGATAAAGTGCAGAATAAAAATATTTGTTAGGAGTGTTTTGTTGTTTCTGCTGGTCAAACAAAAGAACGTGCCTCACTCAAGGGCTAACTTGATCCTTAAAGGCTCTCTGCTGGTGACACTAATTCAATTTCTCCAATGGCACTAGAATATAGAGAAAACATTTATAATTAAATAAAAAGGAAATAAATGTCTCCTGCAAGGGACAAGTTACGATCTAAAGCGAAACACAAAATCTAATTAAGTCAAAACCTTGTCTATTGTAATTGTTCAAAGAAATTGAGGTTGAGGGGGGGAGGGGGTTAAACATGAAACCTCTGAAGGCCTAATTTGAATCTGTTAACTCCGCCCAACGTAATTGTTCTACGTGTTGTGGCCTGCGTGTTTGAACTCAAACTACCAACTATCAATTACTGCTCTCTTTGAACGAGTACAGGACCCCAAAACATGTTCTTCGGTATGTTCGCCTCCCAACTAATTAGTTTCATGTCGGCAGAAGTGATCGTTGTGCAAGATAAATTGAGTCTGATGATTAACATTTTTTTTTTTTTTTTGCTTTTCAAAATTAATAAAATAAAATATTGAATTGACTAAAGGTTATATATGTTTTTCGTCATATATAAAAAAATTTTAATTGCTAATAATAGTGAAATTAATGTATACTATAATGAGTGATCATAGAGATCCGGGTCTAACCCAAATTTTATTTATTGTTCAGTAGCTGGTAGATTTCGTTTCTAAATGGGTTTTTCTAGAGGCATCGTGCGATTTTTTGGATATCCCGATATAGAAATTGAAGTCTAAATGATATTTGGTACTTAAGAGTATACGGTGGGGTTTGTTTTCTAAAGTAGACATCACTGGGGGAGAAGGTTTTGTTGACGTAGGTTTGAAGAGCTGGAACATTGCACCTTTAAAATGAAAGAGGTGAAAATTAATTTTAAAAAATAAATAAATAAAAATTTCTTTGATTCTTACTCTCGTATATCTTGGAAAAGTAGTCCTTAGTTATTTGTTAAACCTTTTTGATATGGATCACAACATACCTATGTGAGGATAAGCACTGAGGTGTTGTTTATTTCTTGCGAGATGTGGGAGTGGCGCATCAGTCGATTTGAAAACAATGGTATGGAATTTCTATAAGATAATAGGAAATTATTTTCGATTTCCCTCAAGCACTTGCAAATAGTGACCAAGAGTGTGGCAATCCGGAGGATCCTAATGGGATCTTCTGTTTTCTTCTAATATTAGGTTGGATGCCACTTTTTAACCTTTAATATTTGCTCTCTCTAGGCCAACTCTTTTGTCATTCGACTCTGATGCTATTACAGTATTAGTGATTTAGAGGACTCTATTAGTATTTTATCTATCTCTTTTTATTAAGGCGATAATGATCTCAACGTAAACACACCCCCACACACACAAACACACAAACACACACACACACACACACACACACACACACACACACACTGCAACGCACCCCCCCCCCCGTATGGTGACTCTTGTGTCTCTCTCGGGGAGAACGGGCCTTGCAAGACCTTACCGTCTACCTTGGCTTTTTTATCTTTATTATTAAGGTAGAGATTGTTTCTTCGTTGTCTACCCTTATAAGTCCCTGATAAAGCTCTTAATTATATATTAACACAAGATCAAACAATATTTTCATTCAAAACTTATGCTAACATATTAAATTTAAACATATATCAATTACACTTTCTTATACTATCTTACCTCCTTTTTACTCCAGACTCTTTCTCAAACGTGTGCCCTTTGGAGCTATTTAACTCATCATATCAAAATTGCTCTTTTTCTTTAAAATTTATATCTGTGAGCACTTATTCCTTCTTTTCAATTTACTTGGAATTTAGAAATCAATTGTAAAGGATGGTTATGAACAAAATACAAAATAGTGACTTTACAAATTTATTCAGTCAGGCACAATTTAAATCAATATAAGAAAACTCTTAGATTTAGTTAATAAACAATAATTTAATAAAACAACAATTTATAGCCGCCTTTTTCTTCTATTAGAATTTAAAAGTTTCTTCTCTAGACAATTTGAAAAATACTTATTCTATGTAAATCTAACAACACTTAACCTAAACAATTTATATTCTTATTCTATACAATTTTATTAATCTAAATCCTTTATTTATTTGGACCAATCTGTTACTTGTCTTTATTTAAAAAATTGACTCTAATTGATTTTACGATTTATCTCGTTACTTTGTTTAATTAAAAAATTTACTCTAATTGACTTTATTATTTATCTCGTTACTTTGTTTAAAATTTTATTATTTGATTCTATTACGTTTAAATTTTGGACTTTTCTTTCTTAAGTTTAATAAAAAAATTTATTTATTAAAATGCTTGATTTATGCAGTACCTTGTTTGTGTGAATTGCACAAGTCCGTTCGTCTTTATTCTTAGGATGGTTGTGGATCATGAAGATCTTCTTTAGAGCTGTCTCCTTTCCTAGAATCTCCAGAAGTCCTGTTCCTGCTGAATCTTCTTTTTTCTGTGATGACGACCAATATTGGTTGGATATTTGCCGGAGTCCGTAGTAAATATCTCTTCTATAAGTTGAGTCCGGATGTAGTGCTGTCTTCAACAAAGGCCGACCCTGCTTTTGGATATCGTTCTTAACCCAGAGAAGTACTGAGTACTGACAAATTTATGTTTCGACGATTCCTCTTCAGAATTATTAAAAAGCGTGTGATCTATCTTGAAGCTGGTACGAGACTGTCGAACTGACCTGCTGGAAGTCAACTCGTCGAAGATTGAGCTATACAGGATAGCCAACTTCTTCTATTTTGGTTCTTCTTTTATTTAGTGATTAATTTAAGTTTCTTTATGTTAATTTAGTTATTGTCGAACTCCTTTTGGCTTATGCTTCCATTATGTTGTTATCTCCACTGCTTTAGATGATTTTTTTCTATTATTTTCGTTAATTTTAGTTTTAAAGTTTGTTGTTAATTGTGCTCGAGTTGGCAATCATCCCCTTCCATGTAGCGATTGACGATCTTGAAGCTCATGTCGGTTGATGAAAACTTTGGTTTTTAGCTACTGATTTCTTCAATTCTTTATAACTCTCGTTCGCTTCGTTCGATCTTTTTTTTGATGGTCTCATTTTGAAGCCCCATTGTTCTTGATTGTTTTCCAACTTTGTATGAAACGATACGACCTTTATTTCTCCTGTTATGATGACTTGAAGATCTCGTGATTTTTTCCGATTTACTTTTTGAGTTTTTGGAAAATCTTGAATTTTTATTTTTGGATGTTGTTCCTTTTATGTTGAAAGTCCCAAAACTGCTCCCCTCTTCTTCCTTGCATCAATGGTTCACAAGTTATGGTACTTTTTGCATGTTTAATTATTAATTGGTTTATTACTTTATTGTTTTTAATTTAATTTTGGTTTTGAGTCTAATTTATTATTTATTGGTCTTAGGATCATATACTATTATTATTAGATTTTTGATTACATTTATTTTAGAAAAGTTTTCCGCTTTATTTCGTTTTATTTTAGCTATAACTTTTTAATTATTTATCTGACAAGTTTATTTTAATATTATTTATTAATAGGTCTTACTTGCTCTACACGATGACATTATTATTATTTTCATTTTTGAATTTTGAAATTTTAACATGTGTTTAAATGGACTTTATTCGTGTTACAACCGGAAAACTTGCCCTTGCCTGCCGAACAAGTTGACCTTGACTCGGTTTAGCCGTGTTACGTTTAACTCTTACTGTATAATTTCAATATTTTTCTTAACTTCTATGATTTTAGTTAGATTTTATTGAAATTTTGAATTTTTGTTATTTTCCAAAATTGTTCCTTGCGAACGGTTCAATTAAACCGTTGCAACACACACACACACACACACACACACACACACACACACACACACACACACACACACACACACACACACACACACACACACACACAGGTTTGTATGAGGTCCCCCCTAGTACGACTCGACCCGGGCTCACACACTCTGAAAGGCAGTAGCGAGGACTCATAAACTCTCATCTTATCTACCGAGGTCTCCATATTAGAACATTATTTTAATAATGAAAAACCTTTAAAAAGCTATTAATTTTTGTGGATAGGTATTGCTTACATAGTCGACAATATTATATAAAAAAAAACAGATTTCTAACGTTAACTTTAAAAACGTGTTAAATTTAGTCCGATAACGAGGACCTACGAACTAGGAATGCAACTATCGAGGACTCATATGTTTCTCAATAAATAACGAAACCGAGGACCTGACGACAGGTTCTCGCTAACTGCATTGCGAGTTTGTATGAGCCCTCGCTAACAACATTGCGAGTTTGTGAGACCTACGAACTTTAAATTCTACAAGCGAGGTCTCGTGCGTTCATAAAAAGTACGCTACCGAGGACCTTTTTACGCGTTCTTGATAATTGCATTCTGAGAGTTTATATTAGTTTGTTTATTATAATATTTTGAAATTTTTAAAAGGTGTCTTTACTGAACGTATTCTTTAATTTTGTTTTTAAATTTATTATTAATATGTTAAAAGAATAAAAAGTCAAGTATCATCGTACGAACAGCCCAACAGGAAACAATGGTCTCTGTAGTTTGGGCTTCAAGCTGCATAGGTAGTAGCTGTTTCGAAAAAAGTTGAATAAAAACACAGTAGAAATATAAACTTCTGGAGATATTAAAAATATATTATAAAAATAACATTGATTATTTGGTAATATTACAAATATATAATATAAAATTGATTAATAAATAGATTGAAATTGCCATTTTAAACGACATAGGCCAAATTAGGAAAATGTATTAACAACCAAATCTATAACTAATTATAAGGGCTAGATACCAAATTTTTACGAAATAATGTTACAACTCTTCTTTCCTTGTAAAATTTAGCATTGGCTTGGTGGCCGGTATGTAGTGGCCGGTTGCATAAACGTCAATCAGACATGATCTATGATCATCGTCCAAATTATTGATCTAACACCAAGAGTTTGTGTTTATTATTGAGTATATGTTTAGAGTTTACCTAACATTATATTTTGTTGTATTACTTCATGTTTCATTGATTGTAGACATAAGAATTGACCAAGCTGCAAAATTAGCAGTCTAGTAGTCGTTCTGGTAGCCTCCGCCCCTAATAAAACAAAGGGGCTACAGTGTGTTGATCTATAAAAGAAACTAAAAGTTTTGTTAACAGTTTTAGGCTAATGTCTCCAATGCCTAGTGTCTGTTGTCTTTAATGCAGTGCAATTACATTTATACAAAAATTCAATACAATCAATATGAACATATTTCAATAATAAAGATCAAATCCAATTTTAATGGTAATCTTTTAAAATTTGGACATTTATATTTCATTATTATATTAAACACATATTATTGAGACATATATCAAATTTCAACACAATATCTAAAAAGCTTAAGTTTCGACTAAAAGTAATCGCACATTAGGACCGTTTAAGGTTATAATTATTATTGTTATGGAATAAATACTTCTTTGCACAGAACTTTGGTTTAACCGGAACAGAATGGTCAGGAACGAATTTAAAACCTATATCCTTTTATCAAAAATATTAAGGATTTTTTATTATAGATTGCCAAAAATTAGCCAAATAATGGCCGTTTGCCGTTTTTACATTGAGGTGGATTGTAATAACTGTTATTGATGTACTCAATCGAATGAAACTGACTTCCTAAACTGTTAAAAATTATAAATAGCTAGGAAATAATTCACAAGTGGTGACGAAAAAATTTGTCTTTTAAACCGAAAATGTATATCTTTGTTTTGTTCTATATGTGTGTGAATTTGTAACATAAATAAAACTAAAATTTATTTTAGGAAAGTTTGATAAGAAAGGTTTCTGCAGTAGTCTGTAATTTTATGTTTCTAAAAATATCGTGACTGACCATTCATTACATCTCTCTCATTATCAGTATTGAAAGTAGTGCCTTTTACCTGTAAACCGTGGCGGATCCAGGGAGGGGCGATTGGATGGTTCCCCCCCCCGTTAGGAAAAAAAAAAGTTAATATAGAAATTACAAGTAAGTAAAGTAAAATACGACTATGCTGCAATACTGTATACAAGGAAAACTAAAGACGTTCTAAAGTCGGTAGTATATTGTCAAATGAAGTACTCAGTGATCAGTGCCAGATCTACAAATTGAGGGCCCCCAGCAAAATTTCTCCAAGGGCCCCTTGAGCAGACATGGATAGAGGGAAGGAGGGAACCGTACACAATATAAGTGTAAAACGTTTAGAGATTAACACTTAATCTCTTGTCTTACACTTAATTAAATTATAACTTTTGTGTTAAAAACCTTTTCTGCCACTGCTTGAACTCAATATTATATATATATATATATATATATATTTTTTTATTTTAGCCTCATTTATTTTTTGAGTAGAGGACCATTGGGCCCCCTAAGGGCCCGCCCCCCCGAATTGGGGGGTTTCGCGGTTCCTAGATCCGGCCATGTCAGTGATATGAAAGCTTATTTGCGAAATAGCGCTAAGGTACAGAGGTAGGCGAGTGAGTGGCTAACCTGATATCTGAAGACATAGAACACGTAGGCCTACGAAGACGTCACGGAAGTTCGATGGCGCCGGTTGTGATAAGGCGGTCTGTTTGTGTTAAGTTGATTGAGTGACAGTAATTTTGTAGGCTTACATGTTCAGTGTTGTGTTTCTTAAATGATCACGTTTGTTTAGTTTGAGCATTAGACTGTCGTGCCTCATGATCGTTGAATTAATTGTTGATAAATTGTTGATTTGATAATACTTGATCATAATACTATGTAATCAATTTCGGGCACAAATCAGTAAAATGATGTACTAAATCCAAATTTGTTAACATTTCATTGCGTTTCAGCCGATTTAATTTAATGAATTTTTTATCTATGCATTGAAACTTTATTTCAATAATTAATAAGGTTACAAATTTTGTAGGTGAAAGAAAAACTCATCCAGATTAAGTTTCTGCAGTTTTTCTTTATTATTATTTGTTTAATATCAGTTAATTATTGAATCCAGAAATAACTAAATATTTCTATAATTTATCTAGTTTTTATACGAATTATAAAATTAAAATTTAAACAAAGCATCTTCGAGGAACCAGTTTCGTGGAAAAGGAAAACCTGAAAGAACTGCGTCATACGTAGTTCACAACCCAGCCCTTCTCTTCCCTTGTTTTTAGTACTCTCTTAAACATGTCGAAGGACGTAGGGACTTAAATCTATATAAAATTATGTATTATTAAAATTTACAGTTTAATATATAGGCGTTTTGATTGTTGTATATGAAGATAAAACTCCAATAATCAACATAATCCTTATAAGTTTATGTAAATAAAAAAAATTAGTCCTTCAATTAAATATATATGTTGGTCTTTATGAGTAAACATTTTATAACATTTTAAGATGAGGTTGCCTTAAAATACGTTTTAGACTACAACAAAAATCCCATTTTTTTCGGACCCCCCGCTTTACTGGGTGGTATTCCTACCCCCCGGAAGCGCCCCCCTCGTGGCGAAGTCCTGGATCCGCCCTTGCTTGTAAAAGTATGTTTCACGCGCAACTGAGTAGTTCTTATATGATCACCATTATATATATGGTGTGGCTATGTGGATAGCCACACCATAGCCTACGTCTAATTACAGTACTTTTCCTTTGAACACTACTTGTACTTGCTTTATTTAGAAGTAAGAAATCCCTTTTTTTCTTTTTCTAATAGATATAAGATAAAATAACGGAGGTTTCCTCTCTTTGAAAATTTCGATATCGGATTTCATTGACCAGCAAAAATAAAAAGAACTTGCAATATTTTCAAACTTGATTTTAATTTTTTTTAAAGAACAAAAAATTGCGATTTAAAAAAAAAGGAAACATCCGTGTTAACGTTATCTTAGAAATGAGCAGTAAATAATACCATTGCGATTAAAAATGGCGGCGGTACGAGTGTTCAAGTGTGACTAGGCCTATATATTTAAGCGAACTATATAAGTTATTTTAAGAACAAAGATAAATTTAAATAATAAATAAAGTAAACATAGAATAAGAATGGAATTTACCAAAATAATAAATAGGCTACAAGTTTCATGTAATTCTTATCCACATTACTTTTGGAAGAATTTCCAGTAATTGGGGTTTATTTTATAAGTTACAAAGTAACGGTAAAATTACTTTTGTAATTAATCTAGTTTTATTAACCCATTTATAATACAAAACAAATCATATTAACACAAACAAAATGATATATTTCATAATTGATATAATGACCAAAAAACAAACTAAAATATAAAATAATAATAAATAATCAAATATATAACATAAGAATAGAAATGTATCAAATGTTTTTATTATGGTCTACCATTTTAAGGTTTTTATGGTTAGAACTTACTGAGATACTGCTGTTTGCTTTAGGTTGGGAGGATCCCAATTACGCAGAACAATATTTGACATAATAAATCTCAAAACTAGACTTTCTACATAACAAACTTACGTCATTACTTTTACGCTTAAAAATTTCTTACAGTATGGCTCTTCAAACTATTCAATAGGCTACTTGAAAATTTACCGAGTAGGCTAATTGTTTCAAAAAACAATCACAACCTACTAACGCTAACATTTTAAAATTTATTTTAATTTTATTCTCGGCTATATTTGCACATTTATAAATACACTACCTGAACCTGTATATAGGTCTACGTATATAAATATGTACCGCGATTCAAAATAAGGAAAAAAAACCGTAAATATAAATATGTCTATAAATATGTCTGGAAACGCTTTTTACCAGCTATCCCTGTATTATTATTTTCTAAACTGAAACATTTATATCTCTAGAACGGCCTTATCGACTGTGTTGAAATTTTGTACGTTATTCATCAACTTAAAGACATAGTTTGAAAAAAAAAAAAAAAAAAAAAAAAAAAAAAAAAAAAAAAAAAAAAAAAAGGAAAACCAACTTGTTACCAATAATCGGTTTTAAAATGGCGGCTGTTTAAATTTTTTTAATGGAATTAAATCAAAAAAATTCCAAATTTTTATAAAAAGTGTCCAGTAACTTTTTCACCTCGTTAAATTTCCTATAGAATGATATAATGTAAATAGCAAAACTATGAAATAAAGTTTGTTAAAAAAAAACATACACTGTTCTCGTAATAAAATTTTATTTTCACTAAGCGTTTCAACGATAAAGTCGCCCTTTTCATGTGTACAGCTACAAAGATAACTTATAACTCGTTGAAACGCATATTGAATATAAAATCTTATTACGAGAAGAGTGTACGAATTTTTTTGAACAATTTCTCGCTAGTTTAGTTTAATATTGTTATTAATATGAAATACTGGATAATAGTATAAAAGCACCAATCGCTAGACGGGTAGGCCACGTCATATGATTGTTAATATAAAATATTTTCTACTAATGGACTGCCTGAAATAGATACTGTATGAATTTATAATTGGTATACGAGTTCTTTAAGTAACGTTTTATCAGAGTAAAAATAAAATAAAATCAATTTGTATATTTTAAAATTGGTGGCCTTTTACATTTTTGATCTTTTGCATAAAACAAATCAGTTTAGTATCAATGTTTAATGTTTTCACCTGCACAGACTGAATAGAATTAATATCTGAGTGAACGGGTAGGACCATAAGAATTGGTATAATTCCCGCCAGTTTCTGTTGTTATTCTCACGTTATCACTCTTGTCTCAATAACGCAGATTGTGAACGTAAATTGTAAACTTATTTGATAATGGTGGACTATATAACTATTACAACAACTACTAATATAATGTGTTTTATAGGAAGTTTTTTTTCTTCTTATGGTGTAGGCTTACATTTGATACTGAATTCTTTTCTTGGTTGAATATTTAAAAATTGGTTAACTCTAAAAAAGATGTTTCTTCTTGAACGATTTAATAGATGCCCCTAGTTTCCGTGTCCAGTAAAACCGTAACAACTTAATTGCAGCAGATAATTATTATTTAAAAAGTAATTATCTTAACTAAAATGTTTTAACAAAAATATTAGGCTACATATTACATATTTCTTTGATGAAATTCATTTACCTTTTTCTTCGCAGAGTTTTTTTAAAGATTCTAAATATGAGTTTTTCTAAATTTTTTTTATGCCTCTTGATTTAAAAACATGTAAAAAAAAATAATAATAAAATAAACTAACGAAGGAATTACAATGGACTTGTAACTATACTTTACGTATAATACTGTAAAAATAATATATTTCTGTTATAACAGCTGCGAGTTTAATATGTACAACTGTGCATAACTTAAGTCTGGGCCGGCTTACCACATAATCACGAGCCCTTAACCGCCATTCACAAAATAAGGTTAAAATTGTGTTTTTAAAAACACTGTTACACTCTTGTATATCTTTTCTTCTCTAATACTTTTTAAAATACATTTTATTTTAAACATGGGGAAAAAATGTAAAACTGTGTTGATTCTCAAAGGAACGCATAGCTCAGTAGTTAGAGTCGTCGTCTAGTTTACTACAGTTGGAATTACTTAGTAAAAAAACAAAATTGCGGATAGCTGGTACGAGAAGCGTTTCCAAGCTGAGGTTTACGTGTTTTTTTTCTTATTTATATACAATTTATAATAAAACAGCACATAATATACAATATTTTGTAAATTCTACTATTTTTATTGAGTCTTGCCGACCATGGTTTTGCTAGTGACGGCATTCACGAGGCCAAACCAACATTATTCTTTCTTCCAAAGAATTAAAATTTGCTTTTTTTTTGCATATTTCAGTATATTTTTTTGTTAGATTTAAAAAAAAAAAAAACACAATCTCTCTCTCACACACTCTCTAAAACTACCATTGTGGAGAGACTCGCCGGGTAAATATATTGTGGGGTCTCTCTCATTATTCATTTCACAAGACTATGTCTCAACAGTTTTTTAAAATAAAAATTCGTCAAAATGTTCTTTTCATTTGCTCTTCTAAATTATAATTTTTAGATGTCTGTGATAAGTTGCCTCATGAATGCAGTCACGGACGAAACCATGGTCGGCAAGACTCAATAAAAATAGTAGAACTTACAACATATTGTGTGCTGTTTTATTTAAAAAATGGAGTTTTACCAAATATTTCGGTCGCTAGTATAACAATTATTGTATCACTTCCCGAGAGATTATTAGTTTTTAAATGAACTTCTAAACATCAAATCTGGAAACGAAATAAATTAATATTTTAATTCTGAGACGAATTATGATGTAAAATAGGACCTGTTAGCAATTTTAAAGGATTTCTAATGTACTGTAATATTTAAATTGACGAATAGTTTTTTTGAACTAATACTAACTTCTATTAGGGTTCATTGCTATTAAGATCATTGCTAAAAACAAAAATCTTTAGTCTACAATGATTTATTAAATGTAAAATTATTTTAACAGTACACGAAAGTAGAAGTCAATTATAAAAATAATTAAGACTCAAAGTAGTATGCAATACATATACACTGAAATATAAAATAAAGTTGTCCTATTCTGATGATCATCAGAAAAGGCCAAACGCATCAGCAATGGAATACTTATGTATAGAAATCCTCAACATTGGAACAAATTCTTATATATATATATATATATATATATATATATATATATATATATATATATGGGCTAAGCAGTAGAAACACAAAACATCTTTTTATTCTGGTCATTTAGGTAAGTTAACAGCTTTAATTTAGTCCCATGACGCGTCCTAGGAGCTATTATAAAACTTCATAATTTAATAGGGATTGTTAGCACTATAAAGGAACCTGGCGACTATTTAACTTGCTTAATGAAAAGCATACACAGGGAACTAAAGACTAGCGATGTGAAAACGTAATACTAATTACTGTCAATGTTGAATCTGGAAATTGTTCTCATGCCGGTGCGGTCCTTCTTATTTGTGTTCAAGGCAGAAGCGACACGACTTTGTCATTTAGATGACGTAAATTATTATACCATTGACAAATATATCACCAAACTGTCTTTCTGATCGCTATTCTTTGGCTTATCAATTTCTTATGATTATGTTATCTAAACTTAGTATATATTATACGAAAACATTCTCTCTCTCTCTCTCTCTCTCTCTCTCTCTCTCTCTCTCTCTCTCTCTCTCTCTCTCTCTCTCTCTCTCTCTCTCTCTCTCTCTCTCTCTCTCTCTCTCTCTCTCTCTCTCTCTCTCTCTCTCTCTCTCTCTCTCTCTCTCTCTCTCTCTCTCTCTCTCTCTCTCTCTCTCTCTCTCTCTCTCTCTCTCTCTCTCTCTCTCTCTCTCTCTCTCTCTCTCTCTCTCTCTCTCTCTCTCTCTCTCTCTCTCTCTCTCTCTCTCTCTCTGTGTGTTTGTGGGTCTAGGTGTCCACGTTGGTGTGTGTGGGCTCGCGCATGTGTATCTCTGTTTATGTAAATAAGGGACAGTAAATTTAATTTCATATTGGAATTTGTTTGCTGTCAAACTTATATAAAATATTTTTAAAAACGATTAACTCCCGTTACTTTCAAAGTGGTAGAGTGTATCGACATGCAGAGACATGAGTATTAAGGTCCCTTACTTACAAAACATACAGATATTACATACTGAATTGCTATTATAACTATTGCCACTACAACTATACATCTAAGTTTACGGTAGTAAATACGTTTCAACATAAGTTAAATTACTGTTTACCACTGATTTGTTTCTTAGATTGGAATATGACTAAAACAAATCGTTTTGAAAAACACAATTTTAATAAAGAACAAAACGAGTTGAACTAATCGATAAGTAATCGACTGTAAAGCTATGGATGCAGACAAGTACCTCTTGAATAAGTCTGGAAATGATGACGACTGTCATACAGGGAAAAAAATGGCCGTGACAAGTTTGTTCCAGAGATTTATCATCTGGACTTGACATTCTGAAAGGAACGGAAGTTTTAAAACATTTTCGCTCATGAAAATAAATTTGACAGTTTTTTTTGGGTGGGGGGTTTGGTTTGCTCTATGTTTTTAACATGTGACTGAAAATAATGCAATTGATATAAAAAACAATTTCTTCAACATAACAAAGAATATTCTCCACAGTTGAACATTGTGTACAAAAATAATTAACATGTGTGTATGACAAATAATATTTAGATTAGTAAGTTTATTTTATTTATCATTAGTTGTGTTTATTAGTGAAAATAAGTAATATACTCTACTTTGATAGAAAAACAAAATAAAAAATAGATAGGTCCATCGTGAGACTTATTCAGTTTTGACGTGAAAGAAAAATCATGTTTTCCTGAATATAAATCTAATAAAGAAGGAAGCTATTTATATCCAATTTACGGCACCACTCTATAATAAGTTAAATATAAAGTAAAATAATTGAAAAAGACTAGAATATACACTATAGGAAGAATTTTAAAACACTAATATTTCTTATTAATGCGAAATTTATTTATTTGCGATTTGGCTGATTAGCGTAATTAAAAATCACTTATATTTAATAAAAAATTGATAAAGATGGTTTAAGTGATGTTGAGATAACTTTTCAGAAATTTAATAATAGTTTTCATATCTCGTTTTTATTGCTTGACGTACAAAACGTTAACTTTATTGAGGGAAACGTGAGAAATACTGTGTGATAACTTAGGTTTTATTTTTACATATTTGTGAGTCATAAAATTAATGCTATGCATATTAAAGGTCATTTTTCTATTATTTTCTTAAGGTCAATTCATATAAGAATTTCAATCATAAACACAATAACCTATAAACTGAAATACATGTACTACATGTAATAAAATTACAAGCTGTATATTTTCAAAAACTGGAGGAATGTAATTGATGTTAAGGAATAAATATATTCCTTGAAGGAAAAAGTTTTGTGTTTTCGCAACCAATATAATCTTGAGCCTCTCTTGTTTACTGTTATAGGTACAAGTTACGCAATACGTCAAGGGTGTAGCGACGTCAAATCTGTCATTTCATCCCTGTTTACGAATTCGTTTTTCTTAGTTTATCTCTTAAGACTTTACATTCTTCCAAGAGACAACAAAGAAAGTAGTTAGATTGTGGATTCCATTACACAGCGAAATTTTAACAATTTCTATCAAAACACATCTCGAAACAGTGATACAGCAGAAAACTCTACACAGGTAAACACAGGTGGGAGGTGAAGATAAGGGAGACGTGGTTAGAATGAAGAGTAGGGAGGGAAAGTAAACTGCTTGAGGGTCTGTTATTCATATTTGAAACTGCTAAAACTTGGAACATTCTGTGCATCAACTCCGAGAATTGAAAACTTTTTCAGTCCCACGGTGGAAGTTAAGAGTATGCTTAGGACCCTATTCACCTGCAAAGTTTTCGGGAAAAATATAAAAATATTTTATCGCTGTGTCACTCTCTCGCTAGCTTATATTATAGTAAGTTGAAGATTATTAAAATACCACATTTATTCAGTAAAATATTTTATTTCTAGGTCACTGCTTAGCTAGTTTATAAATTAAATCCAAAACTAATTAAATAACACATTTTTTCCAATAAAATAGGTTATTGATCTGTCACTACTTAGCTAGTTTATAAATTAAATGTAACATTAGTAAAATATCACATTTATTCATCACATTTATTTAAAATATTTTATCGCTGTGTCACTGCCTAACTAGTTCATAAATTAAATATAACAGTATTAAAATACCTCATTTATTCAATAAAATATTTTATTGCTCTGTCACTACTTAGCTAGTTTATAAATTAAATGAAACATTAGTAAAATACCGCATTTATTCAATAAAATATTTTATCGCTGTGTCACTGTTTAACTAGTTCATAAATTAAATATAACATTATTAAAATACATCATTTATTTCATAAAATATTTTATCACTGTGTCCCTGATCGTTTTTAATGGTCTGTAATCTATGGCTAATGGTACCATTACGTAGTGAAATTATCACGAGGAACGCGATGCCGGTGAGTAATTTTATCTAAATGGGGTCTCTGAAACAGCGAGACCAGCCCCTGATACAAGTGGCAAGGTACAGCCGTATCCCAGTGTGGGTTTTTACTGAGAAAGGAGTATTGGTATCATCATGTAATTTGTTCTGGGAGTACTAAATTAATACTTTAATCCTCAGTAAGAGTTCTAGTGTCGGAAAACGTAATTTCTATTCGGAGTGCAATAAACAAAGTGGGTTGTGTCTATAGATGAAGACGAAACTGGTAGATTTACAAGTATTAATAAGTACTCTTTCTTATATAACATTTACGTTTTATAGTTTAAAAGAATTAACAATTTTGATATTTAATGCAGCTAATTAATGATTTACAGTTAGATAAATCGATATTACTGAAAAATTAAAATTATTATTAGTTATACTAATAGAAGGCGGATCTAATATTACTGTCATTATTAATTCAGATAAAAATAAATAAAATCATTCATTGTTTAGTTTTAATATTATTTTTTTTACATATTACTCCCGAACCAATACATCTAGGAAAAGTTAGATGAAATATATTTGTGCCAATTTTAAAAATATATATTTTATGATATGAAAACTATATTTTCTTATAAAAACTAAATATGGTTAAATTCGGAACATGTGCTTACATACCTAATACCAGACAAATAAAACAAAAGCATTTTGCTGTAGGTTATTATGTACGCAGGAATTACAGACACTTTGACTGACATTCTAAAACATCTTTTTGCGTCACAAAGAATAGACTACATCTGTTAAAAGTTTCGAGTCAATTATCTCAATAGAAATTTAATTTTCCCTTTTCTACATTCACTGAATTTTCTAAAAACTAAATATGTATAATATAATAATAAATAATTACGTTTAATAATCTAATAACATTTAATTATTTTTATGTGCATCTAAATATTTTCTATATATGTACGAACATAATTTTTTGTTACCGTGAAACCTCATTGAAACTATTTATTTGTATTTAATGTGGTTATCTTAAGTGTTTCTGTCTGATAGAAGAAGCAAAGTGCATTTTGATCAAACCGATATTAAGCGATAAGATAGTTCAGTATTCAAGTCGCATGCGGCGCTGACAGTTGGACGGCATTGGTTTGATAATAAACTGTCAAGATTCCTTTACAGTGCAGTTTTCTATCAAGAGTTCCCTTTCAGGAATTAGTTTACATTAAAACATCGATAATAGTCTTGCTCTCTGGACAGAGACCTAACTAGGATTCGCCATTATAGTAAAGTTGATTCTAAAAGTACTTTGACCTCTGAAGTGGAAACTCCATCTCTAGAGATGAAAGTAGATGCAGATAATAATTACCAATGAACCAAATTTTATGATTTACAGATAAAAATTTTAATGAAGCAATAATTAGTTGTGTTCGAATGTCTTTAATTTATTTCACTTTGTGATAACAATTCGAAATGAAGTACGGGTATAATACATTTTGTGCATGTTTTGTTATAATTTTAATTAAAATGTTTCTGAAGAATGGTCGTCGCGTATTTAGGTTATTGTCACTAAAAAAATATTAACTTATGTAATATTTATAACTATATCTTTAATTTTTGTCAAAAAAGTATTTATTGTTGTATAACACTTTTTCTATCCGTTATAGAGGACTAATAAATAAAGCATGCATTAGAATAAGTTCACGTGTAATAAAATTGTGTATGTTTAAAACAAGTTTGGACTGGAAATGAGTAACTAGTAAACCCTCAATCACAAAACTCTAGCTAACAGATTGTTCAAATTGTCAATATTTATATAATCCCCAACAAAATATACCTGCCCGCAATAAATTTGCTTATTCTTTCTCTGTCGTTTCTTTCACCAACTTATTAATTTTTCCTCTGAAATATTATTTGAGCCAGTCATGTTTGATGTAAAAGGAAATTATTTAAAATATCATTCACGATTTGTGAATAATAAAGTCTAAATATTCTTTTAACATAATATTTAAACATCAAGAGAGAAAGAGAAAGAGGGAGAGAGAGAATTAGGTTGAAAGGGAGATTTCTGAATAGCTGTATCGTCTAAAAAGTTGAGATTTCAAAATCAATATAGATGCATCTATTCCAGTAATATTTAGTCAGTTATTAAACTGTTAGCTATTTGATAGTAATTCACTTTTAGCAGTTATCTATTTAGACAGTTTCTTGGGTTAAGCTGTTAGCTATTTAGGTGATGGTTAAACCTTAGTGGTTAGCTATTTAGATGGTTTTACCTTTAGCTCTTAGCTATTTAGACAGATACATAGGTTTTTTTACAATATCTACTATCTACTGATTAAATTAACACTATGACTGCTATAAATATAATGAACGATTATTATGGGCAAGGTTAATTATTGATTAAATATCAACAATTTTTCAATTAACAAAACGACTATGGTGACATAAATCAATAAGATGTGTACAATGTTTTCCAAACACTTACAGAAATAACCATAATTCCCACCCTCCCGATCCTAAATTCGATTCAGTAGTTAATGGTCTAAAAATGAACATGTAAGATCATATTCCGAAGTATGATCAAGCGATGAAAATGAAATTACGAAGATCCTAATACCTATTAAATGATCAAACTTATTTTGGTCCACGAGTGAAGAATGAAAATACTAATATGATTAATAAAGGATTAACAAGAATTATAAGAACTTTCACTCCATGATGACAGCTTGGGTTAAGTTTAGATATTTCCTAAAACTATATCAAAAGCGTAACTTTATATTACTCACTGTGGTTTGCAAATGTTGTGTACAAACATTTCTGTGCATATTTGTTTGGTAATTTATTTTATAACTCGAACATTGGCATTTGAATAATCTTAGAGCTATTGATGAATTTGTTCTGCGTGAGTTCTTAGGGACGATGTCAGAGCAAACTTTCATCAAAATCAGCTCTAGGCCTACATATTTTAATATAAAGATTTAATTTCATTGTTATACCTAGAAATTTATTGTTGTACTAAATAAATGGGACGAAAACATTGTACCTAATTTGTTATCATTATGTACACAAAACCAAAATATAATTAAAGCTAAGTACACGCAGTTACCTCCTCAAAAGAACTTAAAGGGAAATTGATGATAAAAAGGTAAAATTATTGTCCTACTAGTGCCTTACAGTGATAATTCTCTAAGACTGCCCAAAATGTATCAATCAAACTTTGATGATATTAACTCAAACCAAAGATAATTTAAAATACCATACATTCGACAAATTATATATATTATTGTTGTTTGAAGGCAAAAAACCTATCGCTAAGCATCTCCTTATAAAAAAGGAAGAACTGTAGATCTCGAACAATCTAATAGTTACTTATGAGAATCCAGATAGTGATGAAAGAGAGGGATCTAACCAAACACCAGGTTTTAAAAAAGTCCTCAGACAGTTAAGTAACTTTTAAACTTTAAAGGTAGAAAGCACATATACAAACATTTCCATTTTTACATTATACAAATATATATATATATATATATATATATATATATATATATATATATATATATATATATATATATATACTAGCAGACCCGGCAAACGTTGTTTTGCCATTTATATTTTTTTTAGAAAACATTTTTTTAGTTTAATAAAAATAACTATTTACTATAAGTGTGCGGGGATGTACTTATAATCGAAGGCGTTGCAAATAATTAAAGTATACTTTATTTAGGTTAATAAATTAATCTTTATTAACTTTACGAATATATTTTAAATTACAACAATTCTTTATTAATTATGACAGTTTGAAAAAAGATAGATTAATCTCTCAGCGCAATGGAGTTTACAATATTCTTGGTTAGTCCGTCTTTAGCCAGCACAAATAAACTGGATGGTTTTCCCACGCGAGAACATGCCACGTAAAGTTGTCCGTGGGAAAAGCATGGTGTTTCCAAATCTAAGCCACATACAGATAATGTTTGGCGAATGCCAATCTAATTGGAAATTGAGTGCGTTTGAATTCAATTGGCACATCTGTAGGAATCATAGGGATTCGTGGCAGCAACACATTTTCGCCTCGAAACTTCCCATTCAAAATGGTGGCTTCAATGACATTTTTCATTAATTTCTTAATTACTAATCGTGTACCATTACACAGCTGTGGTGGGTTCAAGTTACGAAGTAGAATGATCGGAGCTCCAACCTTCAATTGTAAATTGTGTGGTGGCATGCCTGGCAAATCCAATGAATTTAAAAACTCAATTGGATAATTCACAGTTTCGTTGGTATCACAAACTGCATAGATAGATTTGTATGACACCAAATCCCCAGGCAACAACTGTTGTATTTTTAAATTTAATCCATTGACGTCCACATTTTTTGCTGACAAAATCGCTCTTTCTGCCAACCACTTATGATTTTGATATTGTGTGTGTACATCGGGAAATATGCGATCGATGAGAGTATTTTGCGAGTCGATGATTGTGCAGAAGTCTGTTTGTAATTTTATACATCCAGTATTTTCATGTACAGCAACTTTCCCATCGCCAATATCTATTAGTTGTTTAGAGAAAGTTTCGGCGGATGGATCCCGAAGCAATTGAACACGCATGTTCATCGTCAGTTGTACTTTTTCAACATTACGCCACAGTCGCAATGATTTTAAGCAAGCATTGATTTCATCAGCGTACGTTGAACGTGGAATAACGGGAAGAGTTTGTCTGAAATCACCTGAAAGTTGTAACAAAGTGCCGCCAAATAGTTTATCATTGTTTTTTATATCCCTCAATGTCCTATCCAATGCCTCAAGCGAATGTTTATGTGCCATAGTGCATTCATCCCAAATAATAATTTTACATTGATTCAGCAATGCCCGTAGTCGATTGTTTTCTTATGTTGCACACTGCATCTGGATTATTTTGAATGTTCAATGGCAGCTTAAGTGCTGAATGAGCTGTTATGCCTCCATCTAATAAAGTTGCTGCAATGCCAGAAGATGCAACGGCCAATGCGATGCCATTTTTTGATCGTATCTCGGCAAGTAGTAGCGAAATAAGGAATGTTTTGCCAGTTCCACCTGGTGCATCAAAAAAAAAAAGAATCCTCCTTGTCCTGCCGATTATATATTATATTGCCATCTAGAAACGCTATTGCGGATTTGTAGATAGAATAATAAATTTGTATGTATTTCTATATGCTGTACCATTAATATAATAAATAAAAATTTTTTGTCGAAATAATTAAATAATAAAATTAGGGGTGAACCACCCTTAACATTTAGGGGGATGAAAAATAGATTTTGCCCGTTTTCCAGACCTAACGGATATGTACACAAAATTTCACGAAAATCGGTGGAGCCATTTCGGTGGAGTATAATTAGGGGTGAACCACCCTTAACATTTAGGGGATGAAAAATAGATGTTGTCCGATTCTCAGGCCTAACGGATATGTACACAAAATTTCATTACAATCGGTCGAGCCATTTCGGAGGACTATAAATGACTAACACCGTGACATGAGAATTTTATATATAAGAGGGGTGAACCACCCTTAACATTTAGGGGGATGAAAAATAGATTTTGCCCGTTTTCCAGACCTAACGGATATGTACACAAAATTTCACGAAAATCGGTGGAGCCATTTCGGTGGAGTATAATTAGGGGTGAACCACCCTTAACATTTAGGGGATGAAAAATAGATGTTGTCCGATTCTCAGGCCTAAAGGATATGTACACAAAATTTCATTACAATCGGTCGAGCCATTTCGGAGGAGTATAAATGACTAACACCGTGACATGAGAATTTTATATATAAGAGGGGTGAACCACCCTTAACATTTAGGGGGATGAAAAATAGATTTTGCCCGTTTTCCAGACCTAACGGATATGTACACAAAATTTCACGAAAATCGGTGGAGCCATTTCGGTGGAGTATAATTAGGGGTGAACAACCCTTAACATTTAGGGGATGAAAAATAGATGTTGTCCGATTCTCAGGCCTAACGGATATGTACACAAAATTTCATTACAATCGGTCGAGCCATTTCGGAGGAGTATAAATGACTAACACCGTGACATGAGAATTTTATACCACCCTTAACATTTAGGGGATGAAAAATAGATGTTGTCCGATTCTCAGGCCTAACGGATATGTACACAAAATTTCATTACAATCGGTCGAGCCATTTCGGAGGAGTATAAATGACTAACACCGTGACATGAGAATTTTATATATAAGAGGGGTGAACCACCCTTAACATTTAGGGGGATGAAAAATAGATTTTGCCCGTTTTCCAGACCTAACGGATATGTACACAAAATTTCACGAAAATCGGTGGAGCCATTTCGGTGGAGTATAATTAGGGGTGAACCACCCTTAACATCTAGGGGATGAAAAATAGATGTTGTCCGATTCTCAGGCCTAACGGATATGTACACAAAATTTCATTACAATCGGTCGAGCCATTTCGGAGGAGTATAAATGATTAACACCGTGACATGAGAATTTTATATATAAGAGGGGTGAACCACCCTTAACATTTAGGGGGATGAAAAATAGATTTTGCCCGTTTTCCAGACCTAACGGATATGTACACAAAATTTCACGAAAATCGGTGGAGCCATTTCGGTGGAGTATAATTAGGGGTGAACCACCCTTAACATTTAGGGGATGAAAATAGATGTTGTCCGATTCTCAGGCCTAACGGATATGTACACAAAATTTCAATACAATCGGTCGAGCCATTTCGGAGGAGTATAAATGACTAACACCGTGACATGAGAATTTTATACCACCCTTAACATTTAGGGGATGAAAAATAGATGTTGTCCGATTCTCAGGCCTAACGGATATGTACACAAAATTTCATTACAATCGGTCGAGCCATTTCGGAGAAGTATAAATGACTAACACCGTGACATGAGAATTTTATATATAAGAGGGGTGAACCACCCTCAACATTTAGGGGGATGAAAAATAGATTTTGCCCGTTTTCCAGACCTAACGGATATGTACACAAAATTTCACGAAAATCGGTGGAGCCATTTCGGTGGAGTATAATTAGGGGTGAACCACCCTTAACATTTAGGGGATGAAAAATAGATGTTGTCCGATTCTCAGGCCTAACGGATATGTACACAAAATTTCATTACAATCGGTCGAGCCATTTCGGAGGAGTATAAATGACTAACACCGTGACATGAGAATTTTATATATAAGATATATATTTTTATATATATATATATATATATACATACACACATGTTCATACATCATACATCATTTTTTTTTCATTTTAAAATAAATTTTATTCCACCCCTGAATGGAGATTATTGTTGAAAAATTAAAAATTTTAAAGCCACAATGACCAATGTAACAATTAATTTAAAAGTCTTTTTTATTAGAAAATAGGACCAAAAACTAGAGGTCTTTATTTTCTCTTTTTTTAAGGAGGTAATTTTAAAGAATAATACCAAGTTTGAATGTATCGCTATTTTGAATTGGACTAAAATAGAGACCTCCAATTTGCGCAGTTTTTTTTCTACTAAGACTTTTAAATGAGATAGTACTCGATATGTGTTTGCTTATAACAATATTGAGTTATCTCCCAAAACCCAATTTGGTGAGGGTTAAATTTACCTTATAATCCCAAAGTATGGTGTAATTATTTAAAAACCTGAGGGAAAAAAATTATGTAAGATTGAATCTGGTTAAAAATATAATTAAACCTATTAAAAAGTGAATAAAGGAATACTGATCTTTAAGTTATTTAATTCCTGAATTAGATCACTACCACCATACTTAGCTTACACTAGATTCTAGTAAGTTTTTATTTGTTGTACTAATTATTTGTTTAATTTGTAACCCTATATTAGTATTTACACATGCTAGGCTATGCTTGGGTATATTTATATCTTGATTCAACAATGGAATGTATAGACAATCGCCTCCTGAAAATGTTTTAAATATCAAATGTTCGAAAAATTTAATACCTATACTCCAAAACGGTTAGATTTATGAAACAATAATCAAGAATATAGAAATCTTAAATTTTTTTACAGAATTCAAAAAACCGAAATTTGGGTCCCTATAAGAAATTAAAACGTCGGCACACATATTTGAATGTGGTGGACACTCTTCAGAGTTTTCAAAACAGATTTTTTAAGTTATATGAAAAAGTAACAACAGCCCCCATTTAAAGTATTTATCAGGTTAATAGTTTAAGATATACGAATCGTGCCCACGATATATATACAAAGTTAAATTTAGCAATTTACTCGTAAACAACTTCCAACCCAATGACTTTATACAATAATCTGGGTTAAAACTATCAGATTTACCTAATTTTACAATAATTGTTTTTCCGTCTTCAAATTAATGTAATTTCCAACCTGCTTTCAGGGTGAAAGATAACCAGTAGGTATAACCTGGGTTCTCTTCAAAGACTCTTTTGAATAAAAGTTTATCATAATTGTTAATTTAAATTTTGATAAAGATTAGTTTAAGATAATAATAATATCGTCTTAGTGATTCTCCAAATATGACGATATAAAGTTACCTAGACAATAAATTGAAACTAAAATTAACATGTTTGAAAAGCTCTTTTCGGACTTACATGACTGATAAAACCAACATATCCTTGAAAAACTCATAATTTTTTAACCATTGCAATAATTTTCTATACAATTTAGATAAATATCAATAAATAATAAATTTTATCAAAATAAGATAATTATATCTATGGGTCAGAGTGACCCAGTCATTGTTTTGATAATACTTTATTGTTTCGTTATTCACTGTTATCTTTTTTAAGGACAATTAAGCAACATATCTGTTCCCCCTTTAATCAAATAAATACACTAATTTATGTGTCCTACTACGTTTATAAT
The DNA here is from genome assembly GCA_963513935.1 of Aphrophora alni. Lineage (NCBI taxonomy): Eukaryota > Metazoa > Arthropoda > Insecta > Hemiptera > Aphrophoridae > Aphrophora > Aphrophora alni. The sequence goes on from OY740766.1 coordinate 71,936,543, forward strand.
ATTAATATTAAATGGTTTCTTGGATTTCAAATAATCGTCATAATCTACACTGTCCATTATTATTTGTTTAATTGAAGTAAATTGAGAAGTCATACTGTATTTTTTGTAAATGTTTAAATAAGTGTATATAGTACGCTAGACTATTATTTCACATATATGACTATTGATATATTTCCAAATCAAAAAAGTCACACACAGCCACAGAGTAGACACAAATATAGATATGGTACGTCTTAATATTTTTAAGTGATGAGGATAGAACTATCTAAATCGGTCTAAAAGTTATTATACAGAGTGGTTTTAAATTGCACGACAGTATTTTGTGATTTTATTCTGGAGCTAAAAATAATTAATATATAATGATATATATATATATATATATATATATATATATATATATATATATATATATATATATATATATATATATATCAAGCGCGCGCGTGTGTGTGTTGGTTGTTTTTTTTATAGGTGTATTATAAGGAACAGTAATGCAAAGAATAAGTCGGTAAATAAGCGTAAAATAGAGATGGAGAAACAAAGAGAATGACAGAGATATAAAACAATAAAGAAGTATGAATCTGTTCGTAATTACTAGCATATTTGTGTGTACAATGCAGAGTTGAGACTACATTACTGGAATACCGGAAGAGATCATGTTATAAGCATAGAGCTGACTGTAAAGATTCCAAATCGTGTTATTCTTTCTATGGAATAAAAAATGTTCGAAGAAAGAAACAAGAGCGAACGTGACTCGTATAGAAATCTCGCAAATAACTCCCCGCACGTCATAGAAGGAGCGTGTCGTTTTTACAGTCCTCAACTAAACTAAGGATTCTTTAGATTTATGTATTCACATGTTGAAATGTGTATTACCTTTGAAATACTTTTCCTAAGTTATCTTAGTTTTACAACACGATAATTTAAAAGTGTTCCAACAGTTATCCTCATTACATTGAGTATAATTTTAATTAAACGGTAGATGAAGCCAATAGTCTGTTTTCCAACAAATATATACATTGAATTATTTAAAACTCTGCAAAAACAATAACTGTCACGCAAACAGTTTGGAGTTGACATCTTATGTAAGTAAGTGTAAAATACGAATACAATTTGGAAGTAGTATATTAAAAAGGATTTTATATACTTTTTGTAACTAGTTTCGGTTCCTGGACCTGATGCCTCACGAAATGTAATAGCACCGAAATTGTATAACAAAAAGATAAGTAAACTCAGAAAAAATGTTAACCAAGTATTTATGTAATATTATATGAAAAGTTACCAAAATTATTCAAGTATTGTTCAGAAAATGGATTGAAATTTTTTTATAAATATGAGCTAAGTGGCATTTGAAGTCGTAAATTAAATATTTCGATTTTCTAATAGTGTAAATCAATTTCATGTCAGCTGATTTATTTCAACGGAAAAAGTGGAATCTGTTGATGTCTTCCAGAAGGCCTTATGTGTATATAAATCCTTGAAGAAGAAGGGCAGGGTTTATTTGAAGCTGTTTTGTTTACGTGAGTTGTTGAAACACACCAGACAGATGAAACCTGAGTAACGAAATTGTGAGATCCCAAATCTTAATTCATAGTTTTTTTTTTCTTAAAAAAAGATATGGATTTAAAACTATTTAGATTTTCAAACAAATTTATAAATATGTTATATATATATATATATATATATATATATATATATATATAAAACTATAACTTTATATATATATATATATATTTTTTTTTTTTTTAAATTGTGACCTTATAGCGCTAAGTAGTATGAGAAATTTCAACTCTTGTTCATTTATTGTTTAAACGATTTGTATAATTTTGTTCAAATCACAAAATGGGGTTTGATAAATTACTAAACATTTTAGGACATATGTTCATATGGACATTTTACTTTATTTTCACCTTTAGAATATTTTCTTCGTCGGCCACTCTGTTTAATGGTTGCACTATCAAAAGAATCTCTTTTCCCGCGTTCATTGTTGTGTTGTGACAAATACTTTACGTGTTATTATTTTGGACTTTGTGCTGATTAGCATTAATTAAAACTTCATTTGTTTTGTATGAATCAACGATATATATAGATTTTAATCTAAATTTTTGATGGTCTTGACATTAGAAATTTAGAGAATAGCTCATAACTGTATTACGATTCAATAATATTTAGTCAGATTACAAAATTTTGTTAATTGTTTTTTTCAAGTAATATAAATATTTTTGTGATCGATTCCAAACTAACATCCTGATTGTCTAAAACTTGTAATTTTGAACATGGCTCACACACACACACACACACACACACACACACACACGCACACACACACACACACACACACACGCACACACTCATAGTACCCGTTTATTCATAAATACATTTAACACTCAGATTTGAAATATAAACAAAACATTATATAAACCTTCGAATATTAAAACTAAAGGCTCCACCTTGTATATGTATAGATCTAGAAGAAATACAAATTTTATCTCAAAAACTAAAAAAAAAAAGAAATAATAAATTTTTTAACTCGTTTTTAATGGGGACAAAAAGTATAAATTAATATCTCATTTAAAAGTAATATTCACAATCCTATATAATAATTATCCATAAACTTCGTGTTGGTGAATTTTAAAAGAATATCTTGTCAAATTCAAAGCAAAAAACGTGGGGTGCATGCAATATATATAGGTAATTTTGCAAAAAATCAAATGATAGTTCAAATCAATTGCATTACTATTCAATTACTGTTGAATATTTATTCGTAAATTATCTATCTACTCGCATGCTCCCCACGTTTTGTGTTTTGAATTTTACAAGTATTTTGATTAAAATTTTAAGAACAATTATTATGTGGGATTATGATATTAGTTTTTAAAGGACATTTTATTTTATACTTTACAGTCCCTTTTAAAAACTTGTTATTTTTTAAATAAAAATATTTATTTGTATTTGTGTTAACTTGACGAAAACGACAACAACCACGGACAGGGGCACTTTGCCGGTTTCCGAATATATGAAAAGTGAAGATCAGTAAAAAATTAACTTACCCTCTACTTCATATACTGGATAAATAAAATAACTTTTATCATACAATTAAAACACTGAATATTGGATCTAGGCAACGATTAAATATCTGTACATCACAAATTATACGTAGGTATTAAATATATCTTACATACATTGACAAATATTATTGCATAAGATTCATTGCGTAATAATATCTTGAACGTATCTCAGATGTATAATATTCATGTCTATATACTTGTAAATATCAAATTGTATTTAAAACTTCAAAATAAACTTTATCATTTTATGTCAACCTACTTTTTTAAATCTTGTATATAAGTAAGAAATTCCATGCAGGTTTAATACAGGATAGAATTAACATCCACGTTCGGCTCCAATGTTTTTCTCAATAATTATAGATATTTATATTGTAACTGAAATGATTTCTTATCTCTTTATTCAATGCCATTTGGTATGCTCCGTTACACTTATATTGCCTTTCTTTAAGCATCGTCTAAAAGACTCATCCCAAATTAGTCACTGCATCACAGATTATTTTGATAAAATTTGCGTTTATTACGATTTACAAAAAATACTAATTTTTCTATAGATTGCAAAAAAGAAACACATTATTGTCTCAATAATTGGATTGCCTATGAATACGGTTTAAATTTAGATAAATTAATCACAAGGTTCTTCTTCGCTCTGATACTGATTAAATATAAGGTAATAGGAAACTGTTTATATTTAGGCATTATGTGTCTTACACAGCGTGAAATACGGGCACACTGCGTTGTTAACAATGCCTATTATGAAACGAGGGACAAGGAATCCCCCCCATATGGCCAGATTGATTGACACTATTGTTCTATGCTGTCATGACTTGAGGAAAGAATTTTTGTGTGACTGTTGTTCTGGAATAATTATTACTAAAACTACCAACTTTCTTTTTATACCTTTTCCCTTCTTATTTTAATTAGCAAGTTGTATACCAATTACTCATTTTTGTTGTGATTTATTTATAGTATTTTAAAAAAATATTGTACACTTTAAATAAAAATAAAATGTCTATAGGCACAAATTTAACAACGTGTCTGAGTAAACTTTGTCAATTTCAGAATAAGTTTCTATTTCTAAATAACACATAAAACTTCTGAACCATTTGCATAAACAAGCTCTGGTAACATACTTGTCGTGATGTGCTCCACATATTTCTCGGAAAATGTATATTTGTGAAAATAGGTCGACCTCAACAGTCTCCTCTCACTGGGGCTCTAAATACAGGTAATACGCATGAATTTCATTATTTAAATTACATAAACATTACTCATGCTATTTCCCCCAACAGAATAGGCAATGAATATTTATTTTGTAATTAGAATGTTTAATTATTTCTGACTGGAGAGCAATTTGAATATTTAGGAGAAAGTGTGAAACTGTGGTATTATTTGTACATTTCAGTTGTCATTAGAGCAATTTTGTGGCTTCGATTTTTGTTGTACATGCATTTTGTTTACGAAAAATAATAAATAATTATCGAATGATTGTAAATAACATATTTATAGGATTTTAGTTTTTAAATCAATACAACCTAACCTAATTTCACACTTTTGATTGTTTAAATTACTAAAATTCTTTAAAGTGATTATTTTAACAAAAAACTTCAAAATATTTTCCAACCATATTTAACTTTGTTCACCAATAATAGACCAATGTTCATATCTGTCGTTAACTCGCTCTTATAATATTTTGGGAGAATGATTATAAACCAATACTTTTTGTTTTGTAGAATGTGTAATATATTTGAGAGTTAACATAATCAACATTTGGACAGCCATTATTGTTTGAATACGTTCTATTCTTTGTATAATTGCCTAAAAAGGTTTTCTTATTATTCTAAATTTGACAAACGTATTTATTCCATTTTTTAGACAAAGACTACAAGCAATTCCATTATTCCAGTGGCAGTCATACTGCCACATTTTGAATTATATTATAAGCAACAGTTCTCGTAGAAATGAAAAACAAATAGTATAATATATGGCATTACGTTTTAAGCGAAAGTATTCGTCGAGATTTTAAAAAAATAGTAAAATATGTTGCATTATATTGTAAACAAAATTATTCTACGAAATTATAAAAATAATATAATATTTAACATTCATAATCATGTAAATTTATTAAGTCAATTAAATATTGAATTTAAAATTACATAGTTTTAAATCTGGGTATAAATTATATGACAAAACGTCCTTAGCCATCATTATATTTATATAACCACCATTACATAGATGAACTTAACCAACAAGGAACACATTTAACTAATAATTTCTTAATTTCGTCTATTATTAAAATTTTATCTCATTAAATAGACTAAAATGACTAAATACATTACCATGTAATAATGAATTCATACTTAAAATAAAGGAGTAATGATGACAACTATTTAAAGTCAAAAATAACTAGTTTCAAAAACAAATTTAGTTATCATAAATAAATAGTTATGGGACTTATGGGCTTGATAAACATTACGTGAGTGGTTACAAGCATATTCAGTAATTTATTTAGTACTTTAACTAAACTCGCAAGTAGGAAAATTAGTTAATTTTTTAAGTAATCAGACATAAATTACTTAAAATGTTAAATATTTCAATAAAGTACCTAGTGTGAAAAAAAAAAAACAGTGCTGAGTTAAAAAATGCAAACGTAAATTTATTTGTAGTTCACATAGGTTTATTTTGTTTAACATAGTTTATATTCAAATTTGTACATTTTTATTGTGGATACAAATAAGCTATTTGGGGGTGGGGGAGGAAGGATTTGCAAACTTGTCTCTTATTTTTTCAACAATATGGATTGTCTTGAATGTTATAAAGCGTAAAATTTAATCATACTATGAACATTAAAGTGAAGAATAACTCTTCTATACCTTCCATAATTTATTTAAAATATAATTATTTCATATAAAATAAAGACTATTAATGTGAGCGAATTTTATATGTACGTGTATAGTATGTGTTATAAAAGTTAAGAAATGTATTAAACACTTAATGAAATACTTAACAATACGTATAAAATATACACGAAATATTATTTAATTTAAGTCGTAAATTGTAATAGAATTTTACTTGTACACTAAGATCGACGATTTTAAAGCTTTTAAAATGTAAGCTACTGTATTTTACCATCACACATTTGATTTCAGTCACTTTATATTTATAACACACTTAGTTCTAAATTTTTTGTTTTCCTCTGGCTGATTTATATAGGAGATTACTGTTTTTATAACAACTAAAAAGTAGCACACCTTTAATATAATTGGATTCCTTAGAAAAACATGAACTAAAAGAACATTTGATCACGGGTTTAATAGCTACCGAGCAGACTGGTTTAGGTTTATGTGGCTGATGACATAGATTTTTTCTCATTTCTATTTCCGAAAATGGTGTCGTATTGTTTAAGTTTTTGTCGGTCCCGTGGAGAGCGTTATAGTAAGTGATCCATCAGCTTCTTAGACATCAAGCCTCCCAGAAGTGATCCGTCTGCGCCCCCGCGGCATGAATCTCGTTCACTTAATTTACTTTCTAACCTAACATTTTACTCAATCTTAGTCAAAGTTTAAAGTCAATAAAGGTAAACTTGATGCGCCATTTCTGTTTCGCTATCTAACACTTTACACTCGACGCCTTGTGAAATATTCAATCTATATATCAAAGTGTTAAATAATTTAACTTTGTACATATAAATTTTAGATATCTCGGTCGAAATAACTTTTAAGCATAAATAGCTACAAAACAAATAATTCAAAATACAAATTATTGGTTCCTCTATATCGTTGAGTGAGTGTAAAAGAATAAATTGTAGTTCCTGAAATACTTCATTTAATTGTGTTTTTAGACTTCTTTGTGGTACAAAGCAAATACATAGGCTAATTACTTATTAAATCGGATTATTTTTTTTAACTTTGTCAAATATAACATTCCTAAAATTATTGTAAATATGTCTTTTACCATTACACAATTGCAAACCAAACATAAGTAGAAAGCGGCAGTCGGATGGATTAGGTTTTATTGTTCACCTTTATCCACATATTTCCTTTCTACCGCAAAGAAATCTAACGACGCAGTAAAATAAATTTGGCTATTTTTAAACTAAAAAAGATATTATAAAACTGTAAATATTAAACAAACAAATTGAGATATGCAAAACCTTTCATTTGATGTACAACTTGACCTGTCATATCGTTTGATACCTTTTAAAAATTTATTTTATATTTAATTTTCAAAATTTGGAATAGTGGGTATTCTTTACAAAACTGCTAACATGGCCCAATTTTTTCATGGCCAGTTAACGTCGATATTTGATATGATTTGTATTTTATTTTATATGTAAAAGCATGATTATTTCAATTATTTTAGGCTGCCATTTTATTTAATTAATATTTTTCAGCATTATGGTAAAAAAAATCTATATAGAAAAATGTTTGTTTTGAAGAAATGATAAATATCTTAACTTATATTTAAATTTAAAAATCTTTATAAACAGATCCCTAGCTACCTACACATGTTTCTAGCACAAACATTTTACCCGAAATATTTAGATTGATAGAAGAGTTAAATCTGTTTTTATAATGCAATAAATATTGATCGATATTTACAAGCTGTTTGCCATATTTTCATGCAGATTAATATATTTTGAAGACCGAGCAAAGTTTTTACTCCAAGATTTAGAATGTCGTCTGTAAGTTTGTTTGTCTTTTTGTATTGTAGTTACAGTCAAACGCGTTTATACATGCCGTTCGTTATGAAATTAGGTATAAAGTTAATTGCAACTAACGTCAATGACTAAAGAACTATTTTTTTTTTAATTGTATTTTACGTTTCCAAATTTTTAAAACTAAAAATAGTCTTAACGGTTCCAATTGATGGGACACAAGATCTAAGATATATGACGCGTTCTGAAGATATGAACGAGACTTAGCGAACAGAAGAAAATAAACCAATAATGAGAAATTATTTTTGAACTTCTTGCAAAAAAAATCGTAAAAGAAGCTTTTGTCTGACACAAAACATAAAAACTACCTCGTTTATATTTCATTGTTTTCATTTATAATAATGTAAACCTTTTGGAATTTCAAAAAGATAAGCACATTTTAAATAAATTATAATGTTCGTAAAGTTATAATGTAATATCTACTAACAATTTTTGTATTTTTTTTATCATAGAATTACGGTGAAATATAAACAGTCAGATTGATTATACTTGATTTCAAATGAAGAGAGAGTCTTCTGTCACAGAACCACTAATTATTTGTAATAAAATGTATTCATAAAACAAATAAATACTGTTAATACCCCGTTATTTAAAAAAAAATTTTTATTTATTAATAATTTTTTAAAATTAATTTAACATACTTAGATGATTATATATATATATATATATATATATATATATATATATATATATATATATATATATATATATAAGATATTTAGATAGAACCCGCTGAATCTTCCAATGAAAGGATTGTTGACCAATCTTGTCGTTAAAGTAGTAACTAATAAAAGATTAAATAGATGTAAATCCGGTTTACTCGACCGTCTTCCGTATGACTTTTGACAAATGAACAACACGCAAATACAATTAAGTTATATGCGATATTGGAAAGTAATGTATGTGCTCTTTCTTGTCTACGTGGTATCGGCTTTTAAATGCTGACAAGGAATTGCACTATTAGGGTCGACATGTAGGCCTACATTGTTGTCGCCTTGGTGGGGTGTCACATTTCCCCTGTGGTGTTTTTCAACCATTCTAAGTGCAGGATTTTGTGCTTCCTTTCCTACATACATTAGTGTTATACCTACATACTATTATTTGTTTGTTTTCATCAAAACAAATATAATTGATATTAATTACCGTAAATTATATATTCCATCATTACCGACAAATTATTTATTAGATTGTTCTCTTTTCATTATATTCACTGAGTTAACAATTTATTTTAAAATGTTATAAATTCGTATATAGTCACTAAGGTAGCCATTATAATAAAATAAGTACTTCAAAATTATTGCAGGAGTTTATCTTTCGAGCAACTCCTAAATCAATTTAAACTCAAATCAATGAACTACGAATGGTGATTGAAAAGAAAAAAAAAAACAGATACTTATGTGATAAGAGCCTCTAGTGGCGTAAACATGTCCCAAGCGTAAATCTTATTTACTTTTAAAATAATTAAGATTTCTATAAAGTGGCCAAAGGTTGATGTCTTTGCCATTTAATTATTACTGAACCGTCATATTTTTTAATTGTGTTTTCGTTAACAAGAAATGAAAAAAAGTGTCCTCACACAAAACTCTTTCTACAATCGTTCCAATCATATACGACATGTAGGAATGAGGGACCCTCAAATGATTTTTCTTGCTGTTACGAAACTTTCTTTTTCCTACATAGTTGTAAAAAAACAAAAGAGTGAACACATTTTATATTTACCAGATATGAAAAAACTTGTTCTTTTTAATATATACAGAGTGATTAGGTTCTGCACGGCAATTTGGCTGGACATTATTCTATAGCTAAAAATAAAATAAAAAGCTGACATTAACATAATTTTGAAAAACCCCTTTCGTTTTGCGAGTTACGGCTAGCGAAAGACTCCACCCGGAATTCTGATCCACCAATAATATGAGGTCATATTGAATTTCTCGGGCATAAATTTCGAGTCAAATTTTGGTGGTCTTATGCATTTTTGACCTGAAAATTTCAAACATATATTTCTCAAAACCACAACTCTTGTAGTTTTTTAAAAAGTTATTATAAAATCCAAAAAAAAAAATATAGTCGAAAAACAAAATTCGTAAAATTTAATTGTGAGTTAATACTTTAATGTGAGTAAAACAAATACGTTGCAAATAGGACATTTTTAAATAATCTTATTTGAATCTTAAGGCCTAAAATAAATTATTGATATGGACGTAAAAATTACAGGAGTACATAAACTTTTGTATTTAATCTATTCTTGGCTGTAGAAAACAATTACTAACGCATTTACAAGTTAAGCCCAAATTCCTTATTAATATTATTAATAACCTTAAAAGTTATGGCTTCCTAACACCAATTAGGTACTAGTTAGTGAAACGTACTAATTATGATTTCCTAAAAGTATATTCAGTAACTTTACCATGCTACAAGTTAAAACTCAAATTCTTAATTTATATAAATAATAACCTTAGTGTTTATGGATTCATAACAGCAATTGAAATCCAGTTAGTAAACCTTCAATTACTTTATTTATGCTACAACTTAAAAAGTGAATTTCTTATTATACTAATAATAAACTTACTAGTTAAGCCTTCCTTTTAGTTTATATGGGTATTACCTTTGTTTATATCATCTTTTTATCTTATTTTAGCTACAGAATCGTTTCAAAGATTGCCGTGAAGTACCGAATCACCCCATATACAGCTATGTATCATTAAGTACAAATTCAGTAAAATACATTTATTTAAACATATGAAAAATGTTGGATGGTACCAAAAGATTCGGTGCTGAAATTTATGTAGAGAAAATTTTCTTACAAATTATAATATGTCATAACTCTTATTAATAAAACACCTATTATGTTTGAGAGAATGAAATGATTTAGAAACTTGGTTCGTTTTCAGCGTAATAATTACATAACAGCGGAGTTGCAGACAACAAATGTTTGACGTTTATAAAGTTTGATTTACTCTTTTATTTGATGGTATAAAATTATAAAATACTGTGTTTTAAGTACAGTGTAGTCTACATATATTTATAAGTAATTCAACTAATTATTTCCAACTATTACAATTTGTAGAATAAGTTCATAAAGATGTCCTTTAACCAATTTTATTTTGTTTATAAAAGAAAATGACGGTAAAAGTACTTATGGTTCTAGGCAGAATAGTTTTTACTTATATCGTTTTAGGTTTAGATTACAAATACCTATATATTTTTCTTTGCATTTTCAAGTTTTCAGTCGTCATTAGTTCGACTATATTCATTGGCTGTAAAACTTCCACAAGTGTTTCAATTCTTCAAATTGATTTTATAGATCAAAATGTAAAATGAAACATAAACTTCTTATCACATTTCATGTGCTGTGTTGAGATGTTATCGTATTTTATATCCAGAGATTGGAGATGTGGTAAACATAAATAATAACTGTATACACACTATGATGTAAAAACAAATTCCAAGTTATAATTTAATGAACTTATATTAATAGGTTAAGCAAAAGTTTTTCGGTAACTTGTTTTGTATACCTTAATAATTAATTAGGTTGTACTTTGCAAGCATAGTCACGAATGGGAGTTAGTTAGTGGGGATGCAGACCCATCACATTACACAACATGTGATCTAAGTTTCAGCTACTGTAATCAGGGCCCTGTAACTAGACGCTAAGTTTAACAAAACCTGTCTTCAGATTATCAAGGTAAGTTGAGGAACTTGACCACTTTACGACGATGTATTTTACTAAAAGTGGGACAGTACAAGCTTTTTTTAGTATCATAATCATGATATTTTCAATTTATTGTTTTTATTTATAGAATATCTTTTGCCAATCAAATTTAAACACTATACAATAAAATATGTCGTTGCCAGTCAACAAATCGTACCATGATACAAGATACTAGTTGTACAAACAAGCCTCTGGCAGTAACTGGCTTGACTCACTACCAACGGTTAATACGACAAAGAGCTCGCTCGAGCAAACACGAATAATTCCAAGTAATTCGAGAAAGATATCAGAGTATCATTTTCTCGTTTCAATACCATTTTAGGTAACATGTCAAAATATGTTCACTGTATATTTTAATGTAAAATCAATAAAAACCCCCAAAGAAGAAACACCTCTTTCACGCTTGTAACTAAATTAGAAAATCAAAGTTTATTTTCTCTTTATCGGATAATAAACTCCTAACAAAATAAGAATTGTATTAACAAGCAAAACAATCATTATTTAGTTATGGTATTTAATCATTGTAAGCACTTAAACATATATTCGCCTATTTATAAGCTTCAGACTTTGTTAAAGGAGTTGGTTATCAATAGAATATCCGGGTATATCCTTAAACACACAAGGACCAGATGAAGTTGATAAACTTCCTAATGAGACTTCCTGCCTTTCTAAGCATATTTAGCCTTTCTTTGAACGTTCCAACATCAAAGAATTAGTATTACACTCTAAACATTGTAAGAAATTGCTTTATATATTAAATTTCTGCTTATTTGGTTTTTCATAATATTAATTTTTTTAAGTAGCTTACAAAGATTTTATTATATTTATTCCCAAGGTATAACATTAACGATTAAAAAATTATTATATTCTTCAACAGTGTTGTTTAGGCTTAAAAATTAGTAAAAAAACACAGAAAGTTGAAAGACTGGTGAACAGTTAACGTATTAAAAACAATTGTCGGTTGATTAGTCTGAACTGCAGCCAGACAACCGCACACGCCTAAACCAACTAAGCAAATAAATAAATATTGAGCTTGACTTGTAAGATTATATTAGATAGAATAAAACTCGAACATAAGATCTCACAAAAATAACTTTTACTTAATCAAACGTATTTCAACGACACATTCATAAAAAGTAGTAAAGATTTTAAAACATTATAAAAACAAGATTTGAAAATTCGAGTACGGTGTAAAATAAATTTCTAGATTTTTAGAAAAGAATTAAACACTAAATAAAGTATATTCTGAGGTCGTCAGAGCCGATAACTTGACAGAAAATTTTGATCCCCAATTTAGATTTTTTAGACGATTAGCTTTTAACTTCTGATTTTACTTTGTTTTTTAATACATTACAACAACTCTATGTATTGTTATTGTCAATATCAGCTTTACCAAAGATTTTCTTCTTATTAAAACAGTTTTCTACTCTTAGCTCTCTCTTAACAATACACGATGATTCCACCATCATGGTACTTACTCTGCCCCATAAAACAATGTAATATTTTTTTCCTGAGCGGTGAAGTAAATGTTAAATTGGTCTTGTTCAGTAAAGTAAGTTGTTACACAGGTTTTCTTAACCTCATAATCGTCTATATCGCTACATTCTGCAAGACTGCCAGGCCCTTTTAGGTGTGTATAATATATTAAAAGTCTCAACCCACTTGTGTCTCACAAATCTTTAGAAGGGTCCACTCGTTACGTTGGCGTTGGTGATTTGGGGCTCCCGGATCTTGTAACTATAGATATATGACATTTTATCGTAAATTCACAGTAAGTTCGTATACTGGTTATTAAAAAGAAGTCACCAAAAAGGTGGTTGCGTTGCAAAATTGTCATAATTACCATGTAACTAGATGTCTCAAATATAATTATGAAATCTGTAGAGTATAACTATACAATTATTTGCATAGTTATAATTATATTTTTAATAGCGGTTGAACAAAAAATACTTTTGAGTGAACCTGAAAAATGAAGTGTCACTGAAATTACTTTCCAATTGAACATTTAATCAAACAGCAATTTTTATATCATCCCTGAGGAAGATAATGAAAACCTGTTTATGTATAACAAAGTGTTCAAAATTGAATTAAATTAAATTTTCAAAATTTTGCCTGATATTTGAAGAGTTTACGTTAATATTTTATTACTACAACAGTTGTGATTTATTACCTTAAGTGAATTGAATATTGTAAATTAGATCTTCTCATAAACATTCCCAATTTCGTGTGAAGATTTCACACTTTGAGTCAAAGGAAAACATATCATTACATTTAAATAGGTATTCCTTTTATTTTAAAAGTTATTAAAATGCATTACCTAATACTGATCGGAAGTTTTTGTCCTCTAACCAAAATGACGCTGAAATAATATCATAAAAACCTAAATTTTCAAATACTATTTTTTAACTATAATAGCGTTAGATGAATGAGATTGTGACCTCTTGATCTGACGCCCTTGTGTTACTCTTTAGGACTAAGTTTAATGATTACATATCTAAACGATTAGTCATTTAAACAAAATGAAAAAATCTCATTGTATATAAGGACAACAATTTTAAATATTGGGTCGTAACTAGTAGTAATGTTTACTATATTATTATAATTTGGGTACGTTTATTTCCGCAATTCACAACATATACTTTAATTTCTAGCTTTCAATATTTTCAAATATTGGCTACGGAGTCTCCAATGTGTGTGTTTTACTGAAATGAGACACGCTTCAATATAGTTTGTAAACTGCACAAATGTAAACATATTTATAACAAACGTGTGTAACAAATTATAACTCTATTTCTGTACACCGATGTAAACAAAATATTCATATCTTAAAAGCACAAACTTAAAAATATTTTAATGCTAATTACGTACAGTTTAGGTGGGAAAATATATCGTAATAAAAGTTGTAAAGTCCAAAGTCACTGCACTCTCTATCCCAAGGTGGTTCTTTCGACTTTACAACGAAAAGAAAAACAGGATTACGATTAGAAAAGTTTTCAAATAGGTTATTACGTTGGAAGTCGGGGGTGTCCCTGCGACATTAAATTAGTTAAGACTTATGTTATAACTCACCAAGTTTCTTTATTAAAAGCAAGGCCCAGGGAGAGTACACAGACGTTGGTTCTCAGCTTCACTTGATTACTTTCAAAAGCAAAGAAATAATAAAAATCACGCTCCGTTATTCTGAGTATACGGCTTAACTTTACTTTTGCCGTGTGCAGTTGAGTTTATTTGTATCTTAAATTATGTAACAGTGTTTTATTTGAATACTGAAATTACTGATATTAAAGCTAATCCTAATATATTATTTACTTTATGAGTTTTTGTTTACTCATTTAAGGAATAAATATTAATAAAAAATTTTAACGTTTAAGTCGTATATATTTTATATTGGTATCAATGAAATATAGTTTTTAATATAGGTAATGAAGGTAGCATCACAAAAACTAATATTAAATATCTCCCTAGCTTGACCGTGGTTATAATATTGTCAAAAACTTATTACTGAACAATAAAATAAAATACTCGCCTTTAAGTACATTCATGCAAAAAAAAAAAAAAATCAAACAAAGACACAATATTTGATTATTTGGAAAAATTCTACTATTCATTCTGTCTTTCCGAAAATGGTTTCGCCAGTTTGACCAGGAAACTTAACACAAACTACAAGTATTATACCGTGTACTTTCGGCTAACATTATATATCGTATAAACACTTACATTGTTATACACTTCCCTATTTCCGCATTTATACTTACATTTATAAAAATAATGATTTATTATACATTTATATCTAATCATAAATAAAGATAGATGCAATCTTTTAACATAATCTCATAAAATATTATTTTTGTAAAACATTACTTAAATATACATTCTTTCACTGTCTCATACATTCACGTATTTAATCAAGACACTCATATCGTAATGATAGTACGAATATAGTGATTGTGTGGTCTAGAAATCCTGCTTACACTAAATCCTGAAATATACATTCCATTTACGAATTAATTAACAAATATAACATTTATTTTTGAAGTAATATAAACCATAATAATATAATTGATATACAAAGTTTCAACAAATCTTTAAGATTTATTTACAAGTATTACACATGTTCAATATGGTTTCATTTATTTGTTCTATACATGGGTTCTATATGGAATCACAGTTTGTAAAAACACTTGGATAATGAGAACATACGTTTTTACGTTGATTGTTATTATCTTATTATTCAACCACTTTATTTTTAATTGTAATTATAACAATTATTATTTTGTTTATAGATCACCAGATATATTACTATTATAAGGTGATGATTATGGCTTCGTTAATCACAATCAGACACTTTTATCCAAAATAAAATTGAAACGAAATATCAAAAACGACGAGAAGGAATTTTATACAGCATGGTATTTCTATGAAACAGGGTGTTTTAAATATAAGGAACGAGATAGAAGTAACCACTAGCTACAGATGAAACAATCGATAAAACCAGATATTCGTTCTTGCAATCAAATAAAACAACTTAAGGTGTCAGCTTAGAATTGAAGATTTCACAAAAATGGGTGGAAAGATTTGACAAAACATCTGATATTTAAACGTTTACAGATTACACTATATTCCATCTCAGTGGGAAGGTCAACAAACATATTGTTCTTACTTAAATGTCGGATTCAGAATCCGTGTGAAGTAGTATAACATGTATGAAACACATTTAATAGAAATTAAATATCTATTACACTTTAAGTTGTGTGTACTGTCG
Source organism: Aphrophora alni (assembly GCA_963513935.1). Lineage (NCBI taxonomy): Eukaryota > Metazoa > Arthropoda > Insecta > Hemiptera > Aphrophoridae > Aphrophora > Aphrophora alni. The sequence goes on from OY740766.1 coordinate 71,952,799, forward strand.
ATTCTTATTTGCTGAGAACACTGTAACGACATTGTTACCCTAGGCTTTGATCTAGTACCACAATTAGAAGAAAAATTTTAATGAATGTGTTACTAAATAAGGAGTGTATTTAAACAAGCCGATGTTCTACCACATTAATTTTAATACGGGTTATATCTTATCTCAATCGTATGATGCCTGTTTTACGTGGATGAATGAGAGTGTGGTCACCACGACCTCCTGATATGACGCCCTTTTGTTACTCTGTTGGACTAGGTTTAAGTCAAAGTTTTAGTTAATCCCCTTGCTACAAGTCCAAACTAACTTTGATATCGGATAACAGAAGTATAAACCTATACCTTTGTGGTATGCTTCATAATATTTGGGACAGACTCACAGTTTAAATATTTGCTGTGTAATAACAAAAACCCATATTATACAATTGTAATACTTCTAAATAATTAAAGTATTATTGTTTATTTTTCTAAATCACTCAACTCGTAAAGATTTGTACTTACTCCATAAATAAATACTTTTTTATTTGCGTTGCATAAACCATAACGATCTACAAGAATGTTTACAATAAAAGTTCTAGGTATAATTTCTCCAACAAAATCCATTGCCGTTCATCCTTAATTACACCTATTGAGCTCAAAGACGTTGTTTCATATATATTTCTATGATTTTAGATAACCACATAAAAATATCTATATATACTATAAGTAATATTTAGCAATAGATATTTATTGAAGGTAGAAGTATGAATTTTATTTTAATAATTTATTATGATTTTAAGACATTACCAGTTTTAATTAAAAAAATTCCCTCCTTTATGTTAAATTGTACATACATAAATAGCAGTGTTTTTATTAAAATAAGAAACGTATAAGACAAAATGAGTGTATGATAAAAGAGGACTGAATCTAGTAAACTTCATCGAAAAGTGTGATCGGTTACATTGTGTGAACATTTTATAAACATAAGAACCGTAGCCCTTGGATGTGAACATACATCCTTTGGGGAACTGATTCGTATTACTTAAAAACTTGAGTAGTTCCTGTTATGATACTCTCCTCGTTAGGTAATACTTGCTTTTAAACATACATTTGTATACATAACTTATAAAACATAAAGATACAACAATTGTTTAGAATGGTTGTCCTATTTATAATAAAACATTTAAACTGGGTTCCGTATAGTACCTGGAAATGTTCAAAATGTAAAAAATAGGTAATATTCGGGCTTCTTCAAAACAGTGGAAATGACAAATGGTTCTGCAACGTAAGTGTTTTACCTACATTGCAATATTTGGGGCGCGAAGGGTCCAATTTCAATTTAGTTTAAACTAACTGATACATTATGGAATTCAAATATGACCAATAAAATAAATTAAAAAATCTAACATCCTAATTACCCTAGAATATGCTTAAATGTATTACATGAGAAATCCTCTGAAAGGGTTTTTAATGGAATTTAAGTTAAATATCTTTTGTGAATTCAATTATTATATTATACCTCGTTTTTACACTTATGTTTCGCTGCACACATGCAACATTTTCAGACTAGTCAAATATGAACAAATCAATACACATTACACATCACACAAATTTAATTATCAGCTCATCAATTTAAGATGTCATTCAAAAATGTGGATTACCATCAGGACCTGTGACATAATATAATTAAATTATACAGAAAAGACCAAATTAGCATTCCACAAATTCCCATAGGCTCAGAAATCCACTTAACCCATTCCATTGAATTTGTGTTAAATCAGTTTATCACAAAATTTGTGGGGCTCAACCTTAGATAAAACATAAACTTTTATATAATATAGTGTGTTAAATTTTTTTTATCAGGTTAGAATGTATAATATCCAGAGTATTCATTACTTTATTACAATATTTAGTGCTTCCACATTACTGAAAAGGACAACTAAACAATAAAGTGTTAAGACCTTACATAATAAATTCGTGCAACCGATTTCTCTCTTTTTCTGTTATAAGGTTATTAATAATGATGGATATTCATACATGGTTCAATCAGTCATGTGCGACCATTTTTGTATATAATAACTAATACACTATTTTTTGAGAGCATAAATCAAACTTCTTTACCACTTATAAAATGAGTAACCTAGCACATACACAAAGTTAAAACACCTAGTAGAAACTTTAACCCAATTAAGGAATCCAGGTGCTATGGTTAGGTCTGAACAGTCTTAAAACAATATTTCTGTGTTAAGAATGTTTTTATTCGAACCCACACAACCACCCTGGTTGTTTAAATTGTTCAATACTGGACGCTTGCCTTTATGTATTTTTACATTTATCTAAACGTCTAATTTCACAATTAAATTTTTGCGACTGTTAACTCATGGTTCCGTTTTAAATATAAAGGTTTTTTTTTTCTTTGAAAAGGAATGATAATGAATTTGAAAAGAGACTTTATCATCATTACGAAAACACAGTGCCAACTAAGAACCATTAAACTATTATATATTTTATTATAACTAGTAGCCTAAGTACTTCTTAATCGTATTAAATATACATATATGAGTGTGTTTATAAAAACAGCAAGAGGAGAAGTAGGGTGTTGTGGATATATAAACTTCAATATAAACTCTATCTTCAGAAGAGTTCAATGTATTCAACCTCGATGTTTGAATTTCCTCACAATAAATTGTACACAAAACTGACTTTCGTCGTGGTTTCCTTTACATTGTAATTTTTGTTATATAAACAGAGCTTTGAGAATACCTAGGGATGATTAATTTAATCGATTACTTACTTGTGACCAAATAAGTTAGTATTATCACAAATTATATTCTCTAAATATTTTATGAAATATTTATTAATTTAGCAATTTAAATATTTAAAATATTTAAATGAGAACTTAGTGCAGACTGACAGCAGGTAGATATGATATTTATTTATTTACATATGTAAATAATATTGTATACACTTTCAGAGAGAGAATTTTGATTGCATGTATTAATCAATGATAGCATAGAAATAAAAGCCGAGATACTTTCTCAGTAATGCACCACTTCAAACATTACTTGAAGAAGTAATAACACACCGGAAGGAGAACTATTAAAGTTATGTTAAAGGTCCCACTGATATATTAGTATACACATTAGTTTATACTGATTGCGTTTAATAGTTATCCAAGTGTACTACGATCATATTATATGACACGTTAGGTCGTTAAACTGGACAGAATATTAGAATTACACGTGAATTCCGATAAGGCATAGTATATGTTTATGTATAGTTTCTAGATTATCTATAGGCGTAAGATGGAGAATAGATAAAAAGAAATCAGGAAAAAAAGTACTTAAAGAAAGGATACGTGACAGAGAAGGGCGCACTGGACATTTCTATAAATGAAAATAAACAACACATATAGGAAATCCATTTCCACGATAAAAAACTGTTACATGGAATAAAACCACTATATAGACAAATTTATAATAATAACATAAAATGTGCCTAACCTATCAGTTCAAAAAAATTGGAAACTAAAAGTAACTAAATTTTGTATTTTTTCACAGTGGCTGTAAGATTTATAAAAGAAGAACAATATAAGACGAAGTATTCTTCGAATGTCGTGAATTTTGAATATTACAGATAGGAATACGGATGACGCAAGAAATAAACCACTAAAATTCTATAAACACTGACTATGAATGGCTGAACGTAGAATACAGAAACAGATCCTACACTTACTATTCAAAGGTAGAAAAAATAAAACGGGCCAACAAGAAGTGGAAGGAGGGAGTAGTCTATAGCAAGGATATGAGAAAGGGAATTGAAGGGAATTGTATGGAAAGACAAATAAATAGAAGAGAAATTGGAAATTGTCAGATAACGACTAGAAATATAGAGATTTACATAGTGAAAAATATTAGGTGTTACCATGCCCATGCATTTAAATATGTAAACTTATTATATATCATTTTAAACATTAGAAACACAAAGTAGAGTGCTATGGAAATTTTAATAGGTATCAGTTGGAAATAGGCAAAGGTTGATAATACTCGTATATACCTTGTAACTTACTTTTTGTTATTTCTTGTTCCAATATTGTTCTTGTCTTATGTACTACAGGATATCTGGGAACAAGAAAACAAAAAATTTAAAAATAATAATTATATATAACAGAAGCATGTACATTTACTACAATTTGTTCTAGTCACGACTATTAGTTATCATCAGGGGTTACACAAAGAAAATATTGGATTTGTTATTTTTTTAATACTGAAGTTTTAAAGATTTAATCTGTTTACTAAATACTAAAGACTCCTCACTTGAAAATATATATTTCTTTTATATAATAAATAACAATCAAACATACCCCTCTTTAAAAACGTGTTTAAAATAAAAAACTACAACTTTATTTGTCAATTTCAAAAAAGGAAAAATGGATATGAATATTCTTTTTTAAATACATTTATTGTTGGGAATGATGTAGTGTCCTCCGCTAACATATAAAATAACGAAATTTTATATAACTCCATAAAATAACTCACGTCTGTGCTATTTTGTTAACACAATTTATAGGTTTATATAATTTTAGGTAGACAGGAAATGATGCTCGTGAGACTATCAATAATATCAAACTTTGTCGTTGGGAGATTTTGATTTGTGAAGCTATTTCCGTTTAGAAAGGATTAAATTTCTAAGGAGAATTTATTACTTTGAACAGCTTTACTGTGATCCCGGGATCTATATGTTTGAAACTTAGTCTCAGATTTAGTTTCCTGTTGTCCAGTAGTTTTATTCATAAGCTATTGAATTGGGTAAACTTTAATGAAAGTGCTCAACTTTTGGCACAACTAACACATTCATATATTTTTGGAATTTAAATTAATTTAATTAGGTTTTCGTTACTTGTTAATAAGAGTTTTTAATTTTGTCTCTGAGATGTGCTAATTTTCAACGTAATTACGCTCAGCATTTGGATACAAGTAGTTTAGCCAAAAATAGATTCAAAGTTTACAATAAGGATACCCAACCTATGTTAAAATTATGTTGTTCAATTTGTAAGACACAACTGAGTTCATTAAAGATACTACTTTGAATTATCTCTAATGCATAGAATAAAGTATAATAATTATTAATAGTATTGACACAAATGCGTTAACGAATGTTTAGTTTGATTATTAAAATATTAAGTTTAAAATATCTACCTAAACACTAACTTTTTAACATCTGGAATATGGTTTATTATTATGAAGCTCAGTGGTAAACCAAATTTTTCACTGTTGTAACTTTTAGATATATAATTGTTTTTAAAATTGTCTAATTTAAAATTGGAAATTGTAAATATTGTAAATGAAGTCCAGGAATTACAAGTATATTCTACCAAGTTATTTTATAATATGTAACATCGAGTCCTAAATCTAATAATACGTCTATGATTATCGTTAGAATCGAGACCCGAAAATATACTGAAATTAAAGACGGTGAATAGTAGGTGCTAGACAACTTTGTGAATTGGCTTTTTGGATTGGAGTTAAAGACGCATTGACTGTTTGGATTGGAGTTTAAGACGAATTAGCTGTTTAAACTGGAGTTTAATACGAATTGACTCTTTGATTTGTAGTTTAGGACGAATTGGCTATTTGGATTGGAGTTTAATACGAATTGGCTGTTTGGATTGGAGTGTAAGACGAATTAGCTGTTTGGATTGGAGTTTAAGACGAATTGGCTTTTCAGATTAGAGTTTAAGACGAATTGTGGATTAGAGTTTAAGACGAATTGGCTGTTTGGATTGAAGTTTAAGACGAATTGGCTGTTTGGATTGGAGTTTAAGACGAATTGGCTGTTTGGATTGGAGTTTAAGACGAATTGGCTGTTTGGATTAGAGTTTAGGACGAATTAGCTTTTTAGATTGGAGTGTAAGACAAATTGGCTGTTTGGATTGGAGTTTAAGTCGGATCTGTGTTATATTTTTTATTTAATTAACAATTATTACTTTAACAATTTGCCTCTACGTTGGGCGACAAATATAACATTCACTTCTGTTCGCTTTATGTTATATAAAAAACCTTTTACTTTACTTTTTATTCTTTTTTTACTTACTTATTTAGGATTTTCATTTTGATTTATTTTGGTACTGAAAGTATTTGGTCAATACACAATACTTTAAAATTTAAAAAACTCAATTTATTTTAATGCAGAACAAACAAGGAACAAATTGTTGTACGTAAATATAGTTACACATTTAGCAACTTAATTTTAGCAACTTATTCTAAAATGTATTAGACATTCATACAACTTTCATTCCTTATTTCTAAAAATCTAATATTTAAACAAACACAAATTTCAATACGGGCATATATATTTCTTCTACTGATTTTTCTCAATTACTTTTATACTGTCAAAAAAAAAAAAAAAAATTCAAATTTATTAATCTCTCCAATTTACTCCTCGGCTAGCTCTTGATATACAAAACAAATGAAATGATTAAATTTACTGACTCTTGGTTCAATTTAATTTCCTATGATAACAAAACTTAAATCTACAATCTCGGTGGGAATCCTTTGGAGGCTCAAGCAAAATAAAATTTAAATAGTATTAAAAATATATTAATATAAAACATTTGGTACTTATCAATCCTGGTCTCTCTTTCGATGAAAGCACACTTTCACAAAACCCCAACTAGCACTTTCCCCTTTATTTAACCCCCCCCCCAAACACTTTCGATGCACACACTTGCTCCTTGATGATGGATCCTGGCGATGACGAGATAATCTCCTTCTTCCAGGGTGACGATGAACAACTTTTTTTTTCTTCGCGTTGAAGACGACGAATCAAACTCTTATCTGCTGAAGGCAAATATTAAACTTTTTACTTTGCTGAAGGCTACTAATTTACTCTCTCGCTGAAGCTAATACTCAATACTTGTCGCTGAAGGCTAGAAGTTATACTTTACTAAATTCTATTAAAAGCTATGTTGGTGACTCGGAGACAACCAGTCTCTAGAGTCGCTCCTTACTCCCTCGCTGCTAGTAGAAGACTCCTTTTTTTTCTTTCTCTCCTCAGTTCCGCGGCAACGCCACACTAACTTTCACAAATTCAAAAAAAAAAAAGAAAAAGGATTTCGTCCCTCTTATTGGTTGTTTTTGAATTTGTCGTTATAATTTGGAAAGTTTTGGTTGAACCCTTGTAAAAAGAGAAATCGTAGCGTCGCTATCCTTTTTCAACCCTAATAATTTTTCCATTCGTTCTGGACATCTGCAGCGCTTGTGCCTTTACTCCTTTCTTAACAATCATTTGTAAACTTTTTTTTTAAATTTTATAACTCTAATTTAATTTTACACGTGAAGATTTATTTCTTATTCCTAATTTATTTTATTTAATTTGTTTTTCTGATATCACTTTAATCATGTTATCTGGTTTGATTGAGGTGATATCGTTACAATATACTATTCTAATCGGTTTATAAATACGACAATTTTTTTATAAAAGCACTAAGTTGTTGTTTACAGTTGTAGGTAGGTTAATTTATCGACTACTCAGTTATCTCCTCTATAGCCATTTGAAACGTTTAAAACTATTAAGCCTGTAATTACTTATATTGTTGGTGTGTTATCGTTTTTTAGATTCACACAATCCTATAAAAAGCATTTAGATTTATTTCTATTGCGGATGATGTTGTCATTACAGGCAGATCCCTGACAGTTGTGAGAGAAGTTTTTGATAATTTTTATATGGAGGCAAAAGTAGTAGGTTCAATATTACTTCAATTCTTTGTTTATCTTTTTTAGATTCATATAATCCTAAATAATATCATTTAGATTAATTTGCGTTGCGGATAATGTTGTCATTACAGGCAGATCCCAGAGAGTGGTGAGAGAAGCCTTTGATAATTTGAATAGGAAGACAAAAGTAGTAGGTTCAAATGTGAATGAGCAGAAGGCAAAAGGGATGATGTTAGACAAGTGACAGGTTTATGCAGATTACTTTGTGTTTGGTATATATAAATTTGAGAGGGTATTTTCATTGAAGTATTTGTGCAATATTTTAAACAGTACATTAGATTAAACAGAGGAGGTAATGAATTGAAAAACAAATGGCAACGGAACACATTTTTTTAAATAACCTAATAAGGAGAAAAAATACGTTATTGCTTTACAAAACTCTTATCAGACCATTTGTAATGTATAGGTCCGTGATTTAAATAAGCTATTTAGAGTATTGTATTATATTTTATTTGTTGTTGTATGTTTTCTTGTGAGTTTTGTATTTGTTATAGTGTATTATCTTGCACATGAGAAATAAAATAAATTATTATTATTATTGTCTGCCTACTTTAAGTTGCCAAGGCTTGAATGGTATGGACATATACAGCGCATCATGAGCTCTAACAAGGTAAAAGGATTTGCATGGGCACTCTCTTGGACAAGTGAGCAGCAGACAGATGAGAAAGCGGAAAGACGCTGTAGAAGAACATATAAGTAAATCAAACCTCCATTTCTAGGAATACAGGGCGCAGTGGGTGCAGATGTTGCTGAAGATAGACATAGATCTGTATTCCCAAGAAAAAAGAAGATTTACACTTAATAAGAACAAATGTAATATTTCCTGCAATTGTTATGGTTATTATTGTACATTTCGTAATATTTCATATTGACGCGTAAATATATTTTTTTTTACGTTTAATTATTATAATTTTATCAAGGCGACTGTAACAATAATATAATAAAACAATAATAAAATAAATAAATAATTGTACTGTGTTTCATCGATTATATTTGGAATAATATTTTAAGTAACGGTACAAAGAATTGTGTCTATGATTTATCTTTTAGATCATGTAGAATTACAATTTGTAATTGCTTTACAGTTTCCTTTTTTATAAATTATATATGTAGTCACCTACCGAAGTTAAAACAGGTTGGATTTCATACAAGGAGACAGCCACGAGCACGACACAGCGATGTAAACAAGTTATATTGAAAGGAAATATAAACAGTGAGGTAGAGTATATTGAATCTTATTCGAAGTAAACTTTGGCTTGAAATACTGTCTACACATCTAAAGTTGGTTTTTGATTGCATTTATATATATATATATATATATATATATATATATATATATATATATATATATATATATATATATATCCAAACAAAATTGCATATTTGAATGTGTATTTTATACGTGTATAATTTTACAATGAATGAATCTTATAAGTCTCTTATAATGTACGCGTTTAATTTGTTGACATATTTTTGCTTAAACCACATTTTAAAGTGCAAGTAAAAATGAAATGTGCTGACAGTAAGAATTTTTTAATTGTATATTTATTTTTCAAATCGTATGTACGTACACTCGTAACAATTTTGATGGCGCTCTATTTTCTCTGTCTTGCTATTTCAAATTAAAGTGATACTGGAAATCATGATACTGTACTGATAAAGGAAATCATAAATACTCCTAAATTCTAGTTACTGTAATTACTGCAACATTGAAGTAAATGGACAAAATTATTGTGTTTGCTTTAGCTTTGATTTAAAACTAGAAGGCCATATTCTACATGTTATTTAACACCAAATCATCTAAATCTTAAATGTTCCATTTTTACAATATTTGTTATTCTACATTCTGTCATGCACACTGGAATGCCTTCTTAACTGACAAAAGTTTGTATATAACTCCAACATTAAGTGGGAAGAGCACAATAAGAGATGATACTTTGCTCGCCATACTACTACACTAAACCATTTTTAACAAATCTTTTTATGTCCCCGTTTACCACTTGTGAAAGTCATTCCCAGAAGGAAGCATTTCAGTCTGTTGATCGACGTGTTGATTAAACAGTGAATGACCGTATGAATGTTATAAGTGCGAAGAATTAGTATTTTTAATTGCGATTTGTTTTTGTATGATATGCAGTATATTAATAAGTGTACTTATTATATTTGTAATTCATAGGTGACAACAATTTTTATTTAAGGTAATTTATATACAACTATTTAAATTTATTTGTTGTCATATGTTATTATTATTGTGTTTTAATTGTTACAGTTAGTCTTTTCATTTGAAAAATGTTTCACGTTATGATTGAGTAGCTGAGAGTACTTGACAAAATCCATACTCAACATTACGTAAAAATTATCTTTATATACATTGTATCAAAATTCATCTCTTTAAAGTCTGTAAGTGTGCGAAGAATACTACTTGTTCCTTATAAATTTTGTTTTATTACAAGTTATTATAACTTTCCTAACAATTAAAGTCAATTTCAATTGTTTATTTAACGAACACTGTATAAATTAAGTTATACTAAATATGTAAAAATTATATACGAAAAATTCTATTTTCAGTAACATCAAATAATTTTTTTTCAACATAAGAATTATTTGAAGTCATGCTTTACAGTTTTGTAAGAAGCACCTTATATAAATGTAACCAGCTAAGAAAATACTCAAAGGATTTCCTTTCTTCAAGTAAGATTGAAATATACTTCTTTAACAACACAATCTCAAATGATACTCGAAATTTTGCTGGTCACCAATTCATCCTTTTTAAATCTCTTGATTTTGGGATGTTTTCTTTTCTTTTTTTTTAGAACGAAAGATGACGAAGCAATACCATACGATGACTTTTAAAACTGCTGTGTGTAATATTGCAAGATAATGAAATGTTATCGCTATAGGTTACATCTAGGGGTTTCTAGAGAACTCTACAGAGTTACAACAAAGGAAATTTGAAGAAGGCAGTCGGGTGATTCATGGGACTAAGACTTGTCTGTGGTCTGGATGTTGCCACAACTTGCTGCAAACTATGCCAAATATGTTGAGAACAATGTGCTTTTGTCTAATGCAGCAAAGTTCAAGCCAAGTACCCAAACCACACTTAAATTAATGCGCTTTCGAATTTGATAATAGTAATTCTGTATTTTATATACAAATATTAAAATTTTCCACTTACATTTTCAACTAAAAGGCCTGGTACTGTAAAAATATCTATCCTTCTGCAGTGTTTAAGGAAAAAGTAAACTATTGAATACTCCTGTGATATCTTGTATCAAAATTTGATCTAGTTAAAATCTTATTGGATGCTTTAATCGATTTAAATTTGAAATTCCTACTACTATTAAACATACCTGTCAACATAATACCCTTTTTTTACGTAATTTCTAATTCCATTATCATGAAGAGCCATTGATAAAACACGTAATTTTGGGTACAAATAAAACAATAAAAGATTACTTGTAAATAATTTATAAATGTTTGATAAATATTTGAAACTAAATATTTACTATGTTTGTGTGTAAAAGTATACGTTGTTTCACTTTGCGTCTCAGATAAATTGAGTTCGTATACATAGTATTAATATTGAAATTTCATACATTCCAAAATAATGAAATCTAAAATGTAACCCAGTGTTTTGCCTTCTTTTGTATCTTTCTAAGAAGCCAGGAAATCGTAGGTTAGGAAATTTTATTTTGTTGAATGTCAATATAACTGGTATAAACAATTACAAACTACGGACTCATTGAAACACAACGAAATGCTGATCACATGTGTCACGTTTGACATTAATTGTTAAAATGAGCATTTTGGTCACATTAAAAGAGTGAGAAATATGAGACCAACAGGGGCCTCGTGCATCAACGGAACGAGTGTGTTCCAGCATAAGTAGGTACAAATTTTGCTATTCAGAAAGGTGTTTATCAATTGGTTGAGGTAGAATATGCTTCTTTGAATATAAATAAAAGGGCAGATGCGGATGTTATACCGACATGAGAGAAATGAATGGATACTGTATTCAATTGCGAAAAATGTTGACAATTGTTTGAGAAAGGATTCATTGTTTAATATAAACAAGTTCTGTTCCACAAGGTTGTTGTAGACTATTCCAATGTTATTAGAATTACTGTGACTATAATAAGCATAAATTTGATCTTAATACAATATTATATAAAGGTCCTGATACAACTCAATTAGTCGATTTCGATTTCTTAAAAATGGTCTATTCAATGACTTCCCTCATTTTTGTTCTATAAGAGGCAAATCATGGTATAAATAAATCATAGCAAATCATTTAATGTAAAATATATTTATATAGCTAACAACTAACTACTAACTTGTTCAATAACTCATGAATGCATGACATGACTTATTAGATAAAAAGAAAAGAGTTAGTGAACTTTAAGAAGTCCTCATTTCTAGGAAACGCGTTGATATATCCTAATAATAGTCGTACACAACCATCTAGAAGAACTATTATTTTTGTCGGTAGTAAAACGATTGAAAAGCAAAGGGTGAAAAATGGGCGTTACTTTGCCCCAAAGCCGCCACTTAAGTTAAAGCTTAGGTGTGACGGCGGCAAATCAAAACCTCCCTCTTCCAGTCTTGTTAAGAAACTGAAGCGATAATCACGCATTACATAAATAATAGTCTCGATTTTCAACGCTGTTTTAGTAGGTCTTTATCGCCCCCAAAAGCTAATAGGAGATTCATCATACCTGTCTAAGAGCCTCCCTTATCATCCAACCCCTCAACATTATAAATTCCCCTTATGCATAAAACACTAACCCGTTTATCTCGTTGCCTAAGAAGTCTGTTTAAAGAAACAGGTCTCTAAACCAATATTGCTGTCCTCGCTTAAGGGGGAATAACAATTAGCATTTAAATCGATGATACGCACCAGCTTTTAGATTAAAATAACCATTTTTTCTTTAAATTATTTCAAGATTTATATTCTGCCTAGTACTAAGGTAAGGAAACCAATTATACACACAAGAATGTGTTTAAAAATCGTGAATAGCTTATACGAATAATATTAACAGTGGTTTTGTTTCTGCTTTAAATTGATGAAATATGTATATATTTATACATTATTTTACATTTTATTATTATTGAGTAGTTGTGTATACTTTTTTAAAGGAGATATAATATAATATTGTTATAATTGTCCATAAATTATTAACATTGAAATACACATGTTAGCTCCAAAGTGCTAAAAATAATTTAACGGTTCAAACATAATGAATGTAATGACGAAAATAATATATACATTCAGTTTCTTTTTATTTCTTTTTATATATAGTTTTTGACTAAATTATATAACTATTTTAGTTCCATTAGATAATAGTGAAGAACAATGTTAGTGTAATTGAATAAAAACAAAAGATAAAGTAGGTATATATATGTGAATTTCAATTATATTAAATCATACAATACAAACAAAAATTAAATAAATCATCTAATAAAATAAACATGTACAAATCCCAAACAAAGCACAATTGACATTTATTATATTTATATTTTTTAGTGCGTAGTTAACTAATAGACCTAATTGATAATTAAAAATAATACAAGTCATTACCAGTTGAAAAATTATTAAACAACTAAAATTGATGAAAAATTAGTCTCCTAAACAATGAATGTTATACTAAAAATTTAATAAATTATGAGATTTTATTTTAGTATAGTAGTTACGCACTGCATAAATCATACAATTAAAATTAAAATAAGCAAAATAAAATAAAAATTAATATGAATTTGAGAAAGTTCGCTTAACATTACACCCTCTGTGTTGTTTCTAATAGATAGTGGTAATTGTAATCTATTTGAAATGTTTGAGATAGATAAAATACTGACAGGAAGGGCGGTTAATTTAGCTAAGTAGGAAGCGCGGATCTTTTTTAAGAGATAGGTAGAAAGCGATAATAAAGTAGGCATCAGTTTCACATTGAAAATAAGTTTCATAGAAATTAAGTAAGGAAAAGAAATTAAGAGGCAGGAAATTCCCTTAATGAATTCCCAGGGAAATGAAAAGTTTAAAATTAGAGTACTAAAAAAAGTATGTCAAATAAGATTCATCAATATTTTAAATAACTTGACGTTTGTTTTTTTAGCCTGAATTGTTTTTTTTTTCCTTTACAACTTTACCAGTAACCAAAAAATTATCCAATTCAGAATCCGAGTTTTTTTTTAATTAGTGTTTTCCGACATTTCTATATAATAGCAATATAGTAATAAGTGTAAAGTAATTAATCAGGAAATAACCTAAACATGTTTTGGTTATTATAAAACGACATACTTTTATATACTTTATTTTCCAAAGGGAGTCTATGTAACTTCACTTCAATGAGGTAAATAATAATTATTTTCTTGTTCTTATGATTTGGCTTTCACTACCAGTACCTACTGTATAATGTTTCTACAGAGTAGAGACTTAAGACTTAAAATATATTAATAGTATTTTATACATGGTAATAAACCCAGAAGAAAACTTAATATAATTAATGTTGTATTAATAATTAGGTTAATTTAACACCCACAATTATATACGTTATTAATATAAACGGTTTACTGATAATGGTAGAATAAATGTTTAATGACATTGTAATACAGTATTTCGTAATCACAAATACTGTTATTATCTTAATGCAAAAACTCACATACTCAAAGTTTCATAACAAACACTTTTTTAGCAACACGACAACATTTCAATGAATTCAGTCATCATTTTCAGTTGTTCCATCTACACAAACTTTTTTGGTTCTTGTATTATTGTATTTGATAATTGAAGATTCCTCGAGTGTTCCTTTTCAAGTATATATATTTAAATGTGCAATTCTTCCAACTTATGTTTCATGAGCGGATAAGATAAAACAATATATATATATATATATATATATATATATATATATATATATATTAAGATTTGATGTCAATTTTGACTAACGACTTAGTTCTACCAGTATTTCTGTATAAGCATTTCTTATTTACACTATTTGCCATAATTTAAATATATGTTTTACTGTAGAGCTAATTACTTCAGATAAATTAAAATTAACAATTTGCATGTTTTCGGATTTTGTTGTATTGAGATCCACATTTATTACAATATTGAACTAGTACTAATGAAATTTCGTTCTTTTAAAAAATATTCACTTTATAAAATGAAACATGAGCGAACTATCCCGTCTTTATATAACACAGTTACCATAGTAACTTGCTCCCGGATGTTACATGTTTCCCGGTATGCTAGCTCGCTTACGTTTGGGTTTACAAGTAAATGATTCTGTGTTTAAGAGTAAATATTTTGCTGTATTTGTAACATGTTGCAGGTTTCTTATCTTAGTACATAGGCTGTTTTATATACTATTAATATTATAGTGTTTTTAGCAAGTTAAGTAATAAACTGCTGTTATATCTCCGCTAGATATCGGAATATGAAGATAGCATCAAATTTAAATTTATAAGTACGATTAACAAAATTTAAATTACCAACTGACTTTAAGTTATCCATTGTAATGTATATTTTATCTATTTAACAGTTTTCATTTTCTTAATAAGGAGCATATTGAGAATTCGTACTTATTAAATAAATTGTTGTATTAATGCAAATAAAAGTTTATTATGTTATCACTTATAACAAGCAATAAATTTTATTCCGTAATTTATTTGTATCCAGACGGCAATAGATGTGGTAGATAGGGTATTTGAAACAGAACAAGTGTTTACAAGGTTTAATATTGAACTAACATCCTTCAATCTGGTACACACATTAGGCTTCGAGACATGATGTTCTACAGCTGACTTTTGAATAACATCCGTGATAGGTATATGAGGTGACGATAGTATCTTCCGACATAAAATGTCGAATTGATGGAGGAAGCCTGAACCTGTGCTATCAGGAAGGTTCTGCCTTTTCCAATTTACTATGTCAATACAGTATTCAATTTATTGCATAAATATCTAGATTGAAAAGTACTATCATTTTATTATTTGAGTGAAATTAAATAATTTAAAAAATCTTTTACTTTGGTGGTAAGGGATTTCCCGGCAAAATAATATCCTTTCTGTTTTTATACACTTTTAGCTATTATGTAAGGGATGACTACCTTCCTCAATATCATACTAAGGAAGAATTCCAATAATCCATACATTAGAACAATGTTCCAGTTAGCTTTCCATCGTTACACATCATTACATTGTGGATTCAATTCTTTCCATATCAGAGAAAGAGTTCTTGACTAGTTACAAATAAGTTACTTTTGAGTTGTTTATTGTAACTGTCTAGTTCTTTCAGTAGTTGTTGACAGCAAAACAGATTCGCCACACCACTGATTCGTTGACGTGATAGTATGTTGAACTTAATAAGTTACTTCTGAGTTGTTTATTGTAACTGTCTAGTTCTTTCTGTATTTGTTGACAGCAAAACAGATTCGCCACACCACTTATTCGTTGACGTGTTAGTACGTTGAACTTATTTGATTAATTTTTGATGATCAGTTTTGTTGACGACTTTGACATGAGTATCACTGTTTTTAATATCGCTAAGTAAAGAATATGGGGGGCTATTTAGGCTAAATATTTAAAAAAATAAAGGATAACCTCTGAAAAATCGTTAAATTTGAGTAAAATCAAACTAATTTTCTGGTTAATTGAAGATTATAATTTTGTTCCAATAGAGTATTTCGCAGGTAAAACGTATGTGTTTAAAAAAATAATTTTAACGAGAACAAAAGTACGATATTCATATTTTGTAAAATAATTAAAACGTTCTTAATTTTAAAATGAACGAATGTACTATTTGCATAACAAACTTTTGTCAAAATATTTCTGTGTGCTACATTTGAAGAGAGTTTGGATAGATATGAAGACCATTGGAGAATTACCACACATTTGCAAAATATTGAAGATAATTGAATAGTAGATAAAAACATGATGTCAATATTCAAATATATTTAAAAAAATAAAGGGAATAATATTTTTTTAAATGTTCTTTCATAACTGTTTTATTATTGTCTCTTCTTTGCCTCGTATTAGTGTTCAATATCCTCGTCAAAAATAGTTGATTAGTGACATTATGGTACTTACTCAGCCCCATCATACAAATAATAATCAAAGCAGATCTTCTAAATGTGTTACTCAAAAGTTGATCTCTTTTTATGCGTTTTACTATTTTATTGAAAATAAATCGTACCGGCTAGGGTGTATCAAATCATTAGGAAGTGTCATCACTCGTTTCGCTCGTGTCAATGTAATGGTGGGTCTCGTAGCTATACATATACAAGACAGCACCCACTCGCTAGGCTCGTGTAGGTGACTTGGTTTTCCCGGATCTATACGACACCATATAACATTTTCTTGGGAGGTCTAGGTTCGATGTTACATTTTTGACAGTACTCCGCTTCTTTTCGTCTTTATGCAAAATTGAAATCTGAAAATTTCTATCTAATATAGTAAGTTATAAGGTTAAAACAAACTACGTATATATGAACAAAAAGTGTGTTAAAAAAAGCAATATTGAATTTTCAAATGATTTTTTTTTAAATTTCAAGATGGTACATAATGAACAAACTATCGTTGCCTGCACCAAATTTGATGTTCCGCTCTTAATTTTTGTAGCCCCTATAGTACTTACTGACGATAATGTTGAAGGACAGACGGAATGTAGAAAATATTTTTTTTGATTTCCTGAGGCTATGAAACGTGAAGATCAGTCAATAAAATGGAGATAGAAATTTGTCACAAAAATACTATGTACTTTGTATACTGGGTAAGAAAAAATAAAATAAAAATAATTTTGTGAAAGTCTTATTTCACCTACATCAAATTTTTTATATGAATCAAATTAGCTCATATATTTATCTAAAATTATGCTATGTCAGAAAATAGCACATACAACTATCTGAAAATATATTCAATTTTCGTAATATATTGCTTACCGATATTAGTAGATTTTATATAAATTGTTATGTGCTGTGTATCTGTTATCTGAACAGCTTATGATGTAAGCAAATTTCTAACAAATATTCCAGCTCTAGTGACCACCCTCATGTAACATCCAACACTAAATGTTGAGAAATGACAACTCGTTTAATGTAACCGAATAATAATACAGCTTAACATGTAAGATAATTTCTAACAAATATTCCAACTCTAGTGACCACCCTCATGTAACATCCAACACTAAATGTTGAGAAATGACAACTCGTTTAATGTAACCGAATAATAATACAGCTTAACATGTAAGAAAATTTCTAACAAATATTCCAACTCTAATGACCACCCTCATGTAACATCCAACACTAAATGTTGTGAAATGTCAACTCGTTTAATGTAACCGAATAATAATACAGCTTAACATGTAAGATAATTTCTAACAAATATTCCAACTCTAGTGACCACCCTCATGTAACATCCAACACTAAATGTTGAGAAATGACAACTCGTTTAATGTAACCGAATAATAATACAGCTTAACATGTAAGAAAATTTCTAACAAATATTCCAACTCTAATGACCACCCTCATGTAACATCCAACACTAAATGTTGTGAAATGTCAACTCGTTCTAGCCGCATAAATACACAGACTTTGGACAACCTCTTGAGGCCACAGTTTATGAATGATTTTTAAGAAATATTTTACGTAGGTACAGCACTATGAAACTTTAAACAAGTTTTTTAACCAGGACAAATATATTGAACTTAAAATAAGGTTTTTCATATTTTTATCACTAATGAAAAATGTCCCACTAAATTGTTAGGTGTTTTTAAAAAACAAATCACATAATGCATGGACATCTTACGTCCTTCCGTTTCTCTATTTTAGGACACAATTTTATAAGTAGAAATGTGAAATTTTTTAAACGGAATGTTTTTTTTTTTATGATTCTGCCTTTCACTTCTCAATTCGTAATCTAGCTGTAAAGTACTAAGATGGTTTTTTTGAATTTGGAGCTAAATAGGATATTATTATTTACACTACAGATCTTCTTATCATTTGTTAATCCGTTGTTTCTACTACAGCCAGGTCAACTAAAGATATTTATTCAATTTTCAATCTCCTTTACATTAGTTAGAATATTAGTATAATAATAATAATACTTGACTTTCGAAGACTGATTTTAAAACTCTAGCTTAATTGTTTATAAATATTACAATTGTGAATTAATTCTGGTGTTCCTCTTCCCATAAACGTAACACAATTTCAATTTAGCAAATTGCAAAATAAAATAATTTGGTGATAAATTAAATAAAACCTCACTAGTTTGAATGTTTATACCCAAAATATCTAAACTTGCTACTGCAAATTTAAAGTTCTTAAAGTATTTTAAATTGTATTATCTATAATTTTTGTAATGATTTGGAGAAGCTGAATGAGAATGGGTCAATAGTCTTTTTTTTGACGTAGACAAAATATCCACAGTTAAAACTGACCCATTGTTTAGGACTGAACCAATATGCAGGACTCTCTATATTGCAAGCAAAAGTAGTGTACATTATTTACATTGAATTATCTTACATTATAAATAAAACTGCAATGGTTAACTACTTTTAGAAGAAATAAATTAGCATTCTAATATATTTTAATCACACCGATTAAATTTAAAACAACGTGAACAAAAGTTGGTAGTACACAGGTTGTATGTATTGTTGTGTTGTCAGCATTGTGTGTGGACATTTCATTAGCTCAGTGTACACACGTCCAGCAAACAACAATATTAGATTTCATCTTTACCTCTGGTCAAACTCAATTGTTACTGTTAACCATTCTGTCAACCATACTGTCAACACATGCGCTGTCAGCACTTGCAACTTCTTAAGATGAAAAGGTAATAACCGAAAAAATGTACACATCAACATTAAGTTATGACCAGTAAGTAAATCAACACTTCTTTTCACTATGAATAAGTTTAGTTCAGTAGAAAAAAGGTAGAGACTGAGAAAGGTATGGGAAGAGTACAATGGTCTTTTTATGCTCAGAAGTCTATAGATTGTATTTAAGACTAAAATTGCGAGATTAACATAACATAATATTCAATAAGTTAAAAACTTTTAGGTGTTAGCTTCGGAAATTTTGGCTGTTTTTAGACATTTTCTGTCTGTAATTGTGCTGTATGGCCCCAGATGCTGTTTTTCTTTGTGTGAATAGTACTGTAAATGTACTCTAAGGCCTATAGCACACGAGGCTACTTATGTTGAGCAACAAGAGTTAAGCTAGCTTTCTTTTTTCACACAGAGTGGCAACACTCCCCAAATACTACGCTACATTTAATTTGCAAATACTTGCTGAACAACTTACGGTGGCCACACTGTATTGTTATGTTTTATTTACAGTAATTTCACACAAAGCGATAACTTGTTATTTAAGCGCCCAGAGCAGACCGATCATTTAAATAATAATTTAAACACAGACTAAAGATATCGAAAAGCGACTAACAATATGAGGCCTTGAGTAGGAAACATTAAGAGTTAGATTTTATTGTAAAAGAACCAGAAGTTCATCAAATAATGTAAGATACATTCTGGAAAAATTGCCTTTATTTCAGAGAATTGAGTATAAAAAACAAACAATTGTTACAAAATTATTAAATTTTCTCTCTAATTGGATCTACATATATATGTATATTAAGCTACATATTCCTTCCATAGCTTTGTCACACTACTGGTTGACACATTTCGGTTAGAATATATGTATAGTTTAAATGTATGCTTCTAAAGATCAGTGTTACCAAAATATGCTATGTAGTAGAGATCTAAGGCAGATACAAATTTTATCGATTGGACTATAATTATATCTGATAATCCAGTATATTTGGTAATCTTTTATTGACTACGTTGTATTATTGAACTTTAAATAAGTTTATGTATACTTATACGAAATAGTAATATATAGTCAATTTAGTAATAAATAGATCTAATAACGAACAAAATAATAAACAAATTTATTTAGAGACAATAATAATTACTACATTTAATAAGTAGTATTTACATAATTATCTGATATCCACATGCGAATTATCTACCAAAATACGAAGCGTGAAGATGCATCAAACTTTTAGTTTTAATCATTATAATGTATTTCCAAGAGATATGCTGACGATACTGTATTATTATTGTTGCTATACGCATTCAACATGCGAGGGATACAAATTTAAAGGGAGTCTGTTTTAGACACAATAGACGAAACCACCAGAGAGATTTTGAATGCAAAGCTTCACTCCGTTTAGATGATAAACAAAGTGGAAAAGCTATCAAAGGCAACCAAGAATCAGAAAACATCACGAGGATGAGTTTGTTTGTAGCGTCTTGTTTTACCCCCTACTGCTTCTGTCCAATTCATTGCATCTCTATTTATACAAGAATATTAAGTTCTCGGAGAGAAAATATTCATTTGAAAATTACATCGACATAAAGGAAACATTCAAACTACACTTCAAAAAGAAATTAATTTAAAGAACGTTTGTTAATTATTTCAATATATTTTATGGTAAACATTAAAGATAACTTTAAAAAACTAAATTGAGACATAATAGTTCTATCGTACGACCAAGATAGTGCTTGTGGTACACCCAAGATTTAAAGAACAAAAATTGTTAGTAGTTTAGTTATTAGATTTTTTAAACATCCTTACAGCAGACTAATAAGGCTAAGTGAAAGTAACAATAGAGTGTAAACTTAAAACATTCCTTGTTTACTATATCTATAGGGTTTATTTCATATCTTTAGTGATTAAAATTTTTGTTAGATAATATATGCTACAAACTTTTTGAAAAAGTTATCCACTTAAACATCAAATAGTACATAAAAAACAACACTGAAGAATACTAAATATTATATATAATTATTATTGATTTTTAAAAGTATCTGTAATCCATACCATAAAATATTCATAAAGTAAAACTTCATGCCAATTTATCTTGTCATTTTACTTTGTCATGATAAATGAAGAAGCCGACAAAAATTTAATGGAAAAGCTTTTTAAACAAAAAATAAGGAGTTATTCAAGTAGACCTATAGTAAACAAACATTTCTAAGCACAATTTCAAAGTTTTTTATTTTTCTGCAAATACATAACACAAACCCTAAACGGAGCTC
This sequence comes from Aphrophora alni, assembly GCA_963513935.1. Taxonomy (NCBI): domain Eukaryota; kingdom Metazoa; phylum Arthropoda; class Insecta; order Hemiptera; family Aphrophoridae; genus Aphrophora; species Aphrophora alni. The sequence continues at coordinate 71,974,641 of OY740766.1, forward strand.
TGAACCTATAAAACAGGTAACAAAATCTGTTACATATATGTGAATAAGTTTATATTTGGATTAGTAAAAATTATTATTATTTTTTTTATTATTTTAAAAATTATAAATTTGTTTATTTATTTTTTTAAATTAAAAATAATATCAAATAAGTGATTTCCACAACACTGTTGAGCAACAATTTGTTTCTTAAAAAAGGGTATTTATTTACAATTGACAAATGAAAGTCCGTCTTAGTTCTAAAGAAAATCGTCTTTGCGGCATAAGGCAGAACGATTAAAGTGACCTCAAAACAAAAACCGGGTTAGAGGGGGAAAACGAGAAGAGTCAGTATTAAATTCACTTTGAACCCTAGTTGATCGAGTTAGCTTCAACGCCCATTCAGCCGGAAAAAAGACGGTGAGACGCACAACGCAGACGCACGAGGCGTGTTCATTATTTAAGCTGTGACCTGCAATGCCGGGATCGATAGATAGAGGATGCGGTTCATCTACCTGGCCAGCTTGCACACACCCGCCTCCATTTACATATTGTTTATACAATTAACTTTCATAATTATCTTTATCATGATGTACCAATGTGCAGTAGGAAGTTTACTGGGCATCTGTTTTGGTGTATCACTTCTGATGAACTTTGTAGAGAATTGGTTAGCAATATATACAGATTCAGACCATGTACTATGAAATTCATTGAAGAAACTATAGTTATATTTAAATACATATTTCATTTATAGTTGCAAAAAGTGTACAAACCAACTCCATCAGCTAACAAATATCAGCTATATGGAATTATAAGTGCGAGTATGTGTACGTTTTTCTAAATACAGTACCGGTACTTTTTATGAAAGCTTAGAAGTTATACAAATATATAACAGAAAGTTATTTCGCTTTGGTTCTTATTTTATGGAAACTAATATTGAATATCAATTCATGGACGAAGAAACGGAACTACAATAAATTAGATTAAAAACAACCGAAAACTAATAGAAATAATATATAATATTCGGCCTGTATGGATATATATATATATATATATATATATATATATATATATATATATATATATATCCATAGTTCGGAATTTGTGGGTAATTCTTCTAAATTACCTATATTGGCTTTATATATAGTCGGTTTTATTCTGTTATGTTAAGTTTCTAGCAATACCGTATCTGAAACCACTTGCTGTCAAACGTACGGAAATATTAGAAAATATGTACTACTAAAAATCGTATGCATGAATAGCAATATAACGAAGCCCGATGGACGTTTTTAATTAAATGTTTGTGATAGAATTACGGACAAATATTTAGAATATCCAGTACAACTAGACTACAAGTTCTTAATTTTGAGTATAAGTAATTACATCAGGTTTATTGTTACATATGACAAAGTTTCCGAGAAATTTTATCCAATATCAATTTGTTCTTAATATTATATACTACATAGGCTGTTTTATCAACTACAACTTAAACAATATACAAAATGAATTTGTTGTGTTTTTTTTTTTAAATTAGTTACCAACCTCTCTCAATTGTTTAGGCCATGTTATCACAACACTTATCCTTCAGATTATTTAATTACTTTTATTTTCCCTCGATAAACGTGCTTTTGAAGAAATAAAACTATAAATAATTAACGTATTTCAACAAAAAATGAAGATGGTAAAATCTATTACGGAGCAGTTGGTTGTAAAATTTGCGTTTTTAGGCGGAGGTTATGAGATTTCAAATTTTCTTTAAGCCAAAAAGAACTTAGTGTTAAATTTTGTAATTCATTGCTGTTTTTTTATGATAATGACCAATTTGAAAGAAAATAATACTCTAAAAATGCGAATTCTAGAACGTTTAACTAAACACGCGCGCGGTTATAATTCTGTTTAATATTAAACGCAGTCGCTACCGTAAATCAGTTCACAATGCTTGGACTTACGATTGTTTACTATTAACTGTACACGCCAGACAAATGCAGGTTGCAACTTTGTTCGTATCTTACAATTCTGTTTTATATATCCTTGGTTACTACCGTACATTTCTTTCCGAGATTAAACGTGTAATAATTTAATGGATTGACAAGAATAACTTTACGCCGTCAACAAGTTAAGTTAATTCTTAATATGATTAAATATAAATATGTCGTATATTAAAATGTGTTCTTTACAATCCAGTAATCGTAACTTAAAACATTAGTTTACATAATAATATTATTTTTAGTGACGCAGAGTTGCTTCTTACTTTGCCAGTCCTAGAGAAGGGGTACACCGCCTCCCCTCCCCGTTAAAAAGATACTCGCCTACCAATTATTTTTGCGGTCCTCGTTATGAAATTAAAATGTAATAACTATTGAAAATATATAATGGAATTTAAAAAAATTTTGTTATATATATATTATAATTTTTATCCCTGTTTTATAATGGGAACCTCCCATATATATATATATATATATGAGAGAGAGAGAGAGAGAGAGAGAGAGAGAGAGAGAGAGAGAGAGAGAGAGAGAGAGAGAGAGAGAGAGAGAGAGAGAGAGAGAGAGAGAGAGAGAGAGAGAGAGAGAGAGAGAGAGAGAGACGCATTCTACTTAATCATAACAAATATATATACGCAAAAATTATAGATGAAATTTTACTATATTTTATAAAGCCACAATAATTTTTCTCCATTATTAATTATATATTTAGAAAAGGTGAAGTTTTGAAACCTAACAATAAACATCCTTCCAGTCATTTTTATTCAAGCTCCAGCTACGACATGAAATGAAATATTGTTGAAGTTCCGAGATGGCTTAATTAATTACGCTAACATCCAGCTTGTGTGTTGAAGGGATGGATGTCAAGAAGTCTCCAACAGGAATATATCTCAGTTTTCACAGACTGAAGGATCAAGACACTAGCAACACTTAATTAATGCATTGTTGTCATCACGGTCATGAACTGAACACTGCTTCACTGATTGGTAAGTGTCAAATTAGACTAGGAAAGATTCGTTAGTGCACTTGAAAATATTTGTATGTGGAGTCACAAAATTAACTCACAGATAATTATGTCATTTTGTAAAAAAATAAATATAAAAATGTTGGTTTTGTTGATATAATGTCCTGAGATAAATTTGTTGTGTCATGGTAACCTAGTCATCGTCTAGACCTAGTGAAGTATCTAATTTTTTATTTATTTTAGTTAAAAAGCAGTGTTTTTAAAATGTAATTCTTAATAATGGACAAAAATAATATAATTATAAAGCCATCAAACTTTTTGAACAAAACAAAATATGAATTTTCAGTTATAAATATTGAGCTTGACTTGTGTGATAATATTAGATAGAAAAAAAAACTAGAACACAAGATCTCACAAAAATTACGTTTACCTAATCAAACGTGTTTCAACGACAAAGTCGCCATTCTCAGTGATATATGGGCTACAATAACTTAAGTAAATTGAACTAGCACTGCGCCAACCCCCGCATTTATACAAAACTAAAAGGGCGTGGCCTAAACCTATTTTCTAATATTTAGGCGTTAACAAAAAAAAAATTAAATTTAGTTTTAGATATAAGATTAGTTATGAATAATGTTAACTTAAAGTTAGTTAGATGTTAACTTTAAGTTATTTAGGATGACGCGAGGCACGTGTTACTGCCTTATAACAGAACTAATAAGTAGGTTTACGTCACGCCCCTTTTTATATATAAATACGAGGGTTGGCGCAGTGCTAGTTTAGTTATACGTTAGTTATTGTAGCTCATGTAATACTGTGGATGGCGACTTTGTCGTTGAAACGCGTTTGTTTATGTAAAATTTTTGTGAGATCTTGTGTTCCAATATTTTTCAATCATGAATTTTCATACTTATTTATAAATTTCATACTCCATTTTCTAATATACATTAAAATAATTTGAGTTAAATTTAAATAAAAAATTAAACCAACAGTATATAATATTTAATATGATATTTTATAGAGTATAAATATATGTTTTAATCTGGTAATATTAAATATGTTGACTTTACAATATCGAAACTAAATTTATAGATGAAATAAGTTTTCAAGCTTACAAATTTATTACTCTAACTCAAAAATTGTTAGAGTTGATTTTTTGGTTATTAAAATTTCCTCTCTTTACAATTACACTACCCAAACTCTACAGCGAAACAGCTCGTAAAGAGCAAACCCTGTTAGAGGGTTTTGTCACTCGGGTTGTCAAATCGGAATTCTCGTCGTCGTTGATTTAGCTATTTCAACCAGAGTTTGTTACCAATTGCAGTGTTATACGCGTCTCACGATGATGGGACAACACCATATAAGGTTGAACCCCTCTGGGATTGGTCTTGGAACATGTCATTCGTGGAGGAAGAGCTTTGTCCATTAATCCAGGTTGGGGGAGTTTTTGAAAATATATTAGTTTCAAAATACAATGCAACTATTCCGCACTTATGAATTTTAAAAATGTGTCAATTCTTTTTTGATTATAGATCTGAAATTTGTTCGCATTTTAGTTTGTATTATAGATAATGCATAAATCACAGAGCATATTTTAATTAAATTTATATATTTTAAAGTGTTCACGGTTCAAAAAATAATAAATGAGAGAGAGTATACTGAAAAGAATATTGTGATAGAGATAATAATTAAAACTAATATTAAGATATTTTTTATAATTTCCGGAAGTAGAAACCTAACCGTCCTATAAGAAATAATTCTTACATTTATTTACGCTGTCAAATAAATTACTTATTAAAATAATATTCAATTATTTGCAATGGAGGATATAGAATGTATATACTTGAGTGGTAGGAATAAATACGGAGTCAGTAGGATACTGTGGAATGAATTCGTATTACAGGAATAATTAAAGTTTTATGAGTAAAAAGATGATTTTTTAGAAAAAGCTTAAAGTACCTATAAATAATTAATTGTACAATATCGTACTTTTTTCTACGATATTTCAAATATCATGTCACCAATTTGTAGGTATAACTGACACATATTTTATTACGGCAATCCATTCGTCATATTTCTATTTAGGAACATTTGTTTTTTTTTGTTTTTTTCTGTTCCCTTGTGTAAGATATCGTGTTTTGTTTTCAATATTGACTGAAAGTAATAACATAAATTTTGAATAACGTGGGAAATAACTTGTGTGTTAAAACTAGCAATTAAAATAACCTATTTTACTATTGAACCCAGTTGTATGAGATCTCGTCTTACTCTAAATAGAAGTTTACATTGTCTAGGATAAAAAAATTATTAAAGGACTTTAAGTAATAATTAAAAGTAATAATACATTTCCTATTGTTTGTATTTCGGTTCATTGTTTATTTCGGGAATCATTCATAAGCATCTCAACTCGTTCGTTTCCTCAAATTAGACCTGTCTTTGTGTACCAGTACGTGATATACAGACCCAGACGTCCTCGACAATAGTTTAGAAAGAGGAGTGGGGAGAATATTAGAAGCATAAATCTGATTTGGTGAACAACAAACACATTTCGTAGTTTCTATCTCTACCGGTTTTTCAGTTTCAATATAATTCCTTGAACTTGGAAATCCTTAAGTTGTTACATGTCCATAATTTATTCTTCCGAACTGAATTACTTTAACAGGTTGCCATCAAGAGAACCTTATCTGGTAGTTGTATCTATGCCCATTTTTTGTATAAGTACCATTTATATTATTTTTTGATACATTTTATGTCTAGTAAGTTGTATAAAAACGTTAACAAGTTAACTTAATGGAGCTTTGTATTAAGGTCTAGACGCGTTTGGTTTTTTGCTCTTAATTTTTATGTTGGCAACACATAACAGTTTTTCAAGGTATTTGTTATATAACTTCAAACTAAGGTGTCGTTATTTTTTTATATCCAAACGAATGCATTACTAGGGTTATTGTAATACTCGTTGTACAGTAGCATTGTCGTTCTCTAGTACTGAATATTATGTAGCCTTAATTTTCGTTTTTGTTTTACGATACTCACCATTACATATATACTTTACATGTACATAAGGCTAGGCAAAAGTGTAGAGACACTCTGTAACCTTTTTAATAGATGAACTTAATCAAATTAAACTCAGGAAATGTTGTTAGATGATACAAATTTACTTTTTGTAGTATATGACATCTTTGCCTCTAAAATGGGGAATTTTGGGAGAAGCTAAATAACGTTAAATTAAAAGCCCTGTCGAATGACACAACTTTAAAAGGTATTGATATAAAAAAATGAACGGAGGAAATTAGCGATCTCTATTTCAAAACTATCAAAAATGGCTACCGATTGAAATTGTTGTAAAATCAGCTTTGAGAGAAATTAATTACTAAATATTGTTATTCCATTATAATATTCCCATTACAAATAACGGCATAAAGTATACATTGAGGAAAATCACGCACATTCTTGGAAATCCCAAAAAACAAACAAACATTTTGCAAACAAATTTTGACTAGTTTCGACAAACTAGAACTCGCAGTGATTGTGAGATATAAACTTTTATCAGTACTTAAGGTTATTGCTAGAGTTTTAAAATTATTTGACATGCCATTTTCATTGGCTATAATATAGGAGTGTTTTAGGTTGTTAATATAAATACAGACCTTAAGATTTTAATCAGCCGCTATTTTTTATAGGTAGACCTTTAGTTTTTGGTGTTCTTCTTATTCTTTTGTCAATACCTTTAAAAAGAGTTGTCACTCTATGGGGATGTTTATATTCTATAACTGCCTCCATAATCCCCTATTTTGTGGTGATGCCCAAAGATATATTATACTTAAAAACTTACATTTTTATTACCAAAAAAAGATGTCCTGAGTTTGGTTTTAATAGGTTCACCCGTTAATTAGGTAACAAAGTATCTCTAAACTTTTGTATAATCCGGTATTTGTGTGTATATGGGTTAATCCTACTATAAGACCAAATGATATTTATTAGGTTCTACTTAAAACATCATATTTAGAATGTGGTTCAACCATCCAGATACAAATTGCATGTTGCTATGTGTAACATAGTAGTTAATTCATTTTTTAGAAAGGGAAAGATTGGTGTTCATAACCATAATACACATACATAATATTCAATAATTACATACAGTTTAAAAAAATTTATAAAAAAAAAAAATCACTAGTAGTTTGGAAGTTGATAAAAATATCAGTGAAGTAATCAACTTGCTAACGTATTAAATAATTTGTAAAAAATGTGAGTATTTATAACATATTGTTACCTCTTCATATTTACTGTCATTTCCTTAAAAGTGTGTTTTATGGAAAAAAAAGGTTGTGATTAACAAGTGTGATTTAATTATATTTGAAATACACGCAATCGTTATATATATATATATATAATAAGTTTCCTTTCTTATTGAGTTTTGTACATTCGAAGGTAGAGGGTACTTGAGATTCGCTGAAAAACATCTTCATTATTGATTATTTATTGAAGCAATATTGGACGGCAAAAATAATAATGTTGTTAATTGTGCACGGGGAACTTGACGTCATTAATTAAAACTTGTTTTGAAACATTGAAGGTAACTTCGTTCTATTTTCATTTCCCGATCGATATAAAGTAATTATCTCATGTTTATTGTTTTTACTGAGCTACACTGAAACAAATAACGTTTAAAGCATCCTTGTGATATCTGTGCGACTGTTAAGTTAAATGTAAGTCTAATTGTAAAAACAAATTTATTAAAACATTTTTTATTCTATCTTCAATGTATGAATAATTTTTCAATGATTTAAAGCCTATGATTTGTCTCCGTAAAATGTTTCTTTTATCCATTCATTCTGAACCATATTCAACCAAGCTCCATCCTTCCTGGAACATATTCAGAGGAAAGAGTTTTATGGTAAGAGTAACAGTTAATTCGATATTTTGATGTATACTGTACAAAATTTCAACTTACCACCTTTCAGTATTATACCAGCCGAACTGTAGAAATTTGTTTGCATTCCAAAAGTCAAACTTTATTACTCCACTACTTTCCAGTAAATCCTCGTAAAGGTTGGCCCATGTTCAAATGTATAGGGATACAATCACTGTCTACCTCTTTAACTGTAGCTTTCTACGATCATATAGAAAACACAGAAAAATCAATTGAATAGACGATGTACAATTTCAGTTAAATTAAAATTCATCTACTTCCAAATCATACTTCCATGAAAATTTATGGACAGAATCTACATATCTTGTCGAGTTTTAATTCCCAAAATATCTGCATATACCGATAACGTACCCCTTATCCCCATCCGCTGTAAATTCAGAGGAAGTGACACAACCATTCTCGAATATTCAATCTTGAATTCTGGTGAACTCTGGTAACCTAACCTAGACTTCCCAGCAAAACGCAAGCTTGTTTGGCGAACAGTTTGAATATATCGGCATTTACTTACATTATGTTTCCACTTAACCCCGATAAAACTACAATAACAGCGTAACCGCTGGAACTTTCCCAAATAACCAATTACAATTTCTATATAATTTAAAACCACTTTCAATCATAGTAACACTCATGTCTTGATATTCGATCAGTTTCTATATGTCACCGTTTATACACTGCTTTTCGACTTAACGTGAGTTCCGCAGCAACACCAGTGGAACCGCGGAATCATTCTCGAATATTCAAATAAAATGCTATCTAACATAAAACGCCCCCGTTCCCCAGCAAAACTCTGGCAAAAGGTTGGCGAACAGTGTCAGTGTGTTGCTGCTTACTAACGCCATGTTGCCACTTTTAACACGGGTAAATCGGAAACATGAATGAAAACTCGGGTACTTTCTTAAGTAGCCAATTCAAGTGTTATCCAACTTAAATGACTACTAATTCCTAATAAACCCTCATCGAGGCATTTGAACACTTTCAACGTTTATATCATTAAACATTTTTTTTAATAATTCGACGTTTATGTTTCCACTTAACGCGGACTACTTCTCGATACCAACGGACACGCGAAAGCTTTTTCGCCATTAGAACAGCAATCAAACATAAAACTACAACGCTTCTAATTAATTCTAAGCTAAACTCCTTTAATATGCAGATATTTATCGGCATAATATGTCTCCAGTTAACGCGGATTCCTCCGCAACACAAACTCTCGTAAGTACTAAATTGCAATTGCTATCCAAATTAAAATATCTTTGATTTTAAATTAACAATATTCTTGTTTAGCGAATTATGATGACGAAATAAATGACAGCGCTAGTCAACTTTTAAAACCAAATAGTATAATGTTACTTCTTTCAGTTGTTAGCAATTGCCAACTTTTGTGTACGGAATACCCGGCAACCTGGATTCTCTCGTCAAGTCCTCAGCGAAACATGAAGAAATAGCAAAAACAGTAGTAGGCCTAATTAATTCAAGGGGTCCATGCGTCCCCGCATGGACCCCTTGCGGGGACGTAATTCAAAGATACTTACGTCCCTGCGAACATTCTGGGCATGATAGCGAAACTGAGCGATTACTCCAAACTCATAATGGTAACACATGACACAACCAGCCTGCCGGCGATTTGCGCGAACAGGGAGTGTGTGTTGAGGAAATGTTTAATAAGAATTGTGATACTCCTCTGATATTCTCTCCTCTCTTTTTTGTTAATAGTGGGAGTAGGTAATGTGAAGAAAAACTCCATCTGTACCTGCTCTCCTAGTTTGTTTTGAAACTCATTCAATGTTAGGAATTTCTCAAGATCTATTCTCCTACTGGTGGTAATTTAACGAACTTCGCCCATGTTGGAAATAGTCATTCTGGTGAATATTTGGTCAACTTAGTTCTTGCTGCAGGATAATCCAGACATCCTCATCTCTGTTGAAGAGCACACATAATTATTGGAGAATATTAAGTTGTCTGCGTAGACATTAATATTTTCAATCCATTCTCATGTCTGATTTATTTTTTATTTTTTTTCATCATGACCCTAATACTCAACTTTTCTTGTTAGTTCTATATAGTATTCTGAGTTTCACTTACTTCACGGAGGACAATCAGAACTTCTAGAACACTTCTAGAAAATATTCACATTTTAAGTCATTTCTGGAAAATATTTTGACGTCCAAGTGCTTCCTTGAGAATAATGAGATTCGGAGAATATTATAATCTCCTCATCCTCGTTGGGTATATTTCAGATGTTTTACTCGTTGTATATGATAGAAGCTATTCACCCATCCTCAAAAGGAATGGTAGATAGATAGGATAATATACTTACAACATTTACGATAATCGATTCTTTAAAAGGGGTTAAGGGTTTTTGCCAAAAATTGGAGATTGTTTTTAACCACATATTACAGTGCCCATTGCCATTAGAATGGAAATAGGCTTTTGGTGATGATGAGATATCAAGGGAAGGGTAACTTTAAGGTGCTCTCTTGAATGTGTAATTAGATTATATTCAAGTGCCCTTCTCCCTCTATCTTCCGCGACCACTGGAGATTTACTTCTTACCCTATTCCGATTTCGTCTCAATTTTCTAGAACGAGCAACCTCTTCCAAAAACACCTCTTTAAAGGAAAAAGAGATTAAGTTAGTATTTTTCGAAATGTGTTAAAAAAATTGTTTCCTAAATTTTATCCATTTAAAAATATTTTGAAATTTTAAAGATATATATTTACAAGACATTGCCAGAATTATATTAACCTCCGTAGTTGTAAGTCTATGCGATTAAAAAACATGTTTTATACAATATAAATAAGCAATATAGCTACTTGCGTGTTGAGTTTTTATTTAGCGTATTTGGGAAATTACTAGTATTTTTGTAATTAAGTATTATTTGAATATTATCTTGTTATAACCGATTTATTAATACTCTTTATAAAAGTGTCTGTTAAAGTTTAATTTTTAACATATCTAGCTGTGCTAAGTAATATTAAACTTGAATATATGTATATAAGAAAGGAGAGAGAGAGAAGAGAGGGCCAAACATATATTCTCAAACACATCTTTATTACAGTACCAATTTACTCAGTATATTGAAGTCATTAACTTAGTGGTTTACAGCAAAAAATAAAGATGCTGAGTATAATAAAGAAAATAATTTATTATTTTACATTAATAAAAAAAAGTTTCTCTACTTTATTTATTTACGTAATTGCTGAACTTATATTTATTAGAAATGGATTGTATTTATATAACTTTAATTTAAGTTTTTCAACGGATTTATTTGCAAAATCATTGTTATTATCAACATTGTAAGAAATGTAGTTGCCGCATAATGAATCCAATCCTAGCTTACTGGTAAAATACAGAATTGGCAAGCACTATATCCCTCAATCGTCTCTTTAATATTGATTGACGACATTTATATCTTTATTCTTGTTATGTAGTTTATACTTAAAGTTACAGTATTGTAATAAGGCAAATTATTTTTTCTACCTAAAATATGTTTTATGTTGTAAAAAAAGTGCTTTAATGACTAGAGGGGAATATATTTATTGCATGTCATTCTAAAGTTATTCCAACCTTCAAAAACTATTAATTAGGAAAGCAGGAAAAGTTGATTACAGAGCTTAACTGCTGCATGATTAACATATTGCAGATGCTACACAATAAGTTAATTGGTTTAATTCTGAATTTGAAACGTGGTTCTCGTGTTATTTTATTTATTCATTAAAAATAATAATTAAGACTAATAATATAACATTTCAAATACGTATATTCTGTATTACATATTGCCAGAAAAAACTACAAAGTACTTAGCAGAAAATATGTATTTATCTCCGACATAAGTACAAAGAATAAAGAAGATGATATAGTATGCTCATCATGCAACCACGCAGAACACTAATGTACAATGAATATTTTACCGTTATTGCCTGCAGTTTATGGAACTCGCTCTCAGATAATACTATGTTTGTCCTCGATGATAAATGTTTTCATTTTTCAAAAGCTCTAAGTTACGTGAGATGTGATTATGTTTCTTATTAGGTTTAATTTAGTCTAATTAAGAACGATTTAACTAAATCTTTATGCCATGTATTTTAATTGACATTTACTCTCTTCTTTATTCTTTTTGTACTTGGGTTTGTTCATTACTTAATTATCTTAATACAGATTTACTTTTTTATTATTGTTTATTGTAATAGTATTACTATTTTATTTTATTATGTATCTCATATAATATTAATTTTCAGACTAAATATTATTACTTATGTTAGTCATCGGAATTTGAAAAGAAAAGATAGGAGCCTAGATGGATACTAATTTATTTAAAGCTAATCTATATCTCTTGTGTCTCTATATATTCAAGGCGATGGTACTTTAGAAGCAGGTGCATTTTCTCTTACCTCTAAACGTTGCCAAACTAAATCTTCATGTACATTTATCACTTAACTCAATAAATCAAATTATACTGGATATATTACTGAATTTAACTAAGGATAATTTAAATTCTTGAAAAATTCTACACAAATTTAATTGTTTACACACCAATGAAAAATAACCTAGTACAAAATTTTGGCGACCGCCATTGTGGTACTTATTCTGCCCAATCATACAATATAATACAAGCAGATCCTCTAAATTTAATGGCCAATAGATGATTTAATGGACATTTCGGAAATACTAAATAAAATTGTATTAGTATATCAAGATATGTTATCCATAACGGCTGGTTTGTTTAAAAGTTCATATACAGCTATGATTATACAGTATATTTATATCGCATTTTGTTGTGAGATCTGGGTACGAATATCATTTTTGATAATAACTTCTTTATTTGTCATCATATAGATGTGGAGATTATGTTATTAGGTTCAGAATTCAAATCTGCAAATTATTATCTAATTAAGCGTCTTAAATGTGAATAACACGGGAGATATTAATAAAAACATTGTAAACAGACAGCCGTTTTGGAATTTTTAAAATTTTTTTTAAAATTATAAATAGTTTACATAGAAACTACACGTCCACTCTATAGACCCTAATACCAAATTCCATGCCTAAATAATATTTCTTATGGCTGTTATTTTATTTTATTAACTTATAACTTTTAATTTTATTTTATTTTATTTGTACTGGGTTACAATAGTTTGTCGACGAGGTACGCATGAGGAATGAATGTTGAATGTGCATGAAACACAAACGAAAAATATTCAAATTCAACTTACCAAAATATAATATCTGAATTTCCGTTTTTGAGTTATCTATTGACACAAAAGATTGTTTTATTCTAGGGTATTTTTAAAAATCTTTAGTCGTTTAGGAATTACAGGCACATAAAGTTATGAAAATTAAACGTTTGATAGGGCTACAAATAATTGATTCCCACCTAAATGTTACAATGGATAACTTTTGAACCGTTAGGGGTACAAATACGTTTTAAGGAGAACTCAAATTATTTTGTAACCATGAAGAATGGCATGTAAATCAATTTTGAAATAAGTTATAACTTTCAATAAAAATAGGGTTTTGATTTTTATAAATTGAGATCACCCACATTTTTAAAATGGAAAGTTTGGTCACATTTGAGACTCTATTCAATTGGAACTTTACCAAATTTCTAATAATAAAACACCTGGAAAACGTCCAAACATTCCCAAATTTAACCAAATAATAACTTTTCATTATAAAAATCTGGGATTACCAATTTAAAAAAAAAAAAACTAATCCCTATATTTAATCAAATTTAGCTCTTTTTGCATAAGTGATTTCCATATCATTTTAGAGCTTACAAAAATAAGAGTTCCTCAATAAAAGTCATTTGTACCCCCAACTCTTCCAAAGTTACCTATTGTAATATTTTAGTTTGGAATCAATTATTTGTAGGCCTATCAAAGTTTAATTTTCTGAACCTTAAGTGCTTGTAATTCCCTAACGGCTATAGCTATAGATTTAAAAAAATACCCAAGAATAAAACATTCTTATAATATTGTTTTACAGCTGAAAAAAATACAAGGTGTTCCATAACAAATTTCAATGTTGGCCGCCATATTAACAAATGGCGCCAATTTTTTACATTTTACAAAGTGGAATTTTAAACATCATTGAAGAAGAAGAAAAAATTCCCATTCAAGGTCATATTTATAATTTAAGTGTTAGCTATTGTAACATTTTAGATGGGACACCCAGTATATATAACTTTTTATATAACTTTAGCTTATTTATATAAAAAGGTAATGTTACTAGAGGAACATTAAAAAACATAATTAGTAAAACAAAACATTTAGGCGGTTCGTTCAATAAGTTTTGATTGTAAGTAAATTAAAATTTATTTATTTTAAAATATGTCCATTCTAAAATACTATTATCTTCTATTTAAATTAGTTTTTTTTTTTATATCCTCAAAACAGGACAATAAGTGTAATATCAAATATTTCTAGCTATGAATATTTTCATTGAAGTGAATGTGTCAGAAGATTATGGAATAGTGGAATATGTATTTTGTTCATATAATTAGTAAAACTACTTAGGAATGTTCAAAGGTTGATCTCTTACGTCGAAAGCAGTAAACCACAAAATGCCAATGGGCTGATTGAAAACTACGAAGCTGTATGCAAATGAAGAGTGTACATCACCCTCTTGTGTTTACGTTGACAAGAATCAGGCTCCACCCCAGAGGGTGTAGAGACTTATGTCTAATCCTTTAATACTCTTCAGGCGCCGTCAAACGCTCTGTTTTGACTTTCAATGGATTCATTAAACAAAAACATTTCTATTAATGGTAAAAAAAGTGATGTTGCATATTTAAAACCCTTATATATTGTCCATTGTAAAATGTTATATGATTTGGACCCACCAAAAAATGTATTTAATTGTGCTTCAATATAAATATCTTTATATTTATTTGTAATTATTGCAAACTTGTATTTATATAAATTTGTATAGTAGACAAATCCATAGCCATACAACTTTACTGGTAGTCAATTTGTTTTACGTATACTAGTCTAGAATATTTACAGATTAGTAACACTTGTAGAAACTTTAATTACTAAATTAAACATAAACACAATTTTCCACACTTAATTTGAGTTCAGTACTAGGAAGGTATTTGCACATGTGGCAACTGAATATGATGATAACATAGTTATTGAAACATCGCATCGGGATTTATTCCAGTTTACAATAAAGTATTTATTGTAGCCAATTTCGTATCTAGTTGGCGATAATCCATAATATTTGTTAGTATTATTAATTTGAGCTAAATATATGGTTTTTTTGTCTTAGAAAAATATATACAAATATAAAAAACACTGAATATATTGCAACTGAATACCTGGCCACTACGACTGATTTATGAATTATTGTAAATCATAGCTCAAATAGTCGTGCAATATAAGGATAGAGCGACTATAACCTTAAATGATAATTGCTCTGATCTCTTAAAGCTATGTAAAAATAGCCCAAATATATGTTCCAATTTTTTTATTGTATCTCATAAACTAACATTGTTTTATTTGTTGGAGTTGTCATTAAATAAGCGAACCATTTAGGTAATGCCAAATAAATACTCATAAAGGTATGTATTCTGTACGAACATGTATTCTGATATTAGACAACCATTTCTAACGTAGTGGTAGGACTCGTACGCTACTTTGGTAATTTTGTGTTCAGATAAAAAAAAATATATATATATATATATATATATATATATATATACGGCTCAGTGTCAATTTTCGAACCGCGAAAGTGTGATCTATATTTTGATTATTGGTGGAAACTTTCATCATTTTAAGAAGGGCCTATATATTTTAGGTGCTTGCGGGTGTGTGAATGTACCGTTTATCCATTTTCAGATTCACTTTCTCCTACAGGTGTGGTCAATACTACCTTTATACTAGGTTTTGGTTGCTCCAGAGTCTCTGCAATTATTTCGGTATCCATAAAACAACACCTTGGGGTAGCCGGTACTTCTCCTTCTCTCTCTTCTCACTCTTCATTTTCTCTCCTCACTTTCGCTGCTCCACTCATCAGCATCCGCTCTCTCCGTCTTTCCACTCCACTCTTCATCGGTTTTAATATCTTGTTTCGGAAAAAAAAACCACTCTTCCGCAACTCATTAATTAATTTCTTAGTATATAATCGTTCCTCTTCCGCTTCTCCGTACCTCAAGTGCCTGTACTATTTCTTGATAGCCTTGCGCTACTGACTATCTCCAGCGTCTCTCTTCTTAACATCTTGTATAATGGCCTTTGTTGCAAGTATGAAGCCTTTTGTACCCACCCATCCTTCTGCTCCAAAATCTGTTATAATTCGGTCAAAACCAATTCTATGTCTTCTATCCGCCGGTTCACTGTCCTTATCTATTAAAACTAATTCGTGTTTATCTTTCTACGCGTATGCACAATTGTTTTAAGAAGCACTAAACAAAATATCAGTGTTATCTTGATCATTGTAAATGTGCCGGTAATTGTGAGCGTCATGTTTGAAAAGGACGAAGAGATTGGCATTGTCAAGAATCAGTCTTTTGGGAATCCTCTATAAGTCTGTCCTAAATAGAACGAATCTATAATATTATTGTATAGTTACGTATATTATCGTGTTTCTCGTAAGCTATTTCGTCAAAAATTATTATTGAATTTGGCTCAGTTTCAATAGGATGGATTATAC
This sequence comes from Aphrophora alni, assembly GCA_963513935.1. Classification (NCBI taxonomy): domain Eukaryota; kingdom Metazoa; phylum Arthropoda; class Insecta; order Hemiptera; family Aphrophoridae; genus Aphrophora; species Aphrophora alni. The sequence goes on from OY740766.1 coordinate 71,991,145, forward strand.
TTTCGTTGTCCGTGAATGTGTAATAACCAATTTCTTTGGTATTTACCAGTATACTTACCAAAAACTTGTACTTTGGCTGTTGGAGTGATTTGGAAAATACGTAACCTATGGTCCGACTGTAATTTAAGCAACATTACTCTTGGAAAAATAACCAGTGTGCATCAGATTCTCTTAACCTAGTAACTAAAAAGCTGAGGTCATCAGTTTCTCCTTAACCTTTACACGTTCTGTACTCTTTCTCTTTCTGGTACTGCAATCTCCGTGATACGGAAACGTTGTGAATACATTATTTTGTAACATAAATAAAATCGTTGTTCAAAGTTCATTTTACATTTATTGTTATAGTGGATTTATATACTCTATTCATATTATGTTTTTGTAATTTGTTCTGAATACGATACTATATATTTACTTTGAGTAATACAGGCTATCTTTTTGCTCATTATTAGCATGTTTTGTAAATATTTCCTTTAAACATTCATTTATAATTAGATAGATTATGTCTGATCAGTTATTATAGAATCACGAAATTATAAAATGTGTAATTTAATGTAATATAATTTAATACACTCAAAAGAGTACACATTCATATGCATTATTACAATATTTATTCTAATCTGATACATTTAAATAAAGCTAACTAAAATCCAGCCTCTTTGACTTTGTGATTATCTGACTTGTCATGATAAATTGAACGTAAAGCTCTTTCTGTATGATCAAGACTACTGTTGGGAGGATGATAATGCGAGATAAAGGATTTGATGAAGTGGAAACTGCTAAAAGGGGATAACAAGGAGAGGTAAAAGGGAAGTTGCAAAAGTAATAAATATGTAGGAAGAGGGTGCTCTCAGGTTTAGATACAATTACAGGACATACCTGTTCCGATTTGATGAAACTCGAGACAGAGAAACTGTTCTCAAAGGGAAATATACAAATCGATGATCATGCGGAAGCATTTTGTTTGAAACGAAATATTAACTTCTTTACTTTTCTGCTCTTTTATTACTTACTTTTTTAATGTACATTTCCACTTGATCATATTATTAAGTAGGATATATACTGTTCGACACATAAACATCAGTAAATATTACTTTATTTATATTTTCAAATCTAATATTTCCCCACAAATAGATGACGACATCTAGTCATATATAAAGTAAAACGCAATAAAAAATATATATCATTAACTCCCCTTATAAGACAAATCATGTATCGGTTAGCAATTAAAAATGAACCATTTTGGAAAGTATTAAATATTATATATCTTAAGATTGGACAACATTATTTCTAAATATGTATGTAAAGTTTTAAACTTAAAGACCAATGCCAGCAACAAAACTAAATATATAAATTATTCTCTAATTTATATTATATGAAGTATGGTTTTAATGTATAATTATTAATCTTCACATAAATCCACATTTATGAGACAAATATTGGATCACATTTGAGACATATTTTGCTGGAGTCTCTGCTTATGTTTCACTAATTGTGGTTAAATTTTATGGGAAATACTGTACCAAGATATTGTTTTATTTTTTAATCTAAAAAGTTCTAAATTTTAGCAAATACGTTTTACACACAAAAATAATATAGCCTATCTGGATCATATTAAACATTATGATGAGTCCTTGAATTTGGTAGCATCCAGAGCAAAATTTTGTAATAATTAATATTTTTGTAAGATTAGTTATAGAATACTGTTTTTCAGTAGCGAATTGTAAACATAGATACTCTATCTATTGAAATATTCATCACAGAAATGAGGACAAGCAGAATTTTATACATTTGTGGTTTACTATCTGTTCACAATTATTACATATTTTACTAAACACTCTAGAAGTCACAATTTTGGTCAAATTTGAGTCAAATTTGTAAAGGTTTTGTTTCGGAAACTACCGGATACTTTTTAACCAGACAAATCATTATGACAATTTAAAAAAAGTGGCGATTTTTAAATGGTTTAATACTTGTTTAGGGCTTATTCACACCTGAGTCATACACATCTAATTATAGCTTTATTTGTGCAGCTTTATATTTTGTGTCAAGTAACACCAAAACATGTTTTGTTTGATAAAGGAATTGTGTTATTACTAAAAAAAATAAAAATGTTACAGACATAACCTCAAAATAAGAAAACGATTTGAATAGTAGAAAGTAGGAATTACAGTTCACTTTTAGATAAAATTACCAAGTAACATAGATTTTACAGTAATTAAGAAAAATTGCTCCTTTTTAAACAGTTTTTTGTTAGTTGCGAGATTTACAGGACCTGCAATGCATGACTTCTATATTGGGGCACACATTAAATTCACGTCGTATTATGTCAGATATCACATACAAGCCGAGTATTACTTTCTTACCTTCATGAAGATAGTGCGGATGGAAGCGAGTTAAATTACAAATGAAATAAGAAATCTTTATTGGTAGAAATATATTGAATTTGTGCTTTTACAGAATTAAATGTATTTCATTCATTTTATATAAAAAAATTATCATAAAGATTTGTTCTCTTCCCCAAACGAAATACATCGCCTTGGTAACATCAGGAGTATATTTGCTGAGTAGCACAAATTATATTTGAAGGAATTAAGACCTTCAATAGTTTTACAACTATAAAACACAGCTCTCTTCAACAACTTATTCAAAGTAAAATGTGTAACTATTTTGGTAACCATTTCATAAATAGCCAACACTGTTAAATAATGGTGTCTTTATGTAAATCTTACAAATAATAAACTTTTGGTTAAGTTAAGATTTAACATTCTGTATAAAAAGTTCATACACTTTCTCATTTAATGACATACATTATATAAATAAGGTTTAACTTTTTCTTTTTTTATTAAAAACTCGCGTATAATAAAATAGCATATGTAACAAAAACCAAATAGCGTGCTACATTTTTATTTTTAAGCAGGATCTTAAACGAACAAAATAGAAAGGTAGCTAAGAAATACATTAAAGTCCAAAAAAATTAATAAAATTAGATACCAAATAAAGAATTAATTATATGTTGTTTAAAAGGGGAAATAAATAGATTTTGATTGGCTTTAACAAGTAACATTTATTACACCGAAATCAGAATATAATTTCAAAAAAGAAGCTATAACAAGAGCGACGTTTTCCTGGCTTGTCTACCTTTTAATAACATAAAATGCCATAACGTTATAAAAACTTGTTTATGTTGGGAAACGTCGCCAATCCCCTTTCTCGTTCTTACCCTGACAGCTTAATACGCTCGTTGTAAGGTAACACTAGTCGCAATCTCATCCCTACGATTAAAACTACCCCTTAACTTAATCCTTGTGTTAACACCCCTCTCCTCGCCCAGAGCCCAAATCCAACAGTGAGAAAACGGTTCAAGCGGAATTTAAACAGCTAAAATAAAACGAGCAATAAAATCTCTTATGACTGTAGTAATTGCGACGAACTTTGCACAGAGCTTCCTTTTCTCTGCAATTACAGACATCGTATATCTCTTGTTCTTATTCAACTGTGTAAACGCGGAAAATTTATTTGTACTCATTTTCATCATTAATATATCGTACCGCCTCTCCAAGTCCCTTGTGATATTTACAAAACGGAGGAGAAACTTTTCTGTAATCAATAAGTCGAGAAGTTTCCTCGTTATCAACGTTTACGTCCAACTTTTTATCCGGAATTTTTCATTCTTTTCAACTCCGATATCGATTTTTTACATCATAAAATGAGTCATTTGTGAAGATTGTCCGTGCAAAACTAATGAGGTAAGTTTAAGTTAAGCCGGTGGAGCGTATCGTAATTGAAATTGAGATAGGAGGAAAAACAAACTTGATTGATTGTACAACATTCTCAATTACTGTTGAACGTTTTTGTAATTTTAGATACAATTTAACTTTATATTCGTGAATCATTATAGTAATAAAACAATTAGTATAGTATAAGTTAGTAATGACAATATTTATAAAAATATAGCTTTTTAAATATTATTGCTTTAATTACTTTTGTTAAAAATAAATAATAATTTGATTAACCCATTTATTATATAAAACATTATAATACTGAACTTTGTTAGTAGGTTAGGGTACGATAATTGTGTAAATTATTATTATGGTACTAAAAATATATCGATTATTTCGTGTGATTTAAAAATAGGGTTGTTTATTTATTAATTTTTTTTTTTTTTTAGATTTATTGGAGATTACTTATAATATAAGTATTTTTTAAATTGTACTTTTATTACTGAGTTTATTAAATATGATTTTTATTTTTTATACATTACATTCAAGAAATTTTTTTATTTTACGGAGAAATGAATTTACTATCGTAGCTATTGTTAAGCTAAATTGAATGATTTGTATTGCATTTTTAGTATTTATTTTCACATTAACTGTGATACAATTATTGCTTCAGCAGTAATATGTTACAGTAATGTGAGGACACCATAATTTTTATTATAATTATTTGAGTTGTATAAAAAGAATATTTCGTAGAATAAAACATGTATTGTGATTAAACTACAGAATTAATCAATATGTTTTCTTTATACAACCAAAAGATATTATTGTTGATGTACTGTCTTTTCAATTTTCGGCAAACATTTTCACCATTTAATGCTATATATTAATAACGGGTCCTAATATGATTCTAATGGGGATTAAAATATCATGTTAAGGATTCACAATAGATGAATCTCTAAAACGTTATATGTTAAATATTATTTTGTGGGATAACATTATATATTAATCATATTCTTTATATCCACGTCATAATGCAATTGATCATCTAAGTGTGATGACGATATCAGGGAAACAATTAACGGTATAACTGCAATTAAGAATAATAAAGTACGTATCACTCAATAAATGTATAGTCATTCATTAAAAATAATTAAATATTCTCATTAGGCATCCCCCATCTCTCTAAATCTAATATCTATTAGTTCATAATTATCTTATTTACCTATGTAGATAAATGTTTGTGTGCAATTTATAGATATAATAGCTATAACAAGTAATTTGAAAACAATAGTTTTATGGACTTATGGGCAAACATTTTTATTTGACTAAAGATATTACAGCCATGATAAAGCAATGCAAACAATTTCATCTTTCTTAAAATATGGCAGACCGATTGAAACATTGTAATTTTATTTTTATGTGGTCCGAATAACATTTAGTCGCCTTCACGAAAATAAATGCTATTTTGGAATCAATTTACATCAAACAAACTGGAGACCATGAACTTCAGAACACAAAAGTAATTCATATAACTTTTTGAGTAAATACAGAAATCTCAACATACATTGATTTTTAACATTAATTTTAGAATAAATGTCATGTTTATTGTGAGATCATCCAATAAGATGCAAAGAATAAACATGTAAGTTTGTAACGTTATTTGTAAATAATGGGGAATATGTTAAAAAATAAAAATGTGTGTTTTCATCAAATTAAACTGAATAATAACTATATAATTAATAGGAAAAAATGAAGGGTAATTTATTCACAACTACTATAACGTTTTAATTAGGAACATTTATTTACTAATATAATGAAAAATATTAAGTTATCACTATCTGGTAACATAATGAAACGTTAACATAATAGATAAATCAGACAGTTATAATTATTTCAACAAATGTAATTAATATTTATTTTTTCTTTACGAGTATTTTTTAGAGAAATATAAAGCTTATTGTAGGAGTTTAATCGATTATATCCCGGTTCGACTATAATTATTTAGAACTTCATTTTGAAATTTCAATTAAGAAATAATATATTTTATGTACTCTTGATAAAGAACCCCTAATACGACTCATAATAGAATGCTCCTCTCAAAGACCCAGATTGGGAGATATATCAAAGTAAAATAAAAATTAGAAAGCTAGACAAGTGAACTAAATTTAATTACAAATGACTAGGTTTCAATAAAATCTTATGTACTTTGTATAAAGTATTATATCCGAGATCATATCTTGGAAGATAAGAAATATATATTTAAGATAGAAAAGAAGTCTTCACCTTAGTTGTTATAAAAACAGTATCAAATTATTACGAATGTGCGCTAATTTAAAAAGGAGGATCAAGAAAGTCACAATCTATGAGTTAATCCCATCTAAATCAAATTTAATTTTTGATAGAAAAAGAAAATATATATTGTCGATAGGAGTTAAACAAAATAACCCTAATTGACATGAACCGAAAACTTAAACTATAAACTTCTTTATTAAGGTAATATGTTGCTTGAAGTTTAATAACCAGATGTAGAATGAGATATGGTAAAATAACGCAGTAATAAAACGACGGTACAAAATGTTTTTGAAATTAAATTTTCACATATTATAAGGGGAAATTTCCTTGCTAGCTCAGTTATTCATTGCCTGCTTAGCGAGAAGAAAATATATGAGAGATATGTAAATTTGGAAAAAAAAAACAAACGAACATAAGCTAAGTAAGTTAAGGCAAAAATAAAAATTACGTTTATAATTGTAAATTCGTTTATAGGGTTACGTTGTAAAATATAATGTCGTACATTTTTATATACATTTGTATAAGATGGGACAACCAGGTTTGAAGGTTCATACAAAATGAAATTTTTAGCTTGTTTAATGCAATCATGAATTTAATTATTTTTTACTTTTGTATGCTTTTGGAAAAGAAAATACTAATCGCACGCAGTAAGACTAAACCTATTTCAATTTAGATATTATAATATGGATATATGTGTAAATATATTTCTTATTGGAATAATCTTAGCTAATGTTATCCATAAAAAATTTAACAATATTTTGTTATGTCTGATAGACTTTTTATACCGATCGATTTTTAGTTCTCTCCTTCAAACTCTACTAGTGCTAATTTTAGAATGTAGGACACATCCTCTAAGAACTTCAGTTGAATAGGTGTTTTCGAAACAAAATATCTACACATAACGTTTGTCCTGTAAGCAAGTTTTGACCATTAATTCGCGATAAGACCAATAATTAAACACATTTCAAGAAATCAGTAGTTCTTTGTAAGGAAATATAGACATATTTAAACAATCTTATGACACGTTGATAATTTAACAATAACTATATACCTTATCAAACAAATATAACCATCACTTCTCGATAAAGAGTTATATTAAATTCAGTGATTTCGGTTTAGCTAAGGGTATCTTAATGTATTTATTTGTAATTTTTTTTTTTGATATGCATTTCAATTTTGTTTTTACGGAACCGAGTCACAATTAAATAATATAGATAAGAATTACCTTAGTAGGTCCGTCTTGTGACTTCAATTTATATCTGGTTTTGCTATGACATGTTTCAAAGTTCAAGACTTCATCATCAGATACATGTAGATTAATTAATTCATTCACTCGATGAATGCGTCACACATCAAATGTTAAAACACAAAACACAAACACAAACACAATTAAAATAAATATTCCCGTTCAGCAATGGTGCGCATTATCCTATGTCTGGTGGAACACTGTCGTTGCTAGGAATAAACCCTCTGATAGTTATCTCTATTGAGTCTAGATAAATGCTTGAGAGCTGTGTCGTATAGATAGTGTGAGTTGAAAGATAACTGGTCGTTTAAAATTTCATCTGGTTTATTTTTGAACGCTTTATATATCTCAAACTCTTCTTGAGCGTTCATTAATCTTCCCTTTGTACACACTTGCAATGCCTCCACACTGGAATGGAAATTATCTGGGATGTGTTTGTTTTCGAACAAATGGCTAGCAAAATTAGAGCTTGTAATATTGCTTTTATTAGTTGGAAGGTGCTCTTTGTATCGACAAAAGAACGTTCTCCCTGTTTGGCCAATGTAGAATTTGTTACAATCAGGGCAGGTTATTTTATAAACACCAGATTTATTTTCTAAAGGAATCTTATTTCTACGTTTAAGAAATGAGGAGATATTGTTGCTTGTGCGGAAGGCGAGGGTGATGTTAAGTTTTTTAAAAATATTGCGTAAAACATTGGGTAGAAGGTTGGTGTACTCAGATGGAATAAATTTGTTGGTTTTGGTTAAGCCTGTTTCTAAATTGTTTCTATTTTTCTGTGTCTTATTATACCTCTCAATCATTTTATCAATTAAAGAACTTTTATAGCCATTGCTTACAGCTATGTGTTTTATTATGTTTACTTCGTCATGATAATCAATTGTATTCAAAGGGACAGTGTTAAGTCTATGTATAAAGCAATTAAAAGCCGCCATTTTTTGGGAATACGGATGGTACGATTTGGCGTTGATGGTGACATCAGTTGTAGTAGGCTTTCGATAGATTTTATAGTCAAGCTTGTCATGACCCTTTCTTATGGTTAGATCTAAGAAATTCAGTTGGTCATTACTTTCCATTTCTAGCGTAAACTGGATCTTAGTGTTAATGCTGTTCATGTACTTCAATAGTCCAGCAGCTTGTCTATTGGAACCATTAAAAATAACAAATGTGTCATCCACATATCTATTGTAGAATATGATGTTTTTTCTATACTTGTTTTTATTTGACATTATGTGTTCATTTTCAAAATGATTCAAATATATGTCCGCTAGTAACCCGGATAGTGGTGAACCCATTGCTAAGCCATCTGTTTGTAAGTAGAAATTGTTATTGAATACGAAGTAATTTTGTTCCAACACAGTTTGTAGTAGCCGCATAAGTTCATTTATTTCATCATAATGCAATTTATTAGTGGTATTGAGGTTATCACTAAGTACATTTAGCATTTCTGCCACTGGGATGTTGGTATACATGTTAATCACATCAAAAGAAACGAGTTTATAGCTTTGTTTAATCTTAATATTTTTCGTATTACTGATGAATTCAGTGTTGTTCTTTAAACTATGGTTGTTTGTTAAGGTGATGTTGGTTTTAATGAGGTGTTCCAATTTTTTTGCAGTTCCATAGCTTGGAGCTGTGGTGTAATTGATTAATGGTCTGATAGGAATATTTGGTTTATGAAGTTTTGGTAAGCCGGTAAACTGCGGTGCCTGAGGGTTTATCGGTTTAAGAAACCTACGAGATTTTTCACTTAACAAGGATGTGCAACCGCTTATTGTCTGATTCAAACTTTTATGAAATTTCTTGGTTGGGTCAGAATTGAGCAAATGGACTGTATTGCTATTAATAAAATCCATGATTTTTTGGGAATATTCGCTTTGGCTTACAATAACTAAAGTGTTGCCCTTATCAGCCTTGGTCACAATTGCATCGTTCTCTAGCAATTTATGTTTGATATTTTTTAGTATTCTGCTCTCACGTGAGTAGAGTGTATTACGGTTATTAGGTTTAAGGACTGCGTCGATGGGTGTTTTCAAAATATTATTCAATTTATTGTTCACAACAACACGTACGTTATTCTGTAAGTCTTGTTCCTTCAAAGTTTTAATAACCGCTTCTGCATTAATTACATCACGTATGACATGGTTGTTATTGTTGACTCTCGGTATATTATAATTTAAGCCTTTACTTAACAAGTCCATCTCATTTCTATCGAAGTGTATATCAGTTAAGTTGGATATCCGTGGATAGAATACGTGTTTACAATCAATGTTTACCGGTTTGTGTTGATTGATGCGCAGATAGCACAGCTTCTTATTTTGTGAACGGCGGATGGGTTGAATGATCTTGTTTACATCTGTGTTTATTTGGTTGAGCACGTTATCTAATAAAGCAGGGTGTATTGACTTAAGCAATTCTAAATGCGCTGTGTAAAGTTCAAGGTTAAGCTTAGCCTTTTTGGAGTATAGATTCCTAATTTCACTTTTGACCCATAGAATCTCTGCTGCACGTTTTATCTTGACAGCGACATTAGATTTATTGCGGATGTTTACCTTACAATAGTTTGGCCTGATGTCATTATGTAAACAGGACTTATTAAAATTAATGTGCAGGCAAGTCTTTGCCAATTTAACTTTAATGTTTTTGAATTTGTATACCGTATTTGCTTGACTAGCATCTAATTTGATATGCATTTCAATTTTGTTTTTACGGAACCGAATCACAATTAAATAATATAGATAAGAATTACCTTAGTAGGTCCGTCTTGTGACTTCAATTTATATCTGGTTTTGCTATGACATGTTTCAAAGTTCAAGACTTCATCATCAGATACATGTAGATTAATTAATTCATTCACTCGATGAATGCGTCACACATCAAATGTTAAAACACAAAACACAAACACAAACACAATTAAAATAAATATTCCCGTTCAGCAATGGTGCGCATTATCCTATGTCTGGTGGAACACTGTCGTTGCTAGGAATAAACCCTCTGATAGTTATCTCTATTGAGTCTAGATAAATGCTTGAGAGCTGTGTCGTATAGATAGTGTGAGTTGAAAGATAACTGGTCGTTTAAAATTTCATCTGGTTTATTTTTGAACGCTTTATATATCTCAAACTCTTCTTGAGCGTTCATTAATCTTCCCTTTGTACACACTTGCAATGCCTCCACACTGGAATGGAAATTATCTGGGATGTGTTTGTTTTCGAACAAATGGCTAGCAAAATTAGAGCTTGTAATATTGCTTTTATTAGTTGGAAGGTGCTCTTTGTATCGACAAAAGAACGTTCTCCCTGTTTGGCCAATGTAGAATTTGTTACAATCAGGGCAGGTTATTTTATAAACACCAGATTTATTTTCTAAAGGAATCTTATTTCTACGTTTAAGAAATGAGGAGATATTGTTGCTTGTGCGGAACACCTCATTAAAACCAACATCACCTTAACAAACAACCATAGTTTAAAGAACAACACTGAATTCATCAGTAATACGAAAAATATTAAGATTAAACAAAGCTATAAACTCGTTTCTTTTGATGTGATTAACATGTATACCAACATCCCAGTGGCAGAAATGCTAAATGTACTTAGTGATAACCTCAATACCACTAATAAATTGCATTATGATGAAATAAATGAACTTATGCGGCTACTACAAACTGTGTTGGAACAAAATTACTTCGTATTCAATAACAATTTCTACTTACAAACAGATGGCTTAGCAATGGGTTCACCACTATCCGGGTTACTAGCGGACATATATTTGAATCATTTTGAAAATGAACACATAATGTCAAATAAAAACAAGTATAGAAAAAACATCATATTCTACAATAGATATGTGGATGACACATTTGTTATTTTTAATGGTTCCAATAGACAAGCTGCTGGACTATTGAAGTACATGAACAGCATTAACACTAAGATCCAGTTTACGCTAGAAATGGAAAGTAATGACCAACTGAATTTCTTAGATCTAACCATAAGAAAGGGTCATGACAAGCTTGACTATAAAATCTATCGAAAGCCTACTACAACTGATGTCACCATCAACGCCAAATCGTACCATCCGTATTCCCAAAAAATGGCGGCTTTTAATTGCTTTATACATAGACTTAACACTGTCCCTTTGAATACAATTGATTATCATGACGAAGTAAACATAATAAAACACATAGCTGTAAGCAATGGCTATAAAAGTTCTTTAATTGATAAAATGATTGAGAGGTATAATAAGACACAGAAAAATAGAAACAATTTAGAAACAGGCTTAACCAAAACCAACAAATTTATTCCATCTGAGTACACCAACCTTCTACCCAATGTTTTACCCAATATTTTTAAAAAACTTAACATCACCCTCGCCTTCCGCACAAGCAACAATATCTCCTCATTTCTTAAACGTAGAAATAAGATTCCTTTAGAAAATAAATCTGGTGTTTATAAAATAACCTGCCCTGATTGTAACAAATTCTACATTGGCCAAACAGGGAGAACGTTCTTTTGTCGATACAAAGAGCACCTTCCAACTAATAAAAGCAATATTACAAGCTCTAATTTTGCTAGCCATTTGTTCGAAAACAAACACATCCCAGATAATTTCCATTCCAGTGTGGAGGCATTGCAAGTGTGTACAAAGGGAAGATTAATGAACGCTCAAGAAGAGTTTGAGATATATAAAGCGTTCAAAAATAAACCAGATGAAATTTTAAACGACCAGTTATCTTTCAACTCACACTATCTATACGACACAGCTCTCAAGCATTTATCTAGACTCAATAGAGATAACTATCAGAGGGTTTATTCCTAGCAACGACAGTGTTCCACCAGACATAGGATAATGCGCACCATTGCTGAACGGGAATATTTATTTTAATTGTGTTTGTGTTTGTGTTTTGTGTTTTAACATTTGATGTGTGACGCATTCATCGAGTGAATGAATTAATTAATCTACATGTATCTGATGATGAAGTCTTGAACTTTGAAACATGTCATAGCAAAACCAGATATAAATTGAAGTCACAAGACGGACCTACTAAGGTAATTCTTATCTATATTATTGTAATTTTTATACGGTTTGACATTATTTGCTAAATCTGTTTTTATTAACTCTTAATTACTATAAATTTCATTGAAATCAGTTCTGTTGAAATTCTAGATTATATTCCGTCATTGTCTCCGTAGAACAATGAAAAAATATATAGATCAATTTATTTATTACCAAGAGATCTTTGGCGTTTTGTAACGTTTGAATTATATTAGCGTACAGAAATTTAACCCACCCCCCCAGCCAAATACTCCTACGATTTTACACATATTTCATAGGAACTACGGAAGGTTTTCTTAGATACTCAGAACAAAGAAAAACGCTATTAGACATTATTTTAGGTTTTAAAGGGTGTATGGATCTTGTAATTGCTCATCAAATATCAGGATTTAGATATAGCAGATATTTCTAAAATGATTATATACTTTTTATTTTTGTTTATGTAAATTAATTGGAAGAGAATATTGAGGTAATTATATATTAACTATATAACTATATTAACTCTATTGACTCGTAAAAGGTATGACAGTTTACCTTCCTATAAACAAAAATAACAAACATTCTGTTATCTTTTGAAAAGAACAAAACATTAAACATGTATATAAAATAAATGTCAAACATAAGTAATAACTCCGCACAATAATATATATATTTTACTTTCCCTTCAAATAGTTAAGTACCAGTAAAACATAAATACCTACTCTAATAATAAATCAAACTTATAAAGGAATATCTAAAAACACGTCATTTTACTAAGGCAATTAATCTTTCTACGATTACTTAAAAATTTGGTTAGAAAAATTACAACGATAAATAAACTAAATTTAAAAATTACTAACAAACTTCTAATACCCGTTTAGAGTTGGCACCAGATTGATAATCCAAGTTTTTATTTTTTTTCATGAAAGATGAAAAGTTTTCTTAGACATTGGAATGTCCGTCAATCGCGCTATTTACACAGTAAGTGATCTATGAATGCTAGAGAGGGAAAGAGTCTGTTTTTTGGAGGGGGATAGCTGGCGGGGAATTACTGGAACTTCTACTAGTACACCCACTGCTAGAGACATACACTTCGCATTTACTATATAATACAAATAAATCGTAATAAATGTAGTTAAGCTACAATAATAAACTGTCATGAAAGAATAAAAAGATATGTTAATCTGTTTAGTCTGTCACTGGTAACTCCATCTAAAATCTGCAAACTAAAATAATATATGTATTTAATATTCTTTTGTTAGCGATAGCTCAAGTGCCTTAGTGCCCAAAAGTCAATAGCACATTTTGTAGAATTTTGTTTATAATTGCGTTTTTTTTGTTTTTTACGTAGAAACATAAATAAATTTATTTTTATTATGTCACAGAAATGGTCCTTCATATTTCCACTACAAGAATTTTTTTAAATTTTTTTTTTAATACTTATAAAACCATTTCAGTTTTACATTTTATTACTGCTGGAAGTATTTTTGCAGCATAAGAATAAAATTATTTATAAGTGAAAACAATATTTTCTTTCAGAATTCGCCTATTCCAGGAGACTCTCAATAAATGTTATTCAGTTTGGTAAAAAAAATGAACCAAAGTTTCTCAAAAGCAGGAAATCGGTAACACAAATATTGCTTAGATAATTTTCGTAATTAGACGTACAAATATAAAATTTTAGTATTGTTACTTTAGATGACATGTTGAATATATAAAACAGTTTATAACAGATTATTCCCTCTCATTTCTCCCTTGGCCATCCCACAGCTATGGGGTATACAATGCACAGTCATTGTATCAGTTATAACTACTGCGCCGATTACAAAGATATTTACAGATCTAATTAGCGTTAAAATCATGTAAAACTTTACCTCTAACAAACCATATATCATCTTTCAAAATTTTAAGACATTTTTTTAAATTATCTAACATTCTGGGTGTTATATGAGTAGACAATTATTTAGGGACTTTCAGGCTGGGGATTTAATACTTTATCATATATCATACATATCATTCAAATGGTTCATCTAAAAGACATCTCAAGGAAAGCATTAATAATTTTGTTTAAGAAAAATATAACTGTGACTTTTTTAAGGGGAAATCTATAGCAGTAATCATCATCTTTAAAAAAACAAGTATAAAATAAAAATATAATTTTACTTGTAGTTATCCAGTCTCGGAATGCCTAACTAAATAACTACCTCCAATTTTCGTTCTAATGCGTAAATATATACATCCAGGAAAACTTTATTTAGTAAATATATATTAATTTAAATAAAAATAAATATTTTTTAAATGTTATGTCTAGTTGCCTTTTTATAAGAGGTTTTTAAAAGAAACTGGTTATTCTGAAATTTCCCAACAAAGTGAATTACATTTTATTTTTATGTAAATTTTTATAATAAGATAAAAAATCTATTAAAGTGTAATAGAACGTTTTGCAAACGTTTTAATTTTTTACGCTTTTTACAATTACTCAGCCCTTAGTGTATATGCTAATAATTAATTTTTCTAATACAATAGACAAAAAATAAACGAGAAGTGGACTGCATATTTCTGATTGTACAGCTGAAATGAAAATATTTTTTCTAAAATTGCTGTATGCTATTTGTAAAACTTGAATGCCACTTCTAGTTTAATTATACAATGATATACTGTGCAAACGATGACTTTACATTTCCTTAACTAATTTGACCGATTTTCTTCTACTGTTGAAATTTCTCAGGGGCACACTAAAGTGAGTTTAGGGTGGCATTCCAAGGTGTCCTAGCTGGATATAGATATTTTTTCATGTAGCATTGTTTAGATCCCTTTGTTTTATTTTCCGATCTCTTGGCCAACTCTTGTTCTCGTTTAGCCATGACGTTATTAGAGTATTCGACAGCTAATAGTCTTTATTTTATGTTATTTTCTTTTTTTTATAAGACGATGATAACAGGGGTGTTTTTGCCTTTAAACAAAATCAATATATTGATGTATGCATCAAATCTATTTACAATGATTTAAAAACCAATTTGGCTAAGAAGGTTATTTTTATTTTGTTTTATGGGAGGTAATGTTGGCATAATTATTGGAAGGAAAATATTTTGTAATGCATACTTTAATATATTAATCCGTTTTTCTCTTCTTAATATTTTATAATTGACTACAATAAATTTAAAATAATAAATAATTATTAGTTAACAATAAGAATATCTACACTAGAATTGAGTGTCGTTCAAAGTTGGGCACAGCTCCAGAAACACTTTAAAAAAAGTAGGAGATGAAACGTAAAGGGTAAGATAGAGGTGCCTCCGCTGTCACCTGAGATTCAATTTGTCAAAACTGATAGAAGCGCATTGCGACAGCCAAAGCACGTGAACCGCACTTACACTTTTATACGATTCACGCACGAAATTGATTTAACACTTTGGCACGAAGATAATAAAGAAATCTAACTGAATGCCCTAATAGACAATTTACACTTGTTTCAAATATATTGTTATATTGTTTCATATATTCATTTGTCTTGTAATTTTGTCAGGTTTACAACAATTCTGACATTAATACTACAATCTACTGCAGTAGTGAATATTTGTTAATGATATAAAATAATTTCATTATAGATCAAATGTAAACAAATGATGTATAAAATTCAATTAATGTTATCATTTATAACTTCCAATATAAATATAAAATATTTATTTTCAATTAAAATTTAGAATAAATTAACAACTTTGTATTAAAGCAGCTTTCAAATACAGCTCCCTTCAAACAACTTTGAATTCACATTCATCATTTTTCATACGGGGGTTCATAACAGATTAAACTTATTAAACAGCTTTAAACATTAAATTCATTTATATACTCCGTAAAACCACTCAAATGATTGTAAAACGTATTGTAAGGAAATAAGTGAATCGTTTTGAATCAAAAAACATCAAATGTATGTTGATTTATTTCGTATGTATGGATTTACTTCCACTATCTGTAGAATAATGTTTAAAAAAACAAGTTTCTCAATAGGACGTATGCCCTTTGATACTACTTTAAAAGTATATCAGTTGTTTAGTTTAATAAATAAACCTATACAATTTATTTGATTGTTTAACCTTGGTTAAAAAAATATAACAATTACATTGTATTCATAATAACTACATTATTTTGTTTATTTTCTTCCTAAGTAGTATAGAGGAAATGAAGTGATAGGTAATAAAAGAGCTAATGTAGTTTTCATACATGCGTCAATTTCGAAGACACTTGAGTCCAAAAGTTTTATTTTGGAATAACGCCAGTTTTATTTTTATTATTGATTGTATATCGGAGGAAATTCAAATAAATCTTGATTGCAGTTGGGGTCGAATTAATTTTCCTAATGTAACATATCCGAATTTTAATTTTTACATTTGGCTGGACAAACTACTTGGGGTCGTCCACTTCTAAATTAGTGAACGTTAGACCTTCATTGATTCTTAAATAGTTGACCCCGTATGGTGGTGTTCATTTCTCGTTTTGGACGATAACAAGCGGACCAGACATTTGTGTTATATTGTATAGAATACGTGGTCAATGTTATAAAGTACGTCTATTATGTCTGTACCGTTTGTATTTATTTACAATATTGCCCTTTTGTAAAATTATTAAACAAAATAATTTCCTCTTATTTTAACATTCTTATAGGTTCCATGAACATGCGGGCGTCATGTAGTAAATTCAACACAAATAATTCTTGTAACTGATTAAAAGACGGTTTTCTCAACTATAAATTTTAAAGTGGGAAATAGTTTGGTTATTTTAGAAAAAAAAACCTGAGTGAATGTAATAATAAATATATTTTTGAATTATTTATTTATTTGTACTCTTGACAACAATTATCGATATTTTAATGAAATAGTTAACTTTTATTCCTATATATTTTTTAAAGTTGGCAGATTATTCCCATATAATCAGTTGACCGATGATGCCGCAAGGCGAAACAATTGTAGCTCATTTATATTATTAAAATATTTGAAACTTTAAGCTTTAGCTTTATTTTTATCCTCCCATATCTTTTAAAAGAATAACCAATTCTTACCAAATGTATTATTAGTTGTATCAAGAATAAAAAACAATCAGTTATTGGTATTCTTAATAACAATCTTTTTAAATTGTCAATTTATACACCTATTACAATTAAAGTAAATAGAATCTCTGGGTTCAATGAACATAAATAATTTTATAATTATAGTTTATACCATTTGATTGCAATGTATTGTATACTCCTTATATCTAATGCTATATTAATATATTTATTTCAATATGTTGATAAATACTTGAGGAAAATATTCCAAAATAATTAATAAAAACTACAAAGTCTACGACGAAAAAATACATAGACTGGATGGCGGTTCAAACAAAGTTGAAATCGCCTTACAAATTTCTATAAAACACATTACTGAGGTACATAGAACAATAACAAAATAAAGGTCAATGAAAATAAATTAAAAAATTATTTTAACGTCACAGTATTTATATTTAAATACAGAATAAGCTCATTAGAGAGATTATAATATATAGGTAAATATATTACAAATCCATTAATAAATATTAATGATATCTTGCAATATCAGTTGAAATATATGCAAGCATTCAAATGTAAGATGAACATGAACAATGGATTTTTGTAAAACCCTTTTAATAATATATTATATAAGGATGAAATTGTTACTGGTGAGTTAGGGACTATTTTTAATTAATTCTTCTTTTGTGAACCATTTTATTTTTGGTTTTTATTCCTTGAACTCTTCACGATTTACATATTTCATCGATATTTGATATATATTTGTATTTATAAATTATTGTTTGGTCACGTAATTAATTTTTTTTAAATGTAATAAGTAAAAATTTTAATGGGACACTTCTTGATCATGTGAAAACTATAGTAACGAGCTCGATGAGATAAAACCAGATACAAGAATTATTTTGGAGCATCATAACAAACGTGATTGTAATAAAATAACTACAAAGAACATTACATCTCCCAACTTCAATTTGCTATTATTTGAGAATATTCTAATTTATTATTTCATAATAATGGCTACGAAAAGACGAGACAAATTATACGTTTTATAAAGATGTCAACATCCTAACTAAAATGACAGCCAAAATGAATTGCATTAACATAATTAACAAATAATTATTAATATAAATTATCTTGTTAATATTAATTTTATTAACTTTAAAAAAATAATTTTTATTTTTGTAACTCAAATGATATGTTCAATTTGATGTATTTTTTGTTTCTAAGCAGTTTTACAGCAATTGTTGAAAACCATTTTTAACGATCGAAAATATATCAATATTCTTCGACAGTCATTTTCAATTCTGTTTTCTGAATTTACAACTGATGCTGTTTTTTATGATATAGATATTTATTTTAAATGAACCAATAAATACAATGCAATATGTTAAAGCCAGAAGTGAGATTAGGCCAGAGGACGGTACTGGCCATTCGATTTATCCTCAGCGATCTATCTAAACGAATGAAAACTGTTCATTTAAATAAGTCCTGTCATTATATGGGTAATAAGGAGGAGCTTCCTCCTGTTGAATACAGGCGTTCCATCATAGTTGTATGATATCCCGATAATATTGTTGACAGCTGGATTCATTTGACTGTTAACAAGTTTAAAATAAACATCGCTATTTATATTATTATACATCAAATTGTTTAGTGAGTTGGTTTTGATATTTATTTTAAAATTTTATTTGAGGTTAAAAACTACTAATTGTTATTAAACACCATTTATATTAATTAGGGAAAAATTACTTCACTTTTTGACTACGTTAATACAATTGCGTTTTTGCAAGGAATTATTTTGTAGTCTTGCACAAATTTGCAAAATCAACATTGATTACATCGCAACCGAGAAACTTGATCAAGTATGTAAACAGATCTCTCACATTTTTATTTCGGTATTAACTAATGTGTAATAAACTGTAATCGATTAACATTATTTCTTCAATGTAATTTATCTCGCTCACAGTAAAATTAAATCAAAGTTGGCGTTTACTTGTGGCTGAATAGAATCTTTTACATTTTAGGTGAACATGATATTGAAATCAGTCTCCCTCCACGAGTATTTTATATATGGTAATCAGGACTATTTTCCTAAGCGATTAATGTTTACGTCATCACAGCTAATCTGCGGAGCGTTCAGTTGTGGTATTCCATTCAATAACCAGATAATCGCCGATGTTTAGTTATGCCTGAGAATACTTTTATTAAGCCATCACTATCCGTTAACGTTTTCAGCTAATGTTTGTTTAAAGCTCGTGCCATAATAAGATATATTTTATTATATTTATGTTGATCAATTACTAATTTGGGTATAATTGATTTAATTCTACTATAATGTCTCTCACTCATAAATGCAATGTTCACAATTATACATAATTTTAATTATTTAAAAACTCGTGTCAAAGCTACAACTGTAACCAACTACTGTCTCTCTTTATACACATATCAACAATGTGTTAATAATCGAGTTACATAAATGAGTAAATAGCAAAAGACACATTAATACCATATATAACATTATGTCAGTTTAGTTACCACATACGCATGCGTAAAAGCACTACATCACGTTCACTATAATGCAATTACCCTCACCCGTCATTAACTTCCCCTTCACTTCCACAAATGGAACTACTCGACTTTTCAAAATTGATCGACTCTCAGTAATGGTGTCTGGGCGTGCGATAGAGGCAATATCTGACCGGGCAATATGGGAGGGCAATTCCAAGAAAATGTTTTTATAAATTGCACTTGTTTTGTATTTGTTTTTTTAATATTAAATATTTGTAAATGACAATTTAGTTATTTTGTAGAATGTCTTGTTCTATAAACATTGAACTTTAAGAAATCACATTAAAACAACTAAAAATTTAAAATCAAGCAGAATAAATACACATATAAATAGTTCCATAAATATAAGGATATAATTAAGATAGTCTACAATTTATCCAGGTATTATTTTCGTTATACATATTAAATATTAAAAGCAACATTTCAATAACTCTTAAACAGTTAAAGACTGATCACAGTCATAAACTCGAACTGATGACTGTAATGGCTCTTATTTTTAAAAAAATAATAATAATGTGT
Organism: Aphrophora alni; assembly: GCA_963513935.1. Classification (NCBI taxonomy): domain Eukaryota; kingdom Metazoa; phylum Arthropoda; class Insecta; order Hemiptera; family Aphrophoridae; genus Aphrophora; species Aphrophora alni. Next base: position 72,011,561 of record OY740766.1, read on the forward strand.
ACATATTTATTTCTTAAAATCAGATATATATTATATAGAGATATTTTTATTTTATTACAAAACTTGCTGCATTACACGGCGTTATAACGGTTTCATTGTTGGGTGGATAATCCTTCGATGTGACCAACGTAGACAATTTGATTTTATGTTTACATAATTATATCGTGTATATTTAAGCATCAATCTGATTATTTGTAAGAGACAACTGTCGGAACCAGATACGCTGAGATGGTATACTGTCATAAGATACATTTTGTGTTACTTTAACTGCCACATGCCTGTGTCACCTTGCAACTCAAGTACAGTTGATCTAGAGCTAATAGCATCGTACCTCTTTTACATACACTTGACTGACCCAACACTTCCTTTGCCACAAAAAAGTATTACTTAAATTGATTCCCTAACATTGTTACTATAACTGACTCATCTGAGTGTTACCTTACAACTCAAGTACAGTTGAGCCTGTAATAGCATAGTACCTCGTTTACTTAATATTGACTGACCCAACACTTCCTTTGCCAAATAAAAGTATTACTTAAATTGATTCACTGCCGTTGTTACTTTAACTGACTCATCCGAGTGTTACCTTGCAAATAAAGTACACTTGAGCCTGAGATAACAGTATCGTACCTCGTTTACCTACTCTTGACTGACCCAACCTGTCTTTGCTACATATAATTACTTATATTGATTCCCTATGATTATTACTTTACATGACTCATCCTAGTGTTACTTTGCAACTCAAGTACAGTTGAGCCAGAGCTAATAGCATCGTACCTCGTTTACCTACTCTTGACTGGCCCAACACTGTCTTTGCCACATTAAATTATTACTTAAATTGATTCCCTATGATTATTACTTTAACTGACTCATCCGAGTGTTACCTTGCAACTCAAGTACAGTTGAGCCAGAGTTAATAGCATCGTACCTCGTTTACCTACTCTTGACTGACCCAACACTTCCTTTGCCACATAAAAGTGTTAATTAAATTGATTCCCTAACGTTGTTACTTTAACTGACTCATCCGAGTGTTACCTTTCAACTCAAGTACAGTTGATCCAGAGCTAATAGCATCGTACCTCGTTTACCTACTCTTGACTGGCCCAACACTGTCTTTGCCACATTAAATTATTACTTAAATTGATTCCCTAAGATTATTACTTTAACTGACTCATCCGAGTGTTACCTTGCAACTCAAGTACAGTTGAGCCAGAGTTAATAGCATCGTACCTCGTTTACCTACTCTTGACTGACCCAACACTTCCTTTGCCACATAAAAGTGTTAATTAAATTGATTCCCTAACGTTGTTACTTTAACTGACTCATATGAGTGTTACCTTTCTACTCAAGTACAGTTGAGCCTGAGCTAATACACTTCGTTTACGTACTATTGACTGGCCCAACACTTCCTTTTCCACATAAAAGAATTACTTCAATTGATTCACTGCCGTTGTTACTTTAACTGACTTTTTCGAGTGTTACCTTTCAACTGAAGTACAGTTGAGCTCGAGTTAATAACACCGTAGCTCGTTTACCTACTCCTGACTGACACAACATTGCCCTTACCACAGAAAAGTGTTACTTACATTAATTCCCTGACATTGTTACTTTATATAAATATGGATGCAACAGTCATCAAACTATACAACTGTTATGCGGTAATACAAGTTTTAATTTTTCTCTAACCAAAATGTTTCTGTAATAACTTAATTTACCAGTTAACATGACTACTCTGCTTGCCTTAGTTTATTTAGTATACGGAAAATATTAGTAAATTTTACAAGACAGTTGTAAATCATGTTTTTTCTCATAAGCAAGATATCCATTAATGTGTATACATATGTATATTTTTTTATGTTATTATTTTTTTAAATGAGTTTTCAGTAGCTACGATCAGGCAGAGAAAATTATTGCCACAATTCATCTCTACTCCCCTCTCTATGCTTGTGTGGTGGTGAGCTTTACGATGGAAACTGCATTTTATCTGTACTCCCTCTCTTAATTATTTTTGTATATTTGTGAATAATTAAATGTTGAGTAAATATATTGAAAGTCATTGTTATTAAGGAGAAACGCTGTTGATTTTTAGCCCTGTTTATCCAAGGATTACATATTTTTTTCAACTATTAAGAAAATGTTTTCTGTTTTTTTTTTAAACAACCAAGAATGTTTTTAAAAAATATGCCACAGCCTGCATAGATATAGTTTTATAATATGCATTAAAATAATAAGTTCAGTAAAATTGTCTAAAAACTTAGACAGTTTTGTTTAAATTTATCAATAACAGTTACTATGTTTCCCATTAATGAAATTAACTGATTCTAAATCTTCCTGGAACAAATGTTATACTTCAACTGACTCTTAACCTAATAATATATTTCAAAATATACGGTTGCAATGATGTTATAATTTATGATTTTTTTACAAATGCAGCTAGGAAGAAGTTATTAAGAAGCTAATCATTAGTAATTTGAAATAATAATATTTTAATTTATAAAGATTTGAAAAGAAGTATATAATAATTGTAACAGTGAAGGAAAAACTATTCCATTTAGTGAGTCTTCCTGCTAGTATAAGTTTAAGATTGCATAATTCAAAAGAAGTTTCTGAGGGAAATGTCCTAATGTAAATAGATCAAGTGTACTTTTATTTTTTTTATTTACCAAGAATTGCCATAGTAGTCAATAAAATAAAACATAAACGTCTGGAAATAGTATTCACGTTTTATACATGATAGTATCAAAAGGTATTCATGTTTTATATACTATATTATTTGAAACTTTTAGCAACAGTATCAATTTGAAGAAGCAAAAGAGTTTTATTTTATTTTATGTTTCAATATGTTATACTAGTATTTTGGTTATGCATAAAAAACATTGTACAGCAGAAACCAAAAACTTCAAAATGTTTGTCAACTTTGGAGGTTTTGTTTAGTTTTTCCTTAAGTATGACTCTAACGATTGTAATAAATGTATTATTTATTACAATCCTAAAACTTTTGAGTTGTCAGTTACTTTCAAAAACTGAGCTCTTGACAACAGTATAGCAGACAACTCAAATTTAGGCTAGTAATTTCAACTGCTCGAAATACAAAACACCAATAACAATGTAGAATTACTAGTTTCTATTAATATTGTTTAAGGAGCTTTTGAACGAGTGACCAATTCTGAACACTTGTATTTATTAATATGTAAAAGGCTAATATATTTATGTACTAAACTTTAAGTATATGTGTATTTCTTGAATAGAACAGAATATAGAGCAAGGTTTATTCTAAGGTTCACCGATATATACAAAATATACTAAAATGATGATATAGAATCAATTTATCAATTTAAATCAAAAACATAAATACTAAACACATAATGGGTACTATTTTATAGCCTAGATGCTAAGTTGATAATGCTAAAACAACGATTTATTTTATTCAAAATGAACACCTTAGCCTCACACAGATCATCATCGCTTCTTAAGACAATTACAAATAATGAATAAAATTATCCTTCTAAGTAAATCAATATCTGTTCTCACCAGATATTAAGTGAAGCGAAGATCCCCCGTACACCTAATCTGCCAACGTCCATGAACTCTTCTGCATTTGGACTCCACACAACACCCCTCATTTACGCCTAAAAACAATACTCTTTTAAACCTGCCTTATTCAGATCTCCTTGTATGTATATATTTCAGTATAACTGAGTGTTTCCAAAATGTTTTCCTAAACGTTAAGGAGCTTATTCCTCACATGAAAACCAATGAATACGTGTTTAAATATCTTTCTTAAAATGCTTAATTTTCTACCTACCTATTTTTTTAACGATAAATAATACAGAGTTGAAATTTAACAAGCTGTTTTATACTTAAAGACTCAATTTGAGAAAAAAACAATAAATAGATTTTTTAAATATTTCAAAAGTGCGGTTATTTAAACTTTTTAACGTCGAATATCTCATAAACGTTAATTTTACTAAATAAATATATTTTCTTTTAGGGAGAAATAAAATAGTTGTTTTTATTCTTTCTATAGCTTAAAGAATTCCTTAGTTATCAACAAAATATGAAAACATTATTCCTTTCTAATTGTTTATAACACCGAATATTACGGAAGAACAAAAATTTGAGCAGGGACATATAATAAATCATTTGTTTTCAAAATAAAAAAATAATAATAAACAGAAAAAAACGAATAATGGAAAAAATCTCCACGAAAAAATCAATTCTAGTACTATTACAGTTTTCTCCCACTTATATTTGTACAGTAGTCTAATATTTAATATGGTTTTAAAGATATTGGATAATGATACATTTGTCATGTTAGAAATGATGGTTAATCGGGCATTTGTCGTTGTTGTGACATGTAAAAACCTAGTATATAACACTTGAACATTGGAGGATCTAATGTCAGTATGTTAAGTCGTCCTGTTATTTTTGGTTTCCCTGATTATGGATTTATATACTCTTAGTTATTTTGACTGCTCAGACTCGGCATTAGTTCAGTCTTTTTTCTTTGATTACTAGTTTTATTTTAAGTTCCAACATGGCGCTTCATTACTAGGATTATTGGAGTTTTTTCATTGATAATTAGGATAATACGTCGTGTATTAGGTTATTCGTACACATAAATGAAGTCTCATGTCCGTTTATATCTAACCCATAAATAATATTTAGAACTTGAACGAAGTGCTGTTAGATTGCATATCTTCTAATATTTAAATTATTTTATTTAAAACAGATTATTTACCCATTCGTTCATACTCCCTGATGGAACGTACAATTATGTGTAGAAATTGTTTTTACACATATAGAAAATTTCCTATAATACTTTAATATGATTGTAATACAATTTTCATTGTTCCTCACAAAAACTAGACGAAGCAAATACCTCCAGAAAATGAATTCAGTAAATAAATTGAACACTGGTTTGGTTTTGATTAAAAATTATGATTTCTTGTACGGAATCTTCATCTTAACGATGTAGTAAAAGTAATTAACTAGAAATAAATGGATTGATATTTGAAGTAATAAAATATGTAATTTTTTTTAAACATTATGTACCGTATATAATCAACGTCGACAATATAATGTAAATAACATTTTATAGTTATTGGAGTGAATATTGTAAAAGACGTTTAGAACAATAAGTGGTATAATACTTTCCTGCTAGTAGAGGAATACAGCTGTTTGGGATTATCTTTAATATCCTGCAGTCTTTCCTGTGAGTGCTAAGTAGAAGGACTCAGATAAATGTTTAACTTCGCCTTATTCATTTTAGCACATTATTATAAGTTTATATTTTATAAGTGCAAATTTTGTGCTTCTAAATTTTGAGTTTTGCGATTGAAATGAGCTTGTCAATAAATTAATTTATATATGTATTTTATTTTTTTTTTTTTTGAGATCTGTCTTGAAATAACGCGGTTGTAATTAATTGTGATCTGAAACTCAAATTTTTATTTGATAGAACCTGACATGTTTGTGATATCTTGTTGTAGTAATAAAATAAAAGGTAAATATTGTGGTGTAAATATCTATTATGAAAATAAAAACCAATTAAATACACAGTAGGATTAAAAATTTGAAGAAAACATAAGAGCAAAATGCTTATGATGACTTTTTTTTATATAAAAATAAAATTATTGATCAAACAATAATTATTCATTAAGCATAAAATTGAATTCTTAAAAACATTGATTACGAATATAAACACTATATTTGTAAATAAGTTGTGAGTTTTAAATGCTCACACAACTGCTTAACTCTACACACAATGGGTTTTCTATTTCTCCAGTTATTGTAAAATCGTTATTTTGCCGAACTCACGCATCAGTTTATACATATCCTAAAACTGAAAAAATAACCTTTAATGAATAATCACTATGGAGGAGTTGTAGCTAAAAATTCATATATGAATAACGTTTCAATCTACCCAAATTTTGAAATTTATGGACTTAGAAGTTTTGTCAGAAGAAATGAAAATTTAATAATGTTAATCTCTGACATTTTTAAAGAGAAGATGAAAAAAACTATTTGCTTTTGTCTTTGAGTAAACATTTTCCTAAATTTGTTTTTTTAATTAATAAATTTCCAGTTAAATCTAGTAACAAGTATAACAAAATTTGTATTTAAAATATATCTAAAATAGTCACATATAGTAGATGTATTAACTGTATTGAATTACGCTTTGGAAATTTCAAGAATAAAATGAATGAAAACACCAATATTGTAATGCACAAATAAAGTGATATTTGTGGAAAATTGTGTTTTCGTTCATTTGGTTATAAAAAAATTATAAAATCAATATGTTCAGCACTGTTTAGAAGATAGACAGCAAAGCCACTCTATAAGACTCAAGGGACCTCAAAATTGGATAATCCCATGAATATACGTCATGGATATTTGACATAAACCTATAAATATATTTATACCTTACATAAGTAAGAAAGTAAAATGTGTCGTGTGACGATCTTATGAAAAGTATAATTTGGCGTAGATATTATTCCAACATGATCCTACTGCACCTCTTTATATACAACGAACGTAAACATTTATTCGGCTTATCAGGTTATGTGCATAAACAAGAGATCGAGAACAAAGGTGCATTATAAGAACAGCTGCATTTTCTTTCAAGAACCAAGCGTTCAATCGTGGCGTCGCGGTTGAAAGTGCAAGTTAGTCATGCGTACGTTATATAAGAAAATATCCTATTGAGACCGCCGTGCGTGTTGTTCTACAGCTAAAGATATATACATACAGGTTAGATTCACTTGATATTCATGAGTGAAAGAATTGCGTCATTTACACGTGTAACTAATAAAAGAGTAATTTTGTCAGAGCTAATAAGAACCGATTTGTCAGCGCAATTAAACTAAAATCAAAGATAGGAAAAGGTTAACAAACAAAATGAAACTTTAAAAAAGTGTTGGTATTTGTTACTAACAAACTATAGTCACTGGTTTCATCAACATTCTAAGTTACATATATGTTTTATGTTTTTTTTAACGATAAAGTTCCTCGACGATATTTGGTATGCCTAGAAGAATGGCGTTTAAAGTAATAATGAAAACTAACTCACAATTAGATTACGAAAGTTTCTTCACTATTAATGTTATTCCAATACACACCGTTAAAACCAAAGACAACAACATCCTATAGAGATCAAGATCAGTCATTCTGTCTTAACTGATTCTGTCAATGTTCTTGCTTTCTCATGTTATGTAAAACAGTCTAAAGGACATTCATGATTTTTTTTTAATGTCTATTTGTAGACATGTTAAGCGTATGTATTTAATAAAATTATGTGAAGTATTTCATAAAATATATATAAATGTAAGTAACCAGTGTAATGAATGTAATAAGTCATACACAATCATTGTACAAACTTTCTCACTCACCCATTCTCAATCCCAAAACCAAATTAAAACGAACCAAATATAATAGTCTCCATTAAATGGCAGTTCGATTGATGGCAGCCAAAACGTGTAATAAATCATGGACACCGACTTATATTGGATCTAAGTTTGCTTTGCTTATGTCATAAATACGGCCTCAACATGAAACATATTTGAGTTTTAAAATTAAATAATTATGGTAAATAATTGAGTTTTAAAGCGTTACTCCCAATGTTCCTTTTTCTTTTCCTTCCGGTCAATCTTGAACCTAATGTTTTATTATGGGAGATAATTTAAATTTGTTTGGGCCATTTAACCTAACATTGAACTACAATTTGAAGAAAGAAAGGGTAAAGGTAGATTACATTTCAGTTCGTCGATTTAGTTTTTAACAATAAATATAAAAATCTTTCTTTTGTAGAGATAGTACTAATACGTTTTGTTTGTGTCCTTAGTGCTACACTTGAGAAAAATTGCGTTAAAATTTTGATAAAATACTCATTTTAACTTTTTTATTATGGCGGCTATTCAAATTCTTATTCCTAAGTTATGGAAAAAAAATTCCTCGATATGGCCCACATACCCTTATACCAAATTCTCAATTCCCACGTTTGTGGTGTAATGGACTGCACAGACAGGAGTCATTGGAAAACCATTAATGTGCACTTAGTGGACCTTAAAACGGATATATACACAAAAATTTCTACTCCCATTTTTCGACCTATCACTTAACCTATGACTTATAAGTAAGTAAAAAGAAAAGTTGCCGGATATGAACACGTGTATAGACTACTGATAACACACTACTGGAAACAATTAGTTATCATTTACTAGTGGAAAAAATTGTTTGGAAACATTAAAGTTTTTATGTATTTTAATGTAACATTTTTATTTGTTATTTACATCTATTTAAAGATATGTTTGTTTCTAACATTAGAGGAAAAGATAACTTAAACATTAAAAAATGAATTGAATGAATGTTTTTCTATACCAATGTCTAGAATATTTTGTTGGAACGCTTTACATATTACATGGTATTTCAATACCGTATTTACTGGCAATAAATTAAAAAATATATTTACTGCAGTTACTGGCAGGTTATGTAGCATTAAAAAGGATTAAGGATAATATTTAATATTGCAATTGCTAAAATATTAAACTCTGATAATAATAATAATAATAATAATAAAATGAAATTTAACTTCTTAATAATTAGTAAAAGCTAATGAAAGTTACCATATTTTCCTCTCTTCTCTACATTGTTATTATTGGCCGTAACTTACCTTTATACCAGAAGCTACAAATCAGCTCACATAATATTTTACCTTATCATTAATAATAATTACCATTCATTTCCATTATACAGGAATGCCAGAAGAACTAGGTATATTATACTAGGAGGAAATTTATGTACGCTATTATTTTCGAGACGTGCTGTATTTACTCTTGCACTAGGAGAAACATAAAGTATGACGTATAAATTTAAATTGTAATTTATGAGCGAGATAGAAAACCACGAGGTGAGAAAAAGTTAGTGTAAAGCATTCTTTTCTTGCTGAAATAGGACTTTTTAATTTTATGTTAAATTTACACTTTGTTGGAAAACTAACTGACTAATACTAAACACCCAAATTTAACATTAGAACGCAGCTTCTAGTTAAATTACCGATGCAGAAAACAACTTTGGAATTTAAAGATTGTTTACGAAAATAGTAACGTTATTTTAGATTTCGTAATATTTAGCAAATTGAACAAGCTTGTAGGAGTATTTATATTTTTAATTATTTAATAAATCTAATGTGTTGGTATGCCACTAACTAGGACAAATAAGTTGTGAAAAGGAATAATTTTAGTGATCCAGAACATACAAAATGAATTATAATTGTAAGGTAAGTAATTAGATGTAATAAATATACAATTTTTATTAACGATTTTGTGTAAAAATGTTAAGTTTTTATTGAGAAGGTAAGTTTTTGGCTGATCATTAAGGAATAAAAGTTTATTACGTGAAAGAATAACCAGTATACTACATGGAAAAAATTTGGAACTAATAATCAATGGTCAGTTTATTAAAATCATTAAATATATTAATTATTGTCTTAAAAATTTCAAATTTCAAACAACAACATACAAAACCAAAAACATTCGTGAAAATAAATTATTAATTTATCCAAGATGAAGGTCAATATCGTTCTTTTTATTATTTTTGTTATTATTGCTTGTTGTATGTTATAATTATTATAATTGTTATTGAAGTGGATAAATTTTGAAGTACTACTTTTTAATATTACATTTATTACTTACATATCTTTACTGGGTACAATATCTGTTTTTTATTTGTTTGTAAAACAAATCATTATGAAATATTAGAAAAAAATAACTGGAATATTTATTTACAAACTTTTACTGCTAATATTATTAAATCTTTATTTAGTTCTTTAACTTTGTTTAAGTACAAGTTATATTCATTACTTATTTCAAAAAGACTAATAATTCATTAACATCTGAATGAATTTTCAATTTAATGTTAAGTTAATAATAGACTACAGACGGGGTTTAATTTAATAACTGTCTTAAAAGTGTTTAGCTACATTTTAAATTAATTTTCTAAGAGTTTTAATTAGGTTACACTGGCAATCATAGTAACAAATACAGATTTTACATTTGTTCTCAGTTGGAGAATTGCATTTCGCTGTGAAGTTGACGTGCGAATTTGGATTACCTAAATCACGTGATTCAGAACGGGTGGAGTTTTCAACTTTTTTAGGACATTAATGATAAGTGCTTTTCTACCATCCCCTTTAAAATGTATATCAAGGATTCGTTGTGTAAGTTACGAAGGGTGTAATTGATGCTGCAGGCCAGTAGGGGATCAAGTGCTTTTGATATTCCATCTACTTATTTGCATCTGAGCGAAGAACAAAGTTTATCCTTGATTCAAGTTTTAAAAGACAAAATATACTTAAGTTTATGGTATATATATATTTTTTCTGAGAAATATAAAGTCCTCCTTTTTAAAAAAAATTTGGTGTACATTTTTGCTGCGTTTACAAATATAATTTTAAAACACGCCACCAATTGAATAATAATTTGGTAATCAATATTAAAGACACAAAAAATGTTTAAAAAAATATTATAAACTACACAAAAACACACTTTTAATTTTTAGTTAACATATTCTGTTGACATCATTCCTGTGTGTCTTGACTAAAGCTAACTGAGTTAATTACGTTGTGGTTAACATTCAAGTGCAATTTTTATTCTATTCCTGATAATATCACCTTCTTTGGTGTTTTCCAGAGTATTATTAATTAATTAACAATATCCTTTTTTTCGTAAAACAGGAACTTTATCCTGTAGTTTGAGCTTGTTTGTTTTACTGTCACTTTTCAAGATATATTCTGAGAATACAGCTAAAGATAAAAATACTGTAAACTAAATAAAATAAAGAACAGATAAAACGTGGTCTTCTTACTATTATTTAAGTAAAAATATACGATTTTACAGTTTGTTAGAACCCATATACCAAACCAATAGGATATTATCAATCCGATACAGCGAGGTGACTTGGATATAACTAACATTGATGGCTAGAATGCGTAGTTTGCTATCTATTACGCCAAGTGCTGAATGTATAAATTGGTTCTGTAAGAATGAGTAATATTTTATAGACATGATGAAAATGTAAAAAAAAAGTAGTATACTATTGCAAAAACCTGAACGGGAAAGATTGGTCTGGCGTTTATTTGTAAGTTACTGTTTTTCTTAAAATAATATTTTAGTTATTCATATCGTGGCCACATATTGCATACAAGTTTTTTCATCGTAAGTGAGATTCTAAATTTAAAGAGATAAGCTAATGTTTAAGGACTCGAATCCAGATGGTGACGTAAATTTTTTCATAGTGTAACGTATTCCACCATCATCATAAGCCCAGACAATGAAAGGTTAAATACTTAAATATTAAGCAACAAATGAAAAACAATAACATGCAATAGTTGCACATATTAATGGGTATTTCAGTCCAAAGTTAACTACTATATAATTAAATATTGATCACACAAAATTAGATATACGGTATGACTTTTTTATCATACTTATAGAATTTCATTTATTGCATATCTTAAGTTTTTATTTTGCAGATTAAACAAAAGTTGAATTATGCCATATACGTATAGAATTTCATTTATTGCATATCTTAACTTTTTTATTTTGCAGATTAAACAAAAGTTGAATTATGCCATATTAAACAATAAACTACCTTATGTTACAAGAATTTAAAGGAAATGTGGTATTTGCTAAGGATGAAACAATATTGTTATATCAAAGTAACATAACCAAATATATGAAGTCTACACTTGTAAAAGTAACTGGACTTTTACTGGAATCGTTTTCAGACTCATTCTGAATTATATTTTTTAATTAACAGAGATATAGAAGTTTGTTTACATCATATTATTGAAGATGAATTTAAATGACATAAGAAATTAGATGTCTTACCTTCACCAAACAAGGATATGACTGCACCCCTCAAAGTTTACTTCTATCATAGTGACCTGTAAGTATATTTTAATTTTATTACATGTACTTTATTAAATAAATTACATACATATCTACAATGACTATATATTAGTTCAATGGTATTTGTTTTATTATTCTATAATTTATTAGTTTCTTATTTCAACAATTAACTTGTTTGTAATACGTAATAATGATGTACAGTGTAGCGTTTATTTAGGTCCGGTACGCATTATTTTTATTCATAGACTTCTTTTCAAACCATGCACTTTGGAACACGGCCTAAGGCATGAGCGAGATAACAAGCAACAGCTGATCCGCTCTGGGCATTTTTTTGCAATGTAGGATTTCTTGGTTTGTCGTTTCATTTTACTACGTTCGCAACACGAATGTCCGGCTCATGACTTAATGTTAAGGAAAATTAATAGCATTGAAAATGTGAGATTAAAGGTTATATAAGCCCAAGTAATTCAGTTAAATTTAAACGTGTGTGCGTGTATAAAAAGGTCTTACTATCAAAATTAATAAATTTATATTTAGTCATGTTTTCTTAACATTCTTAAATAAGTACCTTTAAAAAAAAATTTTAAAAAAAAATTGTGTCTTAAAGTTAAATAGTGCCGTCAGGGCCCTTCACTTGCAGGAATCACCTCGCTTTGCTCAAGGTAATCAAATAAATCAAATTCATCTTATAGAAAAAATATTTTATAATGTATTTTTGAATTAGGCTGTAAGATTTTGGTTAAGTTCTCTTTTCATTCATTAATAACTAATTGCTTCAATTTAAAATTTATAGTAATATAAATTTATAATAGAAATATTTTGTTATACAACTTAATCAAAATTTTTGTAACGTAACTTTAGTATCATTTGTAAAGTACATAGCCTAACATGAAACGCGAATTTCATCTTGAAACATGAAAACTAAGTTTTTCTGCCTTACTAATGCTTGCTTTTGTCTTTGTGAATGCAGTTCTAAACTGGTCCAAGAATGAGGCACCATTATCATCAGTAACAAGAAGCCAAGTGAAATTTCGTCATGGTCAGAAAACAAACTAACTGTGTGTGAAATGTTCTAAAATAAATAAAAGGGCAAATGAGACTCTTTAAATATATATATATATATATATATATATATATATATATATATATATATATATATATATATTATTCAATTAGGATGGGATATGCTAGCAATTTTTCGGATTCACGACCCCAAAGGGGTTAGTTTTCTAAATTAATAATATTGACGTCAAAACCTTTTGTAACCTTTTTAATTATATAAATTAGTTTTTTTACTGTTGGACAACTGATTAACAGACACATGTAAACATATATATATACTTCAACTTGTATTTAATTTATTTTATTTTTATTTTTTTATTTTTAATGCAATATTTGTATCAAAAATCATTTTGTGACTTATCTCATTAAACAAAAATAATATATTTTGTAATTTTGAATAAAAAGGGAGGGTTTATTAAATTTTCTTGTCTTTTGGGGTGGGATCTTTTCATGATTGTTAATTTTTTTTAAGGGTTTCATTAAATAAAATTTTCTTTATTATTTAAGGGCGTATTAACTTTATTAAATACATATATATATATATATATATATATATATATATATATATATATATATATATATATATAAATAAATTGACTTTGAGAGAAATAAATTAACTTGTTATTTGTTAATCTGCTTTGTTATTTTCTGTAAATAGTGAACTCAGGTATAAAGGAAGGTAAGCTCAGGAACCGACGTAACTTAGGGGTTCCATCACTTGACATGACTGATCTTTTTTGTTTTGGAGCTCAGTACAACTTTCAATCTTTTTTTTTTTAATTTCTCTTCCCGAACGGTACAACAGTACCCTCTGACTAGGATTGTGTCTGGTGTAATGGGCTTGTCCTCCCTTCTACTTCATTGCACAACCTGACTTGACGGTTACAACTCATTCCATGAAAACTAAGCAAACAAATTACTGCTTAGCTACATTTAATTCTTAAAGTTTAAGTAGAGTTAATTCTTAGAAGTTTAATTTTGTAAACATTTCATTCTTATTTACACCGATAAAAGAAACGAAAGTAGGGTAGGCGTTTACACAGAAACATTTGAGGCCAATATTTTATTATTGGGCTTGTACCGCTGAAAGCAAACGCAACAAACGAAGTGTGGGGCACCTCTTTTCCTCTCCACCTCAGACACATTCTTACCTTGAGGATACTGTAACTAGAGAGATATACATTTCAAATTACAAATTAGTTACGGCATAGTTCATTACTGGTATAACCTACAAACTCTATGGCGTCAATATTTAGTTATAAAGATCTATATATAAAACGACTATAAATTACTTATATATGTTTTATATTCATACATGATAAATATATTTTTAGAAACATAATAGATATTTTTGAAGCTAGTAAATAAATATAAGGGATAATATCTTAAATATAGTATTTCAAAATATATATATATTTCTTATAATTGGTCTTTTTATTATAAGTCTGTAAACTACTAATATTTTAGTAGTATCAAAATAACACACGTTATTTAATTAATTATAACGTTATTTTAGTAGTAAATAATCACACGTTCAACTTTTAGAATAACTCCTACAAGTCTAAAATCATAAAACTAATTTCTACTATGATAGTAGATGTTAACAATGAGACTTGAATGAAGTCAACACGAATTTATATGGCGAGCTTATTGTGTACAATTATTCTCATCAAACTATGAAGTATTACACCCTCTACGATTTGAGGAATTGTTTAATTGAGGGGTTTCTAAAGAAAATACTTTGCGTTGTGAGAATTATCACACTTGTTTCTATGTAGGAAAAGCACAATGCATTAATTGACATTCTAAAGTATGTCACTTAAAAGAGCTGGGTTAGATGTGGGATTAAGCTATTTGTATCAGGCCAAATGTCATTCAGTACACCAACAAATTGAAACGGTTTACCCTCGAGGCAAACATTCACAGTTGGGAGTAGCATAGTGCGCTACAAAACTCGGGCCAACTGTTATTTTGTAAGATCCCCCAAGGATTCAGAACAATAAACTATTTAAAAGAAATTCAGAAACACGTATTTGAACTGCGCTCCTAGTGTATTATACATAAACACCCTCTCATATCCCCACTTCCAATTGGCAATAAATATAAATAACATTTTTTATTTCTAGGCTAAATCCATAAATTACAAGACCCAGTTGTGTCGACTTCTAAAATGTAGAACAATCAATGACCCAGTGATTTATACACTAGCACTGCATTAGAAATTAATCTTATTAATTATGCTTTCGTTGTTATTACACTTATCATCCTATAAATTCCTTTAATTACATTTGAAAGTTTCTAATGTTATTAAAATGATTGAGCAGAAGAATATTAGACATATAGTCTACTTCATAAAATTAATTCACCTACTATTCACCTATTTTCAAATAAATTGTACAGATAGAAGAAGACAGAAAAAATTCAAGTAATTAAATATTCCTACTATTATAATTACTATCTATTGATTAACCACATCATTAACTAAACAACATTAAACTTAGGTAATTAAACCACAATTTATATAATTTGACATTTTTAGACATTTATAGGTATTTTTTAATTTATAATTTTTTCTTTAATACTTATTGAAATCTAACGGGATGAAAGCAACACAATTCTCTTTAGAATGATTCATATATGTCGTATACAAAACGAACGGTCATTAGCAAATTATGGTATATTCTCTAGTGGTTGTAGAGGTATTTTTGACTGTTTTAGAGTCTAATGAAAACTACTGAGGAAATGGTTTATATTCCAAACAATTTTCATTTACATAATTCAATGTTATTCATCACGATTTTTACCTCTAATTGTGTTATTGTAGTAATTATTCCAAAACACACTACAGATATTGAAGTTATATTATATTTATACTTTATATTTACACATACACTTATAAACTTGAATTAAATAATTTATATTTAAGTTTATGCATTTGATCTAAGCGTATTATATGAGTATTTTGTGATATAATGTAACACACGTTTATCATTGGAAATAAGGCAGAACAAAATATCCTATTCTTGTAAGTATATAATTTTGCATGCTCACTACTGGTGGTGAATTATTTAGTTCAATGACTTTAGTGGACATAATGAGTTTTGTTGAAGAGCAACTTTAGCAATCGTAGACAACTCTTGAAATTTTCGAGAACAATTCCTGAACGTTCGAAACCATCATTGTTAATTGTGAAACAACAGTGAATGTAATCTATTTAGTCCCTTCGTAATGGACCACTCCCATAGAACTGTTCAGTATTCAAGTGTGTGTTTCAATAGTAAAAGGGGTTGGTAGATACAAGGGTAGTGGACACATTGCTACTATAAATCGCCCCCGTGCTGACCTGTTCTCCCCTCTGATTTTATCGATCATCCCTGAACCCCTTTTCTTCGTGTAACAGTGTTTTGGTATCACTCCACAAAACTCCGGCCATCAGAAAAGGGGAGGTGTAATAGGGAAGCGAAAAATATCCAATTAGCTATTGTGTTGCTCAAGTTTCAGTGACGCAAAAATCGTTTTACTTTAGCTTGTCAATGATATATTACACCAATATTGGTTTAGCAGGTGTTTCAGCTAAAGGAATGTTTCCTTCCAGGATAATATATTGAAAGCTACAATTTATTTGTGACTACTTTTCCTTTGTGTTTTTGTAAACTTCCTATCGATGACATATTTCGTTAAATGCAAACCTTCAATTATATAATTAACTTTATTTTTCTTCGGCCATGAAAATGAAGTCAATCTTTATACCCCTATATTGTACAAGAGAATACGTAATTGATATTGGACCCTAATGGGGTACAAAAAACATTTGATTTGATAATCTTATGAACAGATTAGATATTAAATAATTAAATTATATTTTTGTATGTGTATCACTCAAATATAATTAGGTGCATTTTAATCTCTGTATATTTATTTATAACATATTATACACGATATATTTTTTGTGTTTAAATGTATCAGATTTATATTTTACATACTATATATCTTGTCATCAATATGTTGTATGGACACAAAATTCTAATAAATAAGCGTGAATAAAAAACAAAAACATTTATTTCATCATAACTATAAAATACATCGAATTCAATACTAAATTATTATACTGAGTAATTAAACTTTATTTTATTATTTATTTATTCTTACAATTTTTTGTAAAGGTTCCTATGTATTATCTTATACCATAACGGAAAAATATAAAATACTAGGTAATACCATTACATAAAAGTAATGGTTGATATTCTTAACGTCCGTAAGAAAACTATCGCCGTTCACATAAGTCAAAACATAAAATAAATAACGTAATAATAATTTTATTTCTAACTAAATTATAACTCTATTTTTAAGGGCGAAAATGGCTACTATGTGCATGGCACACTATAAATAATTCGAAAATAAAATTATTTTTTTTGGACAAGTTTCTTTAAAGATAAGATGGTTATTGTCGAGTTATTACCTTATACAATCTTGGTAACAATTTGTTTTCTTTTCTCTATAATGTAATACTCCCTTCCGGCCTTATTATGTCTCGCTTAAAAGTAGAAATATATAAAACACATCCCCCCCCACACGCACACACACACACACACACACACACACACACACACACACACACACACACACACTCAAGATATAAAATAAAATGCATTCATGAAATACAAAAGTGGAAAAATGGTTTTACAAATAAGGACTTCCTAGATAGATATAATTTAGGAATATACTTTAAATTTGCACTTTTACGAAACGGGTAATTCAGGAAGTACGAAATAATATAAACCAAAACAATCATCAGGTCATTATGTTTATGTTGCTGTTATAACATAATATGAATAAATTGCTTTTTCCCTTTGTATCACGTTAAATTAATCACTACTTTATTATAATCTGCCTAGAATTAGTTTAGTTATGGACTTACGATTTGCATAATTAAAAATTGATCTAAATTTTCAAAATCAATAATATGAAAATTTGGTTATTGATCACTTATTATGTTCTTCATTCCATACTCGGTTCTCAGTTTTGTTTAGTGTCGAGAAATACTTTAACCCTTATGTTTACGATAGATTTTAATTACTGTGTCAAAAGAAATTCATTCATCCATATAAAATATACGAAGGTGTTTCAGCAGCTTTCCATCCCATTAGTGATTAAATTAACAAGAGTGTTAACATGAATTAATTGTATGTTTGGAAGGCAACGGGCGTTATTTCACGATATATTAATAATAACAGGTGGTGCGGACACGTGGACGGGACAAAACTTTGAGGTTTCCTTTTGCTTGAATTGAGCTTTTGCTGAGCGGATTGCATGTTAGGGTTCGGAACTCTCTGGACTTGGCACTGAAATATTTAGAGCTTGCCCACTCCCTCCCTCTCTCCTTTTTCCTTGCCTGGGGATTACACCCTGCGAGTAAACCAGACGGTCTAGAAACCAACAACCTTCTCGCGGATTATATTCTCCTTTCTGAAAAGCGTTTACGTTTATTCCCTCTCGACAGGAAATAAAAGAGTTTTCTGAAATATGTACAGTAAACTTTCAAATACAGTAACGTTTATAGAAAGTAAATTATTACTCTTTTATACGTATTTATTTTAATTTATGTTTATAGCATACGGATAGTTACACACACACACACACACACATATATATATATATAATTGTGTGTGTACGCTATAAACACACACACATATATATATATATATATATATATATATATATATATATATATATATATGTGTGTGTGTGTGTGTGGGGGGGGGTGTCTGTGTGTGTGTGTGTGTGTGTGTGTGTGGTGTGTGTGTGGGGGGGGGGTGCACGTAATTAAACATCAATTTGCAGAAACTTCCTATAACATAACTCACTATAACATAATTATGTATTGTTATTATCTGGTATTACTAGAATTTGCATGGTATAAAATTAGTAATTGTCTAGGGTGATACTAGTAATATAATCCTGTAAAGATATTTAACGATAAACTTTGAATGATTGAACAAACTGGTCATTCTCCTAGAAACCTAAAATTTGCATTGAACCTCAAAATATCTTATATTTAGAGGAAACTTGATCCAAATTTCGGATATGAAATAATTTCTAACAGTCCTGTGTTCTCGTATTTCTTTGAAGATATCGAGATACCTATTTAACTATCAAAGTCCATGGAAATTTAAACAAACATCATTATTTATTAACTAGATCTCACGAAATTTAGAACAGTCTCTCCTTTTGCATAAGAATAAAATACAGACTCCAGTGTCTCACTAGTTCTTTAAAAAAAAAATTATGTCCAACATTTTCAAAGAACATTAGAGAAAAACACTGTAATGGTCTTAACTACTATTAAATAACACTTTAAAAATTGTATGTGTGTTTTTGAAAAAGCAGAGATTCCCCTCAATGTCGTGAGTCTGGGTCAATAAATAAATCTTTTCGTATTCATTTTACTTTGAAGATTACGGTATTTTTAAAATTTTTTTTTTTTACAAATATAATTTGTATCTAGTTGTTTTTATAGATTAGTTTCGACTAATTATGTTAAACAATGCAAAGTTACGTATGCATATAATAAAGTATTCCTGTATATCAACATATGAGACAATGCTAACTGGAATATATTACAAATTTCTGTTTATTATTTATGCAAAAATACTGTATTAAGTGTATTGTTGTATAAATGTTACTATATTTAACGTAAATTACGTTTAGCCTTTTATTCTACTAAAAACTCCTTTATATACCTTGCACTATGTTATAGATTGCGGAAAATATTTCATGTGAAAGTTCTAAGTATATCAAACTATAATTTATTGCTGCACACTAAATCTTTTTACAACATTAACTAGTAAGCATACTTGAAGAAAACGTTTTGCACACTACACAACGTATGTTATCCAGCGGTGGATTTTGTTTCCTCTTTCATATTTCCTATCAAGTCTCTCTTCTTGATAGATCCTTGTTTTTTCAGATCCTTAAGTTAGTAGAGTAGTCGAGGGCTAAGGGTTTTTATTTTGTGTTATATTATTTCTTAAGGTATTTTGCCTTAAAGCTGGAAGAAAAATATTTAAATAATGGCCTATATTAAACTTATTTTAATTGTAGTGATTGTAGATGTACACATGCAATTTTTAATGGTTTAGTTTACATCGATTAGTATTTAAAAATATTTTGGATAATATAGGAATAATAAGGAACCGGTGTTATGTCAAATTAACAAACACGTGTTTAATAATATGTCACTTCGAAAGAGGCAATTTTCGGTTAAATCGATTTTCCATTTGCGCCATTCAATGCCACGAAACCCAATAGACATTTACCACTAGTTTAGAAGGAAAATGTGCACATCAGCTTTTGAATAACTACGGTAGAGATGTAAAACAGATTGGGTCAGCAATTCAAAAATTGGCAGGGAGTGTGGTTGCACTCCAACAGAACCGTGAGATGTTGAAGGAAAAGACATTGGTTTGTGAGGGTGGTGGGGTGTTCTATTGACGGTTTTCGGAGGGTGAAGACAGATGCGAGCTCTATTGCCTGCCTGTGATCAATGCCAAATTAACGACCGATAGTGGCCAGGTCGGCATCATTTGTCTAACCAGTCTTATCCAGGCCGCCGGTCCAACAAAATCATTAACTTACCCTCGGCAGTGACCTGTCTTGTAATGGAATTGCGCTTATCACAATAACGGCAAATTCATTATACATCAAACAAATAGAAATTTAAAACATTCAATTTATGCAAAAATTAATACACAGTATTAATTATACCAATAAATTTCTTCTGCTGAACAGACACATTTATCGAACTTATTATGACATGTAAACCTTGCTTACTTAACGTTCAATAGACTATTTGAGGGATTAAACAATTCAATTTATATCACGTATTCAATATGAAATTCCAGAAAGAGAAGGCTTGTTTAGGTATACCTGTCATTTTAATTACCACTACAAATTCAATGAATGTTATTCATGCAATTATAAAGATCAATTTACTAGAGATATAATAATAGCAACTTCAAATGGTAGGATAATATGAAAATAAATAAACGTTTTATTAGGAACAAAATTAATTTATTTACATATTTATTGAATGAAGAACTTATTCCAGAAGAATGGTTGAAACCTTTTTGACTAAATAATTAATTGTTTGGTAATATAATTATTCTAATAGTTTTGAATGGAAACAGTAATAAGCCGTTGTAGTTAGAAAAGAGTGCTATCTCTAACTGAATATAACTCTAAAGAAAAAGTATTGACGGAAAACTATTTAGAAATTAAGATACAGACTGAGGACTACTGCTCGTTATAAAATGAATATTATTTATAATAACATTAGATCTCACATTGAAATTATTCTTACAATTATATTTATTATTAATATGGCAAAGTGAAAAAGTAAGTTATTATACAATATTACTGTGTTGAGAAATCTATTATGAGTCGTGTAAGGAAATGCTAATGTAGGGATACTAATTAATTAATTGATTCCTCCAAATTTAAACCTACAAAAACAATAATAACACAAAACGATTGTAATAATCGATTTTAAGAAGACGAAAATTAAATTTCAATGAAATAAATAATTATATTAGAAAATTAAATTTCACAGATAATTATGTATTTTATAGCATTTTAACAGTGCTTGTGATATAACTAGACCAATAACTTTCATTATGTAATTAAAATTAATCAGTGATATTTTATTTCTCTAATTTTGTAATCGAGATGACAAAACCCGATACATACGATTTTGTAAGTATTAAAATGAAATATATTGATTGAATCTAATATAAAGAGTAGTAGAGGAATTGTATTACTTAAAAATGAATGTCACATTTTACGAATTCTGGGACTTCAAATTTTAAATACGTAGAATTGAGGATTATTGAAAAAAAAATACTTCTATTATATAATGGTGTTAATTTCATGTTTATGAAACACGGAAACTCTATATATTTAAAACAAAAAAGTCAATATAAAATAATTATTTCTTTCAAATCCAGTTTCTTAATTTTAGAAATGTAATTGTTGAAATTCATCATGCGTGGAATATAACAGCTTTTGTTTAATCATGTTATATATTTTATATATATCAGTGTTTGTATATGTATATATATATATATATATATATATATATATATATATATATATATATATAGTGTTTGTGTGTTTTATATATATCCTTAAATTTTTATAATTACCAGAATTGAAATAAATATTTATTAAATGATAAAATTAAGTTTATTAAAAATTATTTTAATTACTACTTAATATCTTGGGTTAAACATATAAATCAAAATTGTTTATCATAGTTTATGCATGGTATGGAAAACCTTCACATTTCAAAAACTCGATAAACTTATGTTTGTCAAATATGAAATGTATGAAAAATATAAACAGAATTTTGTATAAAGCTACTAATATTATCGAGGTTGGTAAAATTTTGGATTGTGCAGATTGAAAAGAATTCCGCATTTTAAGTGCTGTCCCAACCGGTCCGTTTATGTTAAAGATACTACATGTACGTTATTCCTAGTTCTTCATAATTAATGATTTAATTTAGGTTATTCTTAAATGATGTATGGAAATTATAACTAACATATGACATCAACAGATTATTTCAACATTAAGGTTATTCTAAAGTAAAGTGATATACACTATCTTGGTCTAAAAAAAAAAAGGCTTAAATTATGAATGGGTTCTTTATCTGGGTTCAATAACATGCAGTTGTTAGTTTTAGCAATGAAAATACTCCAATAACTATTCAGTAGTTTTTTCGATAACTCATTTTTAACTAATGTAATATTCGTCAATTAAAAATCGAGATTTGTTTGTAGTATGTGTTGGACTACGTTTGATGTTGTTGGTCTGTGGCATTTTATGTGGGCTAAAAATGTTCCTTGAATTTAGTCATGATTTTTCGTTTTGTTTGTCCAAGGTATTTTTTGTCACATGTATTATAATTAATTATATACGACTCCAACATAGGAATTTTATGTTTAGGAATACCAATTAAATTGTTGAGAGAGTTTTTATGAGGAATGAATCGTGAGGTAAAACTGATAAATTCCATTTTTCTTTCTTCCGGATCAAGAGTCATGGGATTTTGCCTAACTTTTCTTTTGTTTCCTTATTATATTATCTATCATTTTAGAATGAGACCCGTTGAAATGAGCAATTTCTTTGATTATGTTTGTTTCATTTTGCAAACGCTTATTTGTAAGAGGGATAATAACGTTCTTGTTTATCATACTATTAAGTGCTGGTTGTTTATGTTGGCTGCAATGGTTACATTAGTAAAAAATAAATCAGTTATTTTTTGTGGGTTTTCTGTATTTATCAAATTCAATTCTTTGTTTATTTTTAATACCTAAGAGATCTAGTAATGGTACAATGTTATTTTGCATTACTTCAATAGTGAATTTGATCGAACTGTTATTTTGACCTAAGAAAGTTACTTACACTACACACGTTGAGGTACAATATTGTAAAAATGTCATACGTTAGCCATATTGTAGGAAAGTATTTAAAGTGTTTTACAAAATCTTTATCAGATTTATTCATGAAAAGATCTGCATTGAACTGTGACAAACCACATTCCCCATTGCTGTGGAGTATCTAATTGTTGGTGAAATTCGTTGTAAAATTCATTAATTTTGGTTCATGCAAATTTCGATCAATTTTACAATCTCATTAATTTTCCGAGGTTTATAATTATTTTTAGATAACAATGTCTTCATGTATTCTATGGTTTAGTTAAATGCTAGGGAACAGAGAACAATCATCAAGCGAAATTAGGAATTCTCTTTAATTTTAAGTCCTTGATTTTGTTGATAAATTCTAAATCAAAAGAGTTGAATATGTATTTCAAACCTCCAAACCTTTAACCAAAAATTATGAAAGCAAATAAGTCGATGAATTAGTACCTGAAACAATTGGTCTCATTGATTTACTTTCATTGACAAGGCTATTTACAACCTCGGTATTACAGGATTAGAAACATGAAATTTGTAGATATATTTCTTATAAATTACAGAACTGCACTGTTTATGGTGTGATTGGTTTATAGGTTCCATTTTATTTTATCCACATTTGGTAACTCTACTAAAATTGTATTACCTATACAGAATTACTAATGTCAGTTTTTAAATAGAAGCAAGTGTTATCCCTCATACCTTTAATTAAATCTAAATCATTTTTTAATGTGCTGAATTTGACTTTTTTCCAAAATTATATGTAATTTTAATTTCTGATATATAATCCTCAAAACCTTTATTCTATGTTCCTCCAGAGCCCCTATTTCACTGTATGGGGGGGAGTTTCAGCCGAATATGTTTATGCCCTTTATTTCATTGAAGATGATAGTTGAAATACAGTTTTTGTGATCTCTCATCGGTATGTGAATATGTTGAATAATTTTTTCATCTTATTGTTAAATAAGTTCGAAGCTGATACAGACTTCCTCTACTTTCAGCAGAATGATGCCACTCCACACATTGCACAAAAGACAATGATTATTCTGTTAGATACGTTTGGAAAGTATATGTTGTTGATTCCACGATAGTTCCACATGCAAACAATAATTATTAATTTGTCGTTAGTACAAAGTATTATTTCTTGAATATTTAATGAACTAAAGAATTTGATGAGTTTTAATAATTATATAATTATTTTATATCTTTTAGACATTGTTAGATTTTTATAATTTTTACATGAAAAAAGGCATCGAATGCATTAAATATTCAGCTAGTACGATTATAAATATACGTTAAATCATAATTTGCGTTTCTTAGATTCTACGGACATATTATGAGAATTAGTTGATAACACGTTATAGAAAGAAATAACGAAATAACTTAGGTATTAAGCATCACGGATATTATAGTGATTTTTCTGTCAATTATACTGCTTACTTTTAATAGGATGTCTGTTTACTGACAGATTAGCATAATCGAGAAACTAACAATAACATGATTATGCAATTATATTTGTTGGATCGGATAGCAAATAAAGCTTGATTGTTGGGTTACGTATTTGACCAGCACAATAAATAAATCATTGAAAATTATTGCGAGCAAACATTTGTCTGGGCGTATGAAAAGGCTTGATGGGACAGCTACGTCAGTTTTTATTAACCACAGTGAAATTATATGCATTTCAATACGACATATTTCAAACGTGACATTTCATCCCATTTAATAATTTCAATTCCGTTTGACATTTTTATTAAAAACATCCCTCGCTCCATCGACTGTGAAAAATCTGCCCTAATATTGTTATGAATCGTGATGATATTAGTCACGTCTGATTTGTTCAACGGGCATTATTATAGCTCAGCCCTATAGGTACTACACAAAGCCTTCATATAAGCTGCCAACTTGTATAATAATTCACGCATGTCATAAATGCCCGCTCTCAATGGGTAAGTGGCCACATCTGCCCTCCCCCCTTCACCTTTGTGTAACTTTAGCCTGACTGAAATTACATTCCTTAAAGGCACACACTACAACAATCAG
This sequence comes from Aphrophora alni, assembly GCA_963513935.1. Lineage (NCBI taxonomy): Eukaryota > Metazoa > Arthropoda > Insecta > Hemiptera > Aphrophoridae > Aphrophora > Aphrophora alni. The sequence continues at coordinate 72,037,047 of OY740766.1, forward strand.
ATTTAATTACTTGGCTACTGAAGTGGGCTTACTGCAGTCAAACAGGTCTAAATTAGGCTTTATGTGTAAACCTTTTTCTTATGAAATAATTATTTATATCGATGAAGTTTGGTCACAAATCTTGGTTAAAAGCGTGATTGTAAAGTTTCAATTATTCAGTTTAAAAAACAGAATGCATCGTGTGGAGTTTGCAAATATAAATAATATTTGTTTCAGTCACCACCTCTGGTCAATATTGTAAGACTCGAAAAAAATATATAAATAAGAAGTCTCTCAAATCTGTTTAGTTGTACTTTTCCGAGATTCACTGATGATTTTCTGTATGTGAACGCCTTTTAAATCTTCTTCTCGAAAGGAATCCTTTCAACATCGTTCTTCTCTTTTCCATCCTCCAAAACTTCAAGAGGAAACTCTTTTCTTACCCACTGTGATTACACCACAACCCTGCTTAACTTTCTCTCGTCATATTTTCTTGTACTATGCCTTTACCTGCGTCTAGTATTTAATATCGACAGTGTTTTAATTCAACTTTAGTATCGTGTTCTTTCTGCTTCTTGACTCTGCATCCTTACACATGGCTCCCAATCATCTGTATGTATATAATACATGTACTTGTATCCTCTTACTGATTAACCTCCACCTTCATATTCATATGTTTATTACGAAGTCTTATATGTTGTCTTCATCATATCTAAACAGATATGTCAGCGACGGGTTAAAAGGAAATTTATCTAATTTTTTACTGCCAATAACAAATTTGCCTATAGATTTCTATCAAAATACATTATTAAGGTTGAATAGGACATTTATTATTATTTTTCTATATGAAACTAATCCACAACTTTTCGAAAGTATAAATCAACTCACAATATAAAGTTGAAATTCTGGAGCATAAAAAGAAAATCCAACATGGCCTAAGGCCGTGTTGGAAACTAATGCTATGCATGGCTGTTTGGGCCTCCGTTATAAAAAATGAATCAGAGATTTAATTCTTCTATTTTAAATAAGGATGGAATTGTGTCGTTTAATATTCAAATGGGAATCACGACGCGATCGAGGACTGAAGTAGGGTAAAAAGTTTTTAATCGATAAACAGTTAGGACAACTTTCTCTTGCTTCCACCCCAATGACAATAAGTTGCTTTATGGCTTCACAAGCCGTCCTTTCTGTAGTGTAGGTTTGAGTGTAGTGGTTTTAATTATTCACGTTTTAATCTGGTCTTAACTTTTACTATAGGCCTTGTTTTAGGCTTGATATCTCTTTTCTTATATTACAAATTTAATTTATTTGCCATCATAGCCCTAAGTCATAGAAAAGTTAATTTTGCTTTTTTATAGGTACTCTAGATTTTTTACTTGAAAACCAGAGTTGATTTACATTCTCGAAACGTTGTAAATTTACTCACACACACTCACAAATTATGGTTTATTTATTTATTAAACGATATTAATTATATGAACAATCTAATATAATATAATTTCTATCAAACAAAAAAATAATTTTTATTTTTTTTGCTATAAGCGGACACAGTTTCGATAAAATGTGTAACTGAAATTATTTTAACCAGGTAAACTTTAAACCGATACGTTAAATTCCAATTAAACTTCACATTATATTTCCCTAATAAACACATTTTTTTCCGTTGATATGTTATTTGGTAGCATTGTCGATTGATGTACAATAAATTGAAGGGTCATATCGAAGTTGTCTTTAAAAACTTTCAATGTATAATTAACAGTTGATTCTTTGCTACTTGTAACCAACCACTTAAATGAAACTCATCCTTATTCATAAGATGCAGATGTAATATTAGTTGCGATCGAGGTGGTCGTTTTATTGATTTATTCAGCCTCTGATACCTACTTAAAATACACTTTTGAAAGCAATTTACCATGATTAAGGTACAGCTTGTATTGCTTGAGCAAATAGTAACAAATTGCAAAATAATAACGTAAGCTATTAGAAGAGGGTTGAAACTTTACAGCCTGGTATTAAGTAAAAAACCTTTCGTTTTATAGAATATATCTACTTTTTAATTACTTTAATACTAGTATCTTAAATACTATTTATAAATTTCAGTACTGTTTAACAATGCTCAGATCCAGTAGTAATAATATGTGTACTCTTTGATATTTAGTAAGATAAAGCTTGTAAGATCAGTGTTACCAAAGTTGAAGATACACCTGTACGAATTAAACGTTTGAGATAAATTCAAAGACTTCAATGTACATTAATTCGTTATTAAACTCTTTCACACGTTACTAGATGTTGTCCGCTTGACCGATAGACCTAATTATATCCCGACTGGAAATGTGGGATATTATATATGTTCAATTTATTTCAACTAGTCTAACACATCATTTTATTTCAGCTACAAACATTTCCATGGAATCATTATTGTTGTATGATTTTTTTTTGTATTTATTTTTATCTACATTTTTTATATGCATTTTCTTGTTCACTTCAAGTCATATTATCTAGAATAGAATATGATCTCAACCTTTTTATTTTAACACATTTTATAAAATGAACATTGATTAAACTAAATGGTATATAAATATTTGTGAATAGCCTCAACTTTATCTATAGTCCTAAAACTAAATATCTACAGCAGGTACGAAAACAATATTAATACATAAATACTTAGAATTACAGTATTACAATTTTTGAATTAATTCTAGACGTTATAATAAAGTCCCAGTACCCTCAGCAAATAAAACCTTACGTTTACACAATCTTACAGTGCTACTCTTAATGATAATAATTGGTTATTAAAAAAAATATGAGAGTAAATTTGTATTACATTTTCGTCCTAAGGTGATGTTTTATTCACAATTTTCCAATACATTTACTAATGCAAAACAAATTGTATTTCCAAAGTTTGACGAAAACTTTTATAAAGTATCACTAAAATAACAGAGTTGAGGAATACCAATCATATGCCAAGGCATAGTTGACTTTGATTGACAACTATACCCCAAATATTTTAATATTATTTTATTATTTATTTTTTAAATTTATTTGAGGAGCCGAGTATCTTATTTGATTGTAGTTCTTGCCTATATTATTGTAGTTTGAACTTATTTACTGTTAGAGTTTGCAGAAATTCAAGGCTAGTTATTTTTAGATAACGTTGGGATTTCGTATTGACATAACTCATAGTTTATAATTATTATTTAATTATAATAATTTACATTTCTACTAAATATGCAGTACATTAATTTTCAATTTATTCACTAACTTTCATAAAATCTGTACCTATCATTGCTTAATGAGTTACGTTCGGTACTTGAAGTGTTATTGGGATAAATTTTTTTAATACCTATCACTATGCTAAACACGTAATCAATTCCGTGTAGTGATTGGAATTACAATAAGTTGTGTTATATAATAAGTTGTCTACAATAAGAAGAACATGAGATCCTAGTGATATGATAATAACCCCCCTCTCAATCCATAAAGTGACGGAAAATATATAGTTTAACTATATATATATTACCAACAAATATTTTTGCAGCACAGAATTTATGAAAATCGGGAGTTTTAAAAGTTTGTATTACGTGTCATAATAATAAAGATTAAAAATATTTCCTCCATATATTACATTTATTATTTAATTAATTATGTTTAATAAAAAGTTTTACGTGTCATGGTCGACATGATATAAATAATGTCTGTGTTGTTTCATACCGATTGACATATACCATAGACAAATCCATATTCACTGTTATAAATTGGTATAAACACGACGAATAGTAAAATAAAACATTGAATGTGTATAACTATGAAGTGGCAAGTCTTACCAATGATATAAATCCCCATATTAGAAATCATTGACTTACTTAAGTCAAAATCTTAACCCACATAAGAATCGAATATACACATAACTAGGCAGTACAAAAATAACTCGTGGGAAGAGAAAGAAATTATTAGACACAAAACTGTTTATTTAAGCAACCTTTTAGATATGTTTTTACGTTCATGGTGATTCCAGAATTTAACATTTACTAAATCAGTGAAGAAAATAGTATCTGAGAATAAATAAATGAGACGGCAAAGAGAGCCGAAGGGTCAGATCACATTTCTTGTGAGGGTAAAGGTCTAATCCAGATTACATACAAGATAAAAGATTCGCAATCTCATTGGATATATTACATTTAGGCGTTGAGAACAGATGTCAGAATATTATTTATTTTAAATAAACAGTATACTGTACTTATGTAGTTCCTGTCATTGGTTATTTTACTACTTTCTTCAGAAATTTAATTCAAAAAATAATGTATGCACGTATTTAGGTATTTCAAGGATATATTCAATCCCTACATTGTTTATGCGTAACATATGAATACTTGGAGTTAATTTCATCGAATTAATTTAATCTTATGTTATTATAAACTTTGGTTTGTACGTGTTATCGTAGTATTCAAAAAGCAGTTTAATGACATCAACCTCTTTTCTACTTTTTCTAAAGGACAACTCCCTACTTGTTTATATTAAAGACTACATTTTACAATCCAAACACAAATACTTTACAACTTGAAAAACAAAAATACTATACTTTTTATGCGTTAATTACAATAAAGTTAATAAATCAAAAAAAAAAAATAATTGCAAGATAAGTTTAACAAAGCCATATAGGACACTATATTAAGCCCCATGATCAAATAATGAAACAGGTTAACTGTATCCACTCCATTATCACTATCCATCTACGACAAAATCTAAGACATATTGTTGACCAAATTTATTATAGAATTTTTTGAATTTGTTGATTAATTTGTAAATTTTACTTCAGATTTTAGTTCCACACCTTCCTTACTGAGAGCCGTCACTACTTTTCACCGTATAAGAAGACTTATGAAAACCTTTTTTTTCTTCTTAAATATCCTTTCTATGTAGATCCTTACGACTTGCAATTATGCTAAGCCAAATTTGGTCAAAAGTGTTAGTGACGATGTTAAGGAATATTATACTGATTTTAAGAAATTTTGTTTTTCAAACTCCCCAATGTTAACAAGATTAAAAATAATGTAAAATTAAAAGTCATCCCTCACAACTATATTAGTATATAATTTTATCCAATAGATAGAACACTATTTATACCTGAATTGTTAGAGTTGAAACTGAAAATCATTAGAAATTTAAAGAAATTATTTCAAAAAGTGACACTTCTTCAGAACGTTAAATGGTTTCTACTTATTCCTAATTAACACTAAAATAAATTTTGAAGTACTATGTTTACATACATATATAGAAACTAGCTATTTGAATATTTATGAAATTAATTAATATCAATTTTCCTGCACAAGAATCACGTGATATGTATACATCATTCCTAGTAATTTTACATAATTGTTACGAGGGAAAAGTTTTAAAAGTTAACAATTATAGTTATTAGCAAAAAGATAATGTCCTATTTATAATTTTCATATATAAAAATTGAAAAAATATTTTGAAATATTTTGTTTTATTTTATTTTTATTCCGTGTTACTGGTTAAACTTGGTTGTTCTTTGTAGGTTTGATACTGCAAGTAAGATAACACAATTATTGTACTAGTCTAACTTGGATCTAATCTGGTTACTCTATAAAACGTGAAATCCATTCCAATACAAGGTAGCATTTAAAAAGTGCATTTACGTTTCCATCTTTATCATCAGATATAAATGTCAGTAAAAATTATACCATTTCAACAAACTAACTTAATAGATTTTTCTTTCTTTTCTTTTATCAAATACCACATATTTTCATGTTTTAATATTATTAAATAACACAGAATTTCATATTAAAAGATTCATCGATAGTTGAATAAGACTAATCTTAAAGGTAAGTTTTTAGTAATGTAGTAAACTTAGCATTACAATTAAAGGGCTAGAGGGGAAAAGGGGCCAAGTCACTTTTTTTTCACAAAATTAGTTATTGTTGGATTGTGGTAGACCTGGCTGAGTACTTCACACTCATATAAAGTTCTGTTGGAAAAATGGGTCTAGTCACTATTAAATAATAGATTGAAAATAATGCCGTAGCAGGAAGAAGAGGTCAAAATTAATCTTAAAATTGCTCTCCTGAAAAGTTTGATAATACTGACTTTGGGGTCCTTCTTCCCTCTAGCCCTTCAATTTAAACTCACTTATATAATATGAATCCTTGAAAAATTCGTATTTTACAACGGAATATGGAATTATTTTATTATTATTATTTTTTTTTTCTACTTTAAATTAAAAACTATAATTATTTATTTAGTATTTAGTTAGTAATTATTTAAGTTGGAAGAAAAACTTTTAATTTAGAACCAACGACTAAAATTGTATTTAGATTTGTATCACGAAATAACACAATTGATTATCTTTTAAATATACCTAAACAAGTATAGAAGCTGATTAAATCACAAATCTATTAGGGGAACTCGGGGCGGAACGGGATACGTAATGTTTATACATTTTTTAAAATTAGGGTAATTAACCAAAACACCTAATAAAGATGTAAAACATTTATTTATATTGTTATAAAACACATGTAAAATGGGAAACAGTGAAATCTAAGTTAAAATATTTTTTTACTATTTTCAAAAAAAAGCCTACATATTTCCCGTTCTGCCCCACATACGGGGCAGAATGGGATAGGGGTTTTTTACACAACTTTTTCTGTTAAAAATGCAAAAATGATATTTTTAGATTTGTTTTTAAATAGGCACAGAGAGACTTTTTATTTTGTAAAAAACTATACTAATCATCGTCCTGGCAAAATTCACAAACAAGGACAGCTTCATCGTCTTCGCTGTCTATACCAGCGCACGAGTTGTGAGCCCACTTGTAACATTTCTGGCACGCAACCCATCCCTCAATAGAAACAGAATAACATTCCCCACAGTATAAACACTTTTCATCGTCTTCTTCTGATCCTGAATCACTTTCCTCCACCATCATCTTCGGTTTTTTAAAGCACTTTGATTTCTTAAAGAGTTTTTTTTTAATTAACTTCTTTTTAGTGGTAGTTTTTGATTGCTTTTCTTTTTCTGTTTTTTTAGCAATAGATTCTTGCAGTTCATTTTTGTAGGGAGAATCAGTCAGGATTACGGTTTTTCGTTTTTTTCTGTTTGTCCGCTTTGTATTTTGCTTGATTAACGGAATCGGTATGACAACTTCAGGCGATGTCAGGAAAGCAGATTTTTCTTGAGAACTTGCACAAACTCTCGGAGAATCTTGTTCCCATGATGAACATCCAGGTTTTGATTCAATACTGAAGTTTTCTTGGCTTTCTTTCTTTTTGGTCAATGGCTCTGCAGTCTGAGGAGAGTCTGCTGTCAAATCGTGATGATCATCCGTAGACTTTTCAATAGGACAGCTATTTTTTTCCAAACGAATGTCAGTTGTCGCAGAAGGGAGGAAGTCTGCGTCTGAGAATACGTTTAAATCCGGTGGCCAAATCCCTGTTTTCCTGAAGCCATTTATAGCAGTTGTCATTGTAGCAGCATGTAAAAAGATTGTCGATATTTGAAAAAGAGTAACTACTTTTCCAGGATTGCTTCTAAGCCATTTTCTGAGCTCTTCACCATAGTAAAGACTAAGGGGCTTGAAAAACGTGACATCCAATGGTTGCAATCTGTGAGTAGTGTGAGGCGGTAAACAAAGAAGAACCACGCCATTTTCCCTAGCCATTTCAAGCAGCTTCAAGTTTTTTGTGTGTGTCGAATGTCCGTCTACAATAAGAAGAACAGGTGTTTCTTTGGTGGCTTTTGAAAAAACAATAAACTTTTCAAACCAGACTAAAAATAATTCAGTAGTCATCCAGCCGGAAGGGTGAACTTCAGACCAGCCTCCAGGGGGTAAGCCAAGCTCGAATTCTTGTTTTTTCTTGGGAAAATAAGCATGGGCGGCATGTATGCCCCAGATGCCGACATGCAAACTTCTGCTGTCACTGTTTCCCCGCGTTCAGCAGATGCTACAGCGCCTATTTGCCTTTTTCCTTTCAGAGCTATGATTTTACATTGACTTTTAGGATTGACAGACACGCCTGTTTCATCGCAGTTGTAAATTTTGTCGGCAGTAAGTTTGTATTTATCAATGACTTCGATAAGAAGACAGTGAAACTTAGAAACTGCGACTTTGTTAAATCCCATAGCTCGCGCGCCACTTGTATTTTCTGGAGAACGAATAGACAAGCTTGGATGCCTATTAAGAAAACTCACAACCCAATCCTGGCCTGCTAAACAAGTTTCTTTGTTAAATCTGTGCTCTAGCCCATTTCTCTCTGCCAAATCATAGGCTAAAGATCTAAGATCTTTCATAGTCAGGCCGAAAAGTCTACTTTCCATTGTCTTTAAGTACGCCACCAGTTCTTCTTCTTGTTCTGGGGTAAACACATTTTTATATTTTCCATCAGATTTATTAACTTTATATCCAGGATTATCCTTGGCCTTTTTAACATACCTTTCAAGGCTTGACTTTGGTACATTAAACTGATTAGCAGCTTTCAAAAATCCCATTTGAGATGACAATACGGCATTCATAGCTGATTCCATCGCTTGGACATTCCACTTTTGCCGCTCCGTCTTCCTAACGTAGGTTCGAACCATCTGGAATAATGAAAAAGTATTTTTACAAATAGATTCACGTCAAAAACATGACGGGGCAGAACGGGATAGTATCCCGTTCCGCCCCGAGAGCACGTTTTAGGTTATGAGCTATTACTGAATTGAAAACCTCACGTAATTACACTTACTACGCACGTTTTTTATAGCTATTGACATACACTTTAACGGCAGATAACAAACAATAGCGTCGTGATAATGAGTAGAAGCTTACCTTGCATTTAAGTTGACGAAAAGTTACAAAAAACTCGGCAGAAAACAACAAGCATAGGCATCACTCAACAGAGTCGGTCGGAACTGATCAAAATGGCTGCCGCGTTTTCTCTACCGTCTGTAGACATAGTTCAATGTCTCTCCGCTAGCCTGCAGCACTCTTCAACCTAGATCCCGTTCTACCCCGCTATCCCGTTCCGCCCCTAGTTCCCCTAATATTAATTTTAAATAATTATAAAATATAATTCAACTACAATAGAGCTCAAATATTCATATTATTGTTTAAAATTTTATAGACCCGTTGAACCAATTTAATTTAATGTGCTGTTACTTCATGAAACTACAACTAACGCACAAATTCAAAATTTCATAACGCTAACGCAATACATTTTGTCTGGTGATCTACCGATATGCATGAAGTAGTTTAAGGTAATCACTTTTCCATATCTTGTGGAAAATTATACTAACAATTTGTGAAGGATACTTTATATAAATAGTATTAGTTAGGCACTATTATTATATTACTAGGCATTGCAATTCCTTTATGTAATGATGAACTAGTAATGTGATTATGAATATAATAGGGTTAGAGATGTCGGATTCATTTTTGAATATATACATTTTAATAACTTAAACGTGTAAATGTGGAACACTTTAAACTCGTCAAATAACAAATCCGACCTGTACCTGTTACTTTTACATAATCATTATGGCTTATTAAGTTATTTGTAAAGGCGTAGGCCTACTAACTGATTTAAAGGTCCCACCGCAGGCAATAATCTCATACTGTAAAATTGCCTAAACGTATGAAAACTACACATTTTTCAATTATTTAGGTGTTAGAACTTTACTGAAAACAAATATAAATATAATTAAATTTTCTGAGATTTTTCCTTATACAGTATATTGATTATGAGCGGTCTATATCAAGCGGTTATCAAAACTACTCCAAAATATCTGTGTTCAGTAACTTGCTCCACACATTTTAACATCTCTCACCTATTCTAATCTTTGTAGAAATGAAGTCGCAACCTTAGGTTGATCAGATCACCGTCTCCTCTCAAAGACAGTGTCATATACTTTGTTTTCTGAACGTTTATTGTAAGTCGACTTTGATGAAACGTTCAGAAAAACTTTACGGTGGCTCCGAAAAACAGTTGAACTCTTCCAGGATACCCCTTCTGCAGTAAAATCTGCTTATAAAAAAATCTGTCCCCTTATGTAAGTTTTTTTTTCAAATTACTCATATAAATCTAAATCAGAAACGCCTCCAGTGTGCTCCTTTAAATGACTCCATAACCACTCTAGATTCTCATCGAATCGATACAACCTAGTGTCAATATTTTTTTCTTTCTGTTAATAAATAACAAACAAGATATATTATTAATAAAACTTGTAAAACTGTATACTAGTCACACATAATAAAGGTTCATTAACTATTAAGTACACAAATGCAACCTATGTTTTTTCCTTTAATTAATCAATATAAATCTATTAAAAGTAATTAAAAAAACCCTTTTCATATTTTTCAAATTATTTATATACAAATATTTTTTAACTTATTTTCTTCGTGAAATTGAAGTTTTCCAAAAAGATATACGTTTGTGGAAATGGATATGAATTTTATATACATAAAACAGGTGTTTCGTTTCAATAAAACCTTTTTTAATTGCATTTCAAAAGCTTTGCAGATTATAAAAAATTTGAATTTTTCTATTAATTGCTTCATATCCGTAAGGGAATGTCTATTATAGGCTATTTCTCCATTGTAAAAACATTCTTAGCATGTCTTGAGTATAAAATTATAGTTTTATACTGTCATATATTCATAGTATATAGAATGTAACCTGATGTGTCAAACAATTGATGTCGATTGGGCAAGTATTTCAATTGTCAATATGTGTGTATGAACGTGTGAGCTATGTACGCTTATGCAACGATTTTTAATGATAAATAAAATAATAACAGAGACGTATATTATATAAGAATAAACCTTTTATTTTATAAATAATAATTGTAAATCATAATAATATGCTTATAGTATGTATAACCAACAAAATATACTTTAGCAGAAGAAGTAATAAAGGTTCTAGAGTTAAATAACAAATAATTTCCTTTACTTGTGGATATAATTTTCTATAGGGTAAAGTGCTGTAGGACACCAACATTTGTTTAATTAAAAAAGCAAATGTTTTAGCTTAATTTTTCTATCATTCAATGTCTAATTAATAATTTTAAAATCTGGAGTAACGAGGATTCAGTAATATAAACGAATAACGCATATAATAAAACAAATTTTTGTGTGTTTGTGGGATGTTTAGTAGGTACATTGAATGATTGAAATATGAAGGTACGCTTGATTGTATATAAATTTAATAATCATAAAAACAATAAATTCCTATATAAATATATGATTGAATAGGTATTTAAACTAACATATTTATCATTGATATCTTATCAATAGACATATGTTACGTGTGGCTTTCAGTTTTACAATGGCTGTTGTAGGTAAGAGGATACTGATGTTCGGGATTATCTTGGATATTCCTCAAGCTGGAATAAAATCCGATCGAAGGGGGTCGATTGTCCAGCTAGATGTATAGATTTGCTTTAAGATATTTTCTCGTTTAAATAAGATTCGTGTTACATATGACTTTAGTAAAAAATATTTCTAACAGATATTTCTGTATGAAATAAAATGTAGCCTATAAGAAACATCAGTGTTTGTTTTGGTAATTTTACACTGAATGACTTTAAAGCAGAATGATATGTTTATAAAAGAAAATGACTTTAGAGTCTTAATTTATTTTAATAAATTGTAATATTGCTTAAAATTATGACACCAATTTAAAACATAACCACTGGACGAGTTTTTCTTTTACACATTTTATTGTAATTTTTACTTGTCACCCATTCCCAAAACTAAATAAAATACAACTAAAACTATTCGTAATCAAAAATGTCAGTTTCGGTAATTGTAAGTCAAAAAGTGAAAAAACCGCGTCTCAAAATATAAATTTAAATAGGGCCTAAACTTTCTTTGTTTATGACGTAATCCAACTTGATTGGCTGAGGTCGGTGTAGGTTGAATCTAGCCTCATACTATTAGCAAACTGAAATATGTTTTACTTGCGCCTTTGCAAACATATTTGGACATTAATCTTCACATATCACTAAAATTTAACATAATAGGTACAGTTAAGTACAAATATTCAGAATTATAAATATTGATCAAATAGGTTTTTATATAATGGCAAATGTATTGGTTTTTTTACTAATAACTCATGAAACGGCAATTTGAAGAGATTATGTTTACTTACACATTCTAACTCGGTGCTTAGATACTACATTTGAGATTTTTTTTTGTTTTAAATCGTGAAAGCTGATTTTGAAAAAAAAATATGGCTTCTACCCCAAAGTTTTGAAGAAATCAGACAACTATCAGTTTCGGGGAAGGCTCAAAAACGCCCACAATCTACATTTTATTAAAACTGGGTTGTAGAGCACTGCGCTGACGTCAGCGATGTATAACAGACAAAAAAAACACGTGTTGGATTTAGGGGACTTCCAAGTGGATATATCAGAAACCATATTTGTCATCGATTTTCTTCACCTATCACATATATTTCTCTATACTACGTATAAGTGAGAAAATGAAAAAAAACATTTGTGAAAGTGAAAGTGAAAAAGTTCAGATATAATTTCTTTGACCACATATTAAGTGTTTATTGTATAAAGTCTTAGGGGCCATGGTACATTTAGGTTTATACAATCAACTAATTAAATAATTACTACAGAAAATGTTATTTTCTGGCACTTAGGTACATCTGTTCTTCCAAAATTTTACGTGATAGACACATTTTCGTAAATGGGTAAAATTTTGTAGGCTTTTTGTGTGACTGAAATACACTATTTATTTTTGAGTCAATAAATGTAGTAATATTTGTAATAAAATCACTGATTCCGAATAAAGATCACAAAAAATAATTGTCAGGTGCTAAAAAACATTGTAGTAACAGGCTAATTTTCATCAGTTTTCTATCAAATATCATTAAGAAAATCTCTTATACCCTTGAGAATTCAGTAAGCTTTAACAGTGAACCTGCCGGCCTTATAATTAATCTTCAATGTCTACAGAAAAACGCTTATATAACTATGTAAAATGGGCAATATCACTATAATCCAACCTTAGCCTCTATTATTTAGAGAATTTTAATACTTTTCTTTTCGCTAAAGATCGGAGGTGTGGAAAATTTAGCTGCGACAAAATTTATGATTTTTTAACGTTTTGGATTACAAACTTGTACTTGCAATTTTAAAAGCTAATATCTGTAATTTACGAAGCGAGACTTCACCAAAATGTGGCATCAAACATTTGATTTACATTGTTTATGTCTAAGAAACTTGTCCAACCGATTGTTTGTATCAATTACAGCTGGAGACAGCTAGAGATAAATAATATGAAGCTTTGAATGCAGGTCTGAAGAGGAATTTTTAGCGAATTCCTTTGTAGTGACCAGATAGTTACATGTAATTTATTTGTAGAATATAAATTATTATTTGCTCTAATCGAATAAATATACTTGATAACAGTTTGTTTTATAATATTATGGTCCCTAAAAAAAGTATAAGTTTGTACTCATAACTAAAAATTAAAATATATTATTAGTTAAGCAGATTATTACAAAATCTTAATTTCACAACAAAAATAAAATACGTTAATATTACTACCAATAAATGGTCCAAGTCTGGGGATGAAGTAGTTTTAAAGGAAAACTACAAGTACAAAATTAGGTCACAATGGAGGCACCCATATATCAAGAAAGTTTCAGTATACTTTAATATTTCACCTATATTATTTATGTATAAAATAAATTTACATTTTACACATCATTCTTTCTTTATGGGCTCTAGTTTTAGAGAATATAATTTATTTATTGTTGAAAAATGTAAAATTGATCAAACTTAATCTGTTATGCATTTTTTCTTATATTTTAAGTCTTGTACATCAAGATAAAATTACAATTAATTGCTAAATATATTTCATACATATTTATCTTCTTAATTGTGGTGTTCAGATGATACAAATTAAGAATTTTAGTTATTTATAAAATTTATAAAAATATAAATTGAATTGTCTACCTCTAAATATAACTGAAGTTCAATAAATTATTTTCAAGTGAAAAATTGTAATTAAATATCAATATGCATCACTTAATTCAAGTTAATTATGTTATTTGTAATTAAATTTGTCCTACAATTGTACAAATAAATATTAATTTTATTATTATTGTGTGTATTGATTAAGATTAATTTAGTTTAGTGTCAAATAAAATTAAACTTTCTGCTCATATTTGTTATTAAATTGAAATTTAATACATTAGTTTGAACATTTACTAATCCAGTAAGATTATAAATAGTTTGTAATTTATACTTCTATAAATGAAAAAAGAAATCTACTTAAACTCAATATATATAGCCACCAATTTATTTCTATAGCAGATATCAGCGTAAACATTTATTGGTACACTTTTGGATATGTTTCCAATATGTATGAAATAAATCTTACAGTTTGGTTGATGGCATATGTAGGCTATTAAAAATGTAAATATCTTCATGGGACACACACACACACACACACACACACTATATATATATATATATATATATATATATATATATATATATATATATATATATATATATATATATATGGCAGCTAACTTCAACTCAATAGCTGTAAGTAGTAATTTGTAAATTTTCATTCTATGAATAGAATTATTTTACAAAAATAGAGTCAATAGCAACAAATGTTAATAAACTTCACAGGTCATTTCTAATATACGGTTGAATGTGTTCAGAAATTCAAAATTATATTACAGAAATATATTAAGGACGAAAAGAAATTTTATTAATGTTCTTAATATCTTTTTCAAAATTATCAACGATTTAATATTTAAGTTAAAAACTTTTTTTTGTTTTATGTAAAATGAATGAATTCGTTCATTTTTACTTTCTCATATATAAGAAGTGAACAAGTTATGTGATTGATTAACAAATCGATGAACAGTTTCCTGCTTATATACCTTCATTGGGATCTACTAGCCCAAAAGTTGGTGGTGCATGTTGTCTGTAGTTTGTGAAGTCCACATGAGTTATTAGATTTTATTTAAAGCTCCTGGGATCACAAACAATATTTGTATTGGTCACTATCGCTCCAATATATGTATTATATATTATGTATTATATATATATATATATATATATATATATATATATATATATATATATATGTATAATCCTCAAAATTGCAGGCAAATTATTATAAAACACGTAATTTATCACAATTAGCTCTAGTCATTTCACTGTAGTTTTAGTGAAACGTGTCCAAAATTAATTGTTCAAAATTGCAATAACAATAAACATTACAAAGTTCAGACATAATGATAAAAAAAACAAATAAATATTAAAGTTGACTACAAAGCGAGATTTTTATTAAATACAATAATTTATGCTAATAAAACTTTATTACCCAGTAAGATTTAAATGTAATACGGTTAACCCTATTTAAAACTAACTCTTGAGCTTTATTTCAATGAATACGATTAACACTATTAAAACTTGATTACACCGCTAGATTTCAATATAATAAGGGTAACCCGTAACGGTAACTTAACCCCTGAGGTCTATTTCAATGAAATACGATTAACGCTACTAACTTTATTACCCAGCTAGTTTTAAATGTAATACGGTTAACCCTATTTAAAAGTAACTCTTGAGCTCTATCTCAATGATATACGATTAACGCTAATAAAACTTGACTACTCAGTTTGATTTAAATGTAACACGGATAACCTTATTTAAACCTAACTCTTGAGCTCTATTTCAATGAAATATGATTACTCTATTAAAACTTGACTACCCAGTTTGATTTAAATGTAATACGGTTAACCCTATTTAAAAGTAACTCTTGAGCTCTATCTCAATGATATACGATTAACGCTAATAAAACTTGACTACTCAGTTTGATTTAAATGTAACACGGATAACCTTATTTAAACCTAACTCTTGAGCTCTATTTCAATGAAATATGATTACTCTATTAAAACTTGACTACCCAGTTAGATTTAAATGTAATACGGGTAACCCTATTTAAACCTAACTCTTGAACTCTATTTCAATGAAATACGATTAACGCTATTAAAACTCGATTACCCAGTTTGATTTAAATGTAACACGGATAACCTTATTTAAACCTAACTCTTGAGCTCTATTTCAATAAAATACGATTAACGCTATTAAAACTCGACTACCCAGTTTGATTTAAATGTAACACGGATAACCTTATTTAAACCTAACTCTTGAACTCTATTTCAATGAAATGCGATTAACGCTATTAAAACTTGACTACCCAGTTTGATTTAAATGTAACACGGATAACCTTATTTAAACCTAACTCTTGAGCTCTATTTCAATGAAATACGATTAACGCTATTAAAACTTGACTACTCAGTTTGATTTAAATGTAACACGGATAACCTTATTTAAACCTAACTCTTGAACTCTATTTCAATGAAATATGATTACTCTATTAAAACTTGACTACCCAGTTAGATTTAAATGTAATACGGGTAACCCTATTTAAACCTAACTCTTGAACTCTATTTCAATGAAATACGATTAACGCTATTAAAACTTGACTACCCAGTTAGATATAAATGTAACACGGATAACCTTATTTATACCTAACTCTTGAACTCTATTTCAATGAAATACGATTAACGCTATTAAAACTTGACTACCCAGTTTGATTTAAATATAACACGGATAACCTTATTTAAACCTAACTCTTGAGCTCTATTTCAATGAAATATGATTACTCTATTAAAACTTGACTACCCAGTTAGATTTAAATGTAACACGGATAACCTTATTTAAACCTAACTCTTTAGCTCTATTTCAATGAAATATGATTACTCTATTAAAACTTAACTACCCAGTTAGATTTAAATGAAATACGGTTAACCCTATTTAAACCTAACTCTTGAGCTCTATCTCAATGAAATACGATTACGCAATTAAAACTTGACATATTTTTTCAAAGACAGCATATATGGATTATTTACACTTACTTGAACAGTGTAATTATTGAAATTGTAGGTGACGAATAGTTTTGGTTGCTTATTATTTGATTTTGTGGAAGGGTGATTGATTAAGATTCTGCAGTGTTTGTGAAACATTTTGATCATATTATGAGATTGCTTTTTCTCGACGATCTAAAATTTTGTGGTAATCTGCTACATATACAAAAATATTATAAATTACGATTTTGTCAACATCAGCATATATGTTTATGAAAAATTTGCTTAAATATAATCTCTAAGAGGTCCTAAGAATATATCAATGATTTAAGTAAAGATAGAAATCGTATGACATAGTGTACATTTACCGAAATTCGTTTATAGTATTGAACACTAATTTAACTAATATTTGTGTATCTTGCTGATTTATTGATTTTTTTTAATTTTTATTAAAATTTGTTTACCTCCCAATCGTTTGTAAATATAACTAACTCCCTTTTAAACATAAATTTGCTTATATTCAAGATTAAAAGTATAATATTCATATGAATAAATTTATTTTTTACAATTTTTGAATATTATTAGTTTCGGCTTAAGTTACGCCAAGAAATCTATTTAAAATATATTAGATTCAGAATAAAGGAATTGTCACAGCAGAATATATTCAGTGTTTACATTCAATCATTTAGCCAGGTCTACCTATTTTGTTATGTTTTTACCATCGTAATAAATCCTACACTTAAACTATGAATTAAAGTTAAATTAATATGAAGGTATGCTTTTAAATTCAATGGACTTTAACCAGTTTGTGCTAAAGAGAGAATTACGTAACAAACATTCTGTATAAACAACTGCACAATTTGTTATACAAGCTGTTTTTTTTTTTTTTTTTTCTCTGTTCCAACTGAGTTGTTAACCATTTAATGTCATAAACTATATGTAAACTATGTATTTATGATGTCCTCTCTTCTGAGGGTAGCTTTTCTCGAGCTACATTACCTTCACGTTGTTTGTGCACAGTATTTGTAATTGAATAATTTCCCTCCACTAGAATTAACGAGATAACCATGAGGTTGAAAGCTTCAATCTATCTCACACACTTAGAGTGGGAATCGGTTTTCACGAATGGATTAACACATCCTGCACGAAATGAACGGTTTATACTTTGATTTACAGCAACACATGTAGTCAATTCAGTCGAGTAAGTAGCTCCCACTTTACACAACATGAGTTTCCCCCAACACAATTATTTGGTTGGCAAAATAAATCCAATAAAAAAATGTATAAGTAATTTTAATTTAAATGTAACAAATTTAAATTGTTTCATTAATTATTTATATAATTTTTGTTAGGGATAAGGAAATATCTATACATAACAACGTGCATACTTTATTATTTTTATGATTGAAATTTATTTTGAAATTGAAATTCGCAAATCATTAATAGTTAGGACGATAAAATGAATTTATTTATAGTGATATATCTAGATAAATGTTCACTCATTTAAAATATAAATTATTTGTAACTATTTCTACATATAAATAACGATAATTGCTAGTTGAATATATTGACTCTTATTTAATATTCCATTTTGAAAATAAAAAGGTTGTGGATCACACTTAATTGTGAAAATATAACACAACAAGGAAGTATCATTTATTTTTAAATTATATAAATATTTTATTTAAAATTTTCGTCGTTATTTTACTGTTCATACTCGTGAAATATATATTACAAAAGTAGAATTCTCCATGGGTAATGACTATTTCAATATAACTTGGTGGTGGTACGAAAATAATATGTCCAATCAGATAAATAGCTTTTACCTTTCTTTGAAATCTAACAAAATAACTAAGCTATCACAAAATGTTTGAAGAAATACAGTGTACAATGAATATACAGTGTATAGAATTTTAATTAAAAAATGTATGTTAAATTTTGTTTCTAAATCATATTTATTTTACTGTATATATTATTTACGTATATGATTATAAATCTGCTATTTATAACCATATTTTATATTTGCGTTTAAAATATGTAACTATTATTTAAATATAACAATCACTTTAAACCTGTTAATTCTAGCGATTTATAGCATGACACTTTGTGTAATTGTAGAACTACATATTGCTTTACTAAATTATAGTGAAGTTATAACAGAAAAGGAACGAAACGTTTGTTTTAATATGTCCTCGGCACTCAGTTATTATGTGATAAGACACAAACATCATTTCTTTTTTTTTTATAAAAGGACTTTTATGTTATGAATATATTGTAAAGTGTACAAAATAAGCTATTAGATGCTTGTGTAGGGATTTGAAATTATAAGAAATTACCGAAGAACAGTTTTAAGGATGTACCAATGTTTTACCATCAAATTCAACGAACAATCCTAGTGTTCGTGGCATATAATAATAAATCCCAACTAAAGAGTTACCTAAATATTTTATTACAATTATTTCTTCATACATGTAGGTAGTCCAGTTAAAAGTTTATATTTTTTCGATTCTTTATATAATTGTTCAGCAGAAAAACTATTATTATGTAGTTTTACTCAGAGAGTAAACGTGGAAATATTTAGATATTCTGACAGCCTTACTGGAAGCAAACTTTTGAACTTAGAGACCAAAATTTTAGACCTAGAGGTTTTTGTTTTTATTCAGTAAATGTTATCAACCAATTTCTCGACTAGTCCTACAAATTGTAATGTCGATGCTAAATACTAAATTATAATTAAGTGAATATATACAGTTGCATATATAAACATATTCGTATAAATAAATTAGCTTTTTACTCTTAGATAGTACTTATGTTCCATTTTAATCTTATGTGCATAATCGTCAATGGATGTTTCTGTAAAGAGATCGCAAAAGTGTTTATGTTAGTTCTTTTATTAGTATTTCCATATAAGATTGTATGTTGTTTTACTCATATCGTATATTAGACACGTAAATCCTTCCGATAGTCTCTTCTGTAACCAGGAATATCAAATACAATGTACCCTCAAAAGCAGAAAATGTATTCCCAGCTTATGTTTCCCTACTTGTTTGTTGACTTTCTAAGTTAGAAGTTAAAGAAATTTTTTTAAATGTTCAAAATTCTAAATATTACATGCATAGATATTCTATGTTGATATTAACAACGTATACATTACACGAAAATGAAATATACTTAAATAATATCAAAATTAATTAATACATTTGAAAGTTAAGTCGATTTGTTGGATCAGAGGTAAAATATTGATGTACTAAGAAAATTAGTCCAATTCGTTGATACGTTTTCACTTGAAAGAAGCAAAGCATAGTATATTATTAAAAACAACATTTAAAAGTATTTAAATATACAAAAACATAACTCCTGTTATTCAATTAAATAATTCAGAAAATGCAAAAGCGATGACTACACACAACTTATCAGACGGAAGATGAACTTTAATTTTTTTAAATGAGAAAGTTTAAATAATATCTTTTGTCATGCCTTGTAAGAGGTTCTTATTAGGAGGAATAATTTAATGATTTTTATTTTACCTCGTCAATTTATTTAAAAAATAAACTTTATCTATTTCAATAGTAAATTATTGCGATACTTTGAACTAAGCAAATAAAATATTGCGTAGAATATATATTATCTGATGAGAATAACAGACTATTTCTTGACTGGCGTTGAATAAATCACGTTGGAAAAAAGTAGAAAACGTCTATAGTCTGTAATATTTCTGTGATTGTGTTCCAATATCTAGACGTTGTACATACTTGGTGCATTTCATCTTTTAAGTTATATATTTAAATTTATTTAATATATATCTTAATTGTTCTGCATAAGAAGCTTAAGAAAGCAAAATAAATTATAGATTTAAAATTTATACGTCTTGTCATACTGAACGAATGTTGGAGTAAGCCTACATTATGTTGGTACGTTTATGAATTCCATTGAGGTTAATTGAATTAAGCCTTATCCTCCATTTTTCAGTTGCAAACTAAGTAATCCACATTATTTCTAAACGTGACGGAAAATAAAACACTTTTGGCAAATCTTATAAAAGAAAAATGATTGCTACTAAAAGAATTTAGTCAAATGTTAGTTTAACCCACAAATTGTGTTATTTTTATAAAAATACGCAATTTCTGATTTTTTTCAAGTTCATCTCTCCCTCTCTCCCTCTCTCTCTCTCTCTCTCTCTCTCTCTCTCTCTCTCTCTCTCTCTCTCTCTCTCTCTCTCTCTCTCTCTCTCTCTCTCTCTCTCTCTCTCTCTCTCTCTCTCTCTCTCTCTCTCTCTCTCTCTCTCTCTCTCTCTCTCTCTCTCTCTCTCTCTCTCTCTCTCTCTCTCTCTCTCTCTCTCTCTCTCTCTCTATCTCTCTCTTTCTCTCTCTAATTTAAAGAATATAAGTAACTCTTATTGTACACATACAAACCGCAATCAGTTGAATGCTGACAGCATTAAAAACATCTTCTCACTTGATATACATTAGCCTACCAATGTAAGGTTTTCAGTCTCCACAGGGTCACCACAAAAGGTTTATTCAACCAAATCCCAGTTACCAATCAGATAGGGCTTGCCTCAGAGCCCGTATCACCCTTTTTAGAATCAATAGATTTATCACAGCGACAACTACGTGGTTCTTATTTAAGTAATTAATGTATATAGAGTATATCCTAATTTAATAAATAGCACAATATACCTGAATTTCGTAGATGTACTAGTATACACTTCAAATTAAACATAATTAACACGAATCTTTTATTATGCAGTTATCATATTTATATAAATATAGGGTTTGAAGCGTAATATAACAAATTGCAGTATTTCATGATTTTTTCAAAGCACACATTAATTTCTATTTTAAAATAGTCATTAACGAAAATTAACAGTGACTATAAAGCATAACATACACAAGAGATTACTTGATATGTTAAAGTTTTGTTAGTAACATTCATATTTTAAATTAGAACCAACATTTCGTTCGTTATTAAATTTAATACTTTTCAGGCAAAAGAGGGGCGGGAAGACGGCTTTTAATTGGAGGGTCTGAGATTGATTGGTGCCATGTAAGTTATAAGATCCTTCTCGAAATTTGATCGTTTGATATTTGCTAACTTTCACTCAATCAATCATTCATCGCCTTGGGATTGAATCAAGTGTAGAGAAACTATGGTGGAGGGTTTCGCGAAAATTAGTGATGCAATTAGAACCGAATACTGATTTACCCTTTCCAGCAACGATGCAATGCTAACTGATATTAAATTACAAGGAGTAGGAAGAACCTGGGTTTCTAATTAAACTATAATATGTTCAAGAAGACATTGCTACCCAATGCAACGTTTATTAATTTAAAACAAATGAGAAGACTTTTTTGTTTAAAACTCTTTCTTTTAATTTGATATATGATAAATGCAGTGTTTTTAGCAAATAATCTACAGCAAAGTTATATTGAGTATTTTATTGGTTGAAATATAAGACGATGTTGTTTTATATGGGATTCTATGTGAAATATTTATTTGGAAAAAATGTAAGTAAGGTATATAACTTCATCGCACATTATTGTAGTTTCCGCAATAACTGAAGGTAATATCTCCATTTATATAAAATTCAATATCTTTCCGCATTTATAACCGTAACCGTTTATCAGATTTTAACTCATTTATAGGTTCAATATTTAATCAAGCTTTAGTCTTCGTTTGACTCCAGTTGATTCAGTATTTCCCAAGCAATAAACTATTTGTCAGCGCTAGTTTTACTAAAACTTTAACTTACATAAAGCTACTTTACCATTTTATTAAAAGATTAAGTTGTGACAATATTTATCTTGTTAGTATATTTTTTTTTTGTTTATCTTAAATTGTTTATCTTTGTTTATGTTTAGGATTTAGAAGTAATATTGTTTTGGGTTTTCTTTCCTGTTGTGTAATTTAATTTAAAGTAATGTATTATTATGTCATATGTCAATTTATTTGTTTTGTTTTAGTTTGTTGTTAAGAAAAGCTTTATTTTTTATCTTAATGTCTTTTTCTGAATCTTAATCATGTTTTGTTTATTTAAATGAAATAAAAGGAATGGGAAAAAAAATTAATATTATTTAAGTTATAATTTGAATTGAAAACTCTTTTTTTTTTAAAAAAAATAAGAGATATAATTCCAAGTGTAACCATTTTTTTTTGCTGCTGAATAGTAGGAAACAAGGTTTTACCGATAATTTTGACAAATATTCAGCGACAATATGTTGTTTGTTAAAGATCTTTACGTTGTGGCCAAGTTAAAAAAATAGTTAAATTTAAAGTCGTTTTATTAGCAAAAATAATAATGCCATCTCAAATGTTTCTTATTCCATTTCCTTGAATATGTTCAAAAATTAAAGACAAAATTCTCATTATACGAATGTATATGTTGTATACATACACAACGGTATATTTTGCCATTTGCAGTTATATCATAAAATTATTGAAAGAGGAGTAAAACATTTGATTACCGTTGTTCAATTAACGTTAGAAAGGGATCCATTTAATATATTCAAATATCCGAAATTATGTCAATCGAAAACCAGTAGAGTATAATTTTCAGTTTCAATACAAATATCCAATTATCAAAATATAAAATTTATTTCGAAATCGTTTGCTGAGTGTGGAAAAGAAATTTAATTAATATTTTCAATTGTTTATATGACTTCAATAAATAAAGTTCGGCCACGTGTTGATAATGTAACGGTTCACCTTATTCCAACAAGTTATGAAACTTTCCAGATCAATAAAGTAAGTAAATCATTATACAAATAGATCATTACAATTTCTAGGACATCAGCAATTGGGTTAATAAAACAATTGTAAGGTAAATCACGTGTCCATGTTTCCTGTTCAAATAATATATTTTGTCCTTAATTATACAACAAACAATCATGTGAATATCTATGTAAACACAACTTAATCAAACAATCATGTACTAAATATGTGAATATTGGGCGTTTCCACAATGAAATTTTCGAAAAGTATGTTAAGTGATGAAGACGTTATGCTACTGACATTTCAAATGTAAGTTAATAATATTTGGGGATCACAAACGGTTTCTCCGGTATCAAAAAAAACAAAATCATTATCTGTTTTTTATGTCGTTTCATTTGTAAACAAAGAACAAATGTGCCCACACAAGGCTTTCCCAAATATCAAAACATAACCTTAGACAGAGAGTTTCCCAAGGTGGATTCCAAGATGTAGGCCAAGTTGTCTGAGAAATATTATAAGTCATAGATTCGTCATTGCTTTACCGCAAGGCGGTAACCTTGTGACGTAACGAATTGTTATTGGGAATCTCAGAGTGTAATGATAAAGACAATCTACTCTTCCGATTTAACACTTGTAGGTGATTTTAGTTCGATAGACGCCGTTATTTATTTTGAAGGACTCTCATTGAGTTACACCCTCAAAGTTACAAACGTTAATCTGATATGTTCATGCTTATTACTACCAACTAGAGCAAATTAGTAAAACTAAAAATATGTTTGTATAAAGAAGCCTTGAGACAATAATACTTTTCAATTACGTCTACTCATTTATCATCTCTGCTCTACCTACTAAATATGTAAAGCGTATTAAGCGTGTAAATATTAAATACTTTACACACTATTTTTTAAATATAGGCTATTTAATTAAATATTCCAACCTCGTCGCTATTAGAGTATTCAAAGGTTAGGAGGTCAATTTTTTGGTTTTTTCCCTTAATGCGTTGATGACCAAGAGGTTTTTCGTTTTTAATTAACAAGGAAAAAATGTGTATTTTATCATATTTTTGTTCGCTCTGCATTATTTCCGTTGTTCATATACAAAATATATAGCATGTGTTTTGTGTAAAATTTTAGCAAAACCATTTAAAATACATTAAAAAGTATAATAACTTAAAAAATGCAAGTCGTGGTCGGAGTAGTAGCTTTACAGTATTACAAGTTAAAATCAAATTTTAAAATACTTTATTAATAAAGGACAGGTAATATTTATAACTAATATTCTCAATAAATAACAATATTTGTAGTTGAAACACATTTTTAATATCCTCTTCGTAGAATGATTCTATAACGACATTTGTTATCCAGCTCTATTGGCATCGTCGTTATCATCCTAATAAGTCACGGAACTATCATGTAAGCACTTTAATCACGGAGTAATTGAAAGTCACATGGCTCAAGATCTAAGCTATAGAGGCGGGGAAAGGCCTATTTGTTTCCAGCTAAATGAAATACATGGCTTTAGTTTTAGCAGTAGTGTGAGGCCGTAAGGCAACACAACACCACGTCTAAGCACGGTTCGCCTTTTGTTTTAGATTGTACAACGCAATTTATTGAACATTCTAGGATAACATGCAATATCTGTTGTACCACATGGAAAGAAATAAACAAGCAATATGACTATTATATAATTATGTAAAAACGGCGAACATGATCTTTCCGGTAATATTGTTTCATGGAATGTTTAGTTTTTTGGAGATATGGTTTGCCAAACTCTATGGATTCTTTTGTTTCTGGCGTAATATGAGACAACGTCTTATCACACAATAATCTTCCTTTTTGTATCATGGTAGAAGTGTGAAAACACTAACAAGTGGCTTGTATTTGTTCTCCTCAATAAAACAACACTTCTTAAATAAAATTAATTCTTTCCATTAATCTCAATAAATTAAACGATGTGAGACATTTCTTACAGAATAGTTTACAAACAATCGCAGAAAATTGACAGATAAAGGGGAAATCGTAAACTTTATATTTTACTAAATATTCCGTTCAATACCTGTACCAAATCATCATTAATGACCGATGGCCGTTCATTTCATTCCACCTCATATTATTTTCTGCCGTGAACGTTACTCATGTGCCAACGCATCTCTACTAGTTTCAAATTTGTTGCATTAAAAAAAAACTGATACAATTTATAGTTCACGCTTATATTTCAATTGACCTACGTATTCTAATCATATAAAAAAAGCCGTAAATAACAACAGCTTCTGCAATATTTTCGTCTATAGTCGGATAAATATGTGAAGGAACTTAGAACTCGTGCACGCTGATACGCTAGCTACTCTTTTAATGGAAGAGGTACTTTTTTAATATACAGTGAGCTCAATGGAAAAATTTATATATGTTAAATACGTATATATGGTAAATATGTACTATGATGTGTAAATTATTATAAGACCTTTATTGAAATGTGAAACTGATATATAGAAGTGGTTCGTTCCTTAAAATGAATAATAAGAACATATATACTGTTTTAAATAGCTATTCACTTGTTTTACACATACTAAAAAAAAATAATAAAATGTTTTTTAAAAAACTCGGAAAGAAATTTTTATTTTTTTTGTATTGATTAAAAAATGTGTTGTTAGCATTAATCGCTTTGGATGATATTCGTTGGTATGTCTTAATTTATATGTTATTAACTTTGGTCAATAACAGATTTTTACAAATGCATTTTATCGTTATTTAATTTTAAACATGATTATAGGCTACACTTATAAAGTATGAAATACATTATTGCATATATTTCCATTCTTTGATAAAAAAATTATAAATGTATTTATTAAGTTGTTAAAACGATTTATAATAGTTCTTAGAAAACATAATATCGCTATAAATATCAAATTATTCCTTAAAGACACCGGTTATTCAAACGACTAGTTAAGTGATAATAAAAATTTTGTCCCAGTTTTATATACAAGTAGCTTACAATAATGTACATTAATTTTTTTTTTATCAAATTTTTTTCGTAACTGGTACAAACATGTACAAACCTTGTATAATGTATTGTTGAACATGAATGGAATTGATTGTTGAATAATATATCACTATTCAAATTGTTCATTATAACCAGAAAGAGAATAAGGACAATGTATTTTTGCAATGAAATATTTTTTTTACAAGAAACTAACCTAATTGTCAAACGTCAATGACGGTTATTTCATCAGATGGGATCCCGTAGGTCTAATGATCACTCTACCAAGAATCCTTCCTTGTATTTATCCCTGGGCATTTTAAAAGCTTTTCTCGGGGTGAAGACAAAAACCTTGAAATGTTTTAAGAGCTTATTTCCTAAGCAATATCACGTTACACTGGTGTGTCTAAGTTAAAGCTTTTTACATAAGGGAGGAAATTTAAAATCAAATGCATGAAGTGAAGTTAGAGTACAGCATTTTTTACGATATAAATAAGTTATAGATTAGCGTTATATATTTTTTTAATTAATTAATAAACAATCAAAATTTTGTACTTTAAAATATCTTACTTTGCATCCCTTTGACGATTCTAAACTGGAAACAATAATATTTCCTCATGTGCGACTCCATTGTGATGCAAATGTTGTAGTCAAGGCTTGATATTATTGAATCAAAAGGTTCTTCGCTGTTCCAGACTTTATAATTTATCAGTTTTAAAACAATTTAGAAGATTGATCCTTCTTATAGCTACAAACTGCATTAAGATATTTCAAACAGTTATTTGTGTTATTGATTATTTAAGAAATTACAATACTTCGTTATTCATATCATAAAAGTTTGCATTATACGTTAAACACTGATGTATAATATGTACGTTTCTGTATATTATTATGTATATAATATTTTTTGTATTTTAAACAATGTGTAATAATTAAATAATATTATTTTTTTAGTTTGAGATATGCCACATATTGTCTACATTTCAGATTATTTCTATTTTTAAAAGCTGTTACATACTTAGTAGTTATATTGTATGTAGTGTCATAATAATATACTAAAAATTAATCTATTGTCAGGAATGTACATTATCAAATTATGGACAATGATTTGGTAGTGGATATATCATTTATTAGGTCTCATAAACCCCCTAAATATTGTATGCCCTTCTGCCTGTAAAATGCAGGTTAGATTGAATGAGGTATTTTTGATATGAGGTATTAAAATGAGTAGAGACATTTTTATCAAACTTTGAATGTCAACCCATTTTAACCTTATTTCATGAAGTTTTTCTTTACTTTCTGTCTTTGATAAATAAAAACTCTGTTCTTTATCAAATCGGTGTAATTATTTTAATCTATCCAAATTTGCTAAACTGTAGCTTAGTGTATGATGTCGGATTAAAAGATAGTGCAATGTTTGTAGATCAATTATTGTTAACAAAATATATACATTTTACTTATAAAATAAAACAAAATAATATTTATTAAGAGATAAAAACAATACTACCAAAGCAGGGTGATGAAAAAGCTAAGCATATACGATTTCATGTTGTAAATTTGTAAGATTACAATGTTTTAAGTTTAGAAAATACGCCTGGTACATTGCACCACAAATAAAAAGTAAAATTTATTATTATTATTATTTTTAATAATACTAAGAAAATAAATACTATAAGATATAGATTTGAGTAGCATAAATAACTTATGTAGGCCGTTGTTTCTACAAAAAAATATCTGTAGTAAAAATATCTTTTCCTGAATTTTTATTTAATTTAGACACATACACATATATTATTGTTTAATTATTTTGGGGATATAACAATTATATTTTATAGTAATAACAATAATTTTATTACTTTATCGTTTTGTTTTATTTCGGACCCTGTATACTTTTTGAAAATACCGTAAACGTTAAAGATCATTAACAAAATCGATCGAATCGATAATATTGGCATATCCTCGAAATTTTGAGGATATACACACATATCGTTTAAATTATGAGTGGAGGATGAGGGAATTAAATAATTTATCATAATAGTATTGTAAATTTACACTGTATTATTTTTAATTCATTTTGAACATGAAACTCTTAATAAATCATTTAAAACATATTACACGTTATACTACAATAAAACACGTTAAAATGACATCGATGTTGGTTAAAAATAATTGAAAGGTGACACCTGAAGATAACGATTTATTTGATGAAACGTCAATTTGTTGCCGAAATTGGAGTTATAAAATGATTATAAATCATTAATATTCCAAAATAATTGCTCAATATTTGCAAATTATAAAAGTCTAATAAATAAATTTTCATGTAATTTTAATACTTTTTTTAATTAGTGAAATTAGAATTTTTAGAAACGCAAAAGGCAATGGATTTGGTACATGGTTTTTTTTGTAGATACAGGCAAAATGTAGTTATTATATAAATGAACGATAGTAACTACACTAAACTTTCTCTATTGTTCTTGTTCCTTATGATCCATACTATATAACAAAAGATCAAAGCAACTCTTAAAGTACTATACACATGGCGGAAAAAACCTCCACCAATAAGGGGGTCGAAATTATGTAATCTTGGTGGTTTGCAGCAGGCGGTAGTCCGAGCTGAACGAGAAAACATCACCACTTGCGTTTCAAACAGCTTAAAAAATTCATCAATTATTTATTCACAAAAACATGGATTTATATAGATGACATAAAGTAAACATAAAAATCCACACTAATCTTATTTATTCCAAATAATGAAAAATTATTAATGCCTCGAGTATATAAAATGTGCCCAGGGTGGACTAGTTAAGTTAAATAAATAACAATGCATGCAGTGAAATTAAAAAAAAAACTGATACCTACTGATTATATGTTACGACATTGACAGATATTTTAAACTTTTTATTTTGAGGTATTAAAACGTAGATACGCCTCACACAAATTGGATGTATTAATAAACTGTTTTGCAATTGTAATATTGTCGACCTTAGGGTAAATTGTTAAATTAATATTTTACAGATGAATATCTCAAAAAAGTGATTATAAAAATGATAGACAAATAATATTAGGTTAGGAATTCTTACTGTGAGTTATGTCTTGAAAATAATATATATATATATATATATATATATATATATATATATATATATATATATATATAACAGATGGGCTTCTACAATACATTAATATGTATCTACTATTTCCCTTAGTTATAGTGTTAATGATATTCATATTTTATACAATAATTAACCACAACAACTATTTTATATTTGTTATTGTATATAGTGTTGGTAATAATTTAGTTATTTAATAAAAGCGGAATTTAACACAATAAGTATAAAATGTAGTAACGTTGCAGGAAAAACAGCTGGATAATCCGTTGTTGTAAAATCAGTTCATCCTATACTTTTCTAGTAGAGTTGAATTAAACTTTAAAAAAGATAAAATAGAAAAAAAAAAACAGAATTGCAGTAAGAATAAATAGTTTAATGAAACCGATTATTCAAGAGTTACATTGTCATTTTGTTTTATATAAACTAAAAAGTAGGTGAAAATAAATATTTTTAAAAACTTTAAATATACATATTTGAGAAAATGCAATCATATATTAATGGTTCCAAATAGTCACAAAGACCATCAACTTTCAACATTTAAATGGAATATGTAAATCGAGATTTTAAACACCCATTGGTATTTTTAGTCGTTTTATATTTCAATATACTTTTTAGTATAAAATATAAACATTATTTATATATTTCCCTTCGTTATAAACGCCTAATTACAATTATAAATATTTGTTAACAAAAAATATCATTGTCGAAAAAATCTAAAGGTATAAATTACATAAAATATAATATTTAAAAAAAATAAAAAACATTTCATGTATGTTTTACATAATATATGAAAAAGCTAAGAACGTTCGCCCCAGTCGATTGTGAAACAGACCACTTCTAGACATTGTAAATCTTTAAACAATCTTGCTAGTTCATTATTCACATAATTTTGAAGCAATTATTAATTTAGCACTTGAGAATTTTATTAAATTTAATTGATATATAATAATGTATAAATCGGTATAGAGTATTCCCTTTTTAATATTATTTTTGTAACAAATTATAAAGTTTCGAAATATTCAACTAAGAGGGAACGTTAAATGAAAACTCAGAAATGAGATGTTCACAATCCAATTTAAATAAAGAGTCTTTAAAGATTTATTTAACGGTAAAATAATTTGAAGCCTGACAACAGATTTCTATATTGAGAACATTTAGTCCCTCTATTATGCAAATTCACTTAGTACTGAATTGCGAAGTTTAGAATAATTGATTTTATTTAGTTTAAAATAATGAGAGTTATGATTTAAAGATATTGGAAGAATTTAACTTTAGAAATTACCATATTTTTTACAATACCGAGATGGCATTTCGTTTGTTATAACAATATGAGCGAATTAATTGTAAACACACGCACATATACGAATCTTTACTTTTTTATATCCTACTCTAAACACCAATATCAGAAATAAAATACTATTTAGTTTTGCGTTTAATATTTGATTAGTCTTTGTATTTCAATCTATTTTCGTATTTGTAAAACAATGAAAAAAATATATTTCAATTTTAATATAAAATGTAATTTGGTGTGCTCAACTCAATTGAGTAATGTTTAGTAATTTATAATGAAAAGTATTTTTGTATAGTAGTTTAACAAAATTACTACAGTCTGTTATTCTAGTTAGAGTTATTTTGTAATGATGGATTGTTCATATTATTAATATGTTTTAATCGAACATTTGCTATTATTTATGTGTATACAAACTAATACACATTTTAAGAGAATAAATTTACCTCTCTTATCAATTGAGGTGAACCTATACACCATCATTTGTGTATATACGTATATAAATATATTGATTTACGACTTTCATAGAATATAAACTACTTTATGCCTTTTTTTCCTTTCTTAGTTTACTATTTTATTTTTCAATTTTTGCTCAGGCTATTAATACTAATACTTAATACATAATAGTACATTATACTATTATAGTATTATATAGTACATAACAATATTTTGATGTTCCAATAGTACTAATAGCGAATGTTGGCATTTTTCACTTTTTTTATGTTCTACTTTTATCACTTAATAATGGGGTTTGTTTTGAGCTCTAGAAAAGTTGTACTATAGTTTTTATAAACATAAATGACGGGATATATACAATGAAAATATATCAATAAAATACTGATTTATATGGGTCTGTTTAAAGACCTATTTATAGGTTCTTTATTAAGGTTCTCGATTTTTTGATTATTTTTGTTAAAGAGAAACAACTTTACAGTCATCTCTCTATAACATACTTTGAAGAGAGTATTGAATAGTTAATACTAGTATAATAAAGTAGGTTGTGGGTTTATACAGTCTTATATTGCAGGCGATCCTTTATTAACACAGATAGCAGTTAGTGGATTTTCTAAACGTCTTCAACGGCAATATTACCACTCCATTGAGATGTGTGTTTTTGTATTATTGCTGCTAGAACGACTTAATCAAAAACAATAGTGTGCACTAGAGGATGCAGGTATACCACATTGACACACTTTGTTACTTGTTTTCGCATTGTCTTCTTATCTTTCCTGTAATATTACACCGATTAAAAATTTATTGCTTTAGTGTTTTTATAAAGAATTTTGATAAATTCAAAAATATATATATATATATATATATATATATATATATTTGTACTGTTGAGAAAATAATCAGTAATAAATAAATTATTCTATACTGAATAACAAATTTCATAAGTACACATTCTAAAAAAGTGTCGTTATTATAGATACTTTTTTCATTTACATTCAGTAATTCTTCTTAAAGTTACACTAAATTGTAATTTTATTATAGGCTACATATTTTTTAAATCATTAAAATTTAATGATGAAAACTTCGTTAGTACGATCATGTAAATTTTATATTGAAACTCATTAAATGAAACACTTTATAAAATAAGCGCAATCAAATACATTTAAAAGTAATAGAATATGTATACAATTAAGATAAATCTGATGAAATCATAATCTAAAAGCTGTACAATATTGGATATTGACAATAAAATTCACTCTATTACTTTTTTTAACAATCGCTTATTATATACTCAATATTTTTTTGTTTTTAGTTGTGGTTACTTTTAAATTATATATTTTAGTCAGTACTAGTATGTACAGCTCCTTTTATTTTAATGAAATAATATGTCATTATAAACATTTAAAATAATATATTCAATACATATATGAATTATTGATTACATACGGATCTCAAAATTGAACGGACAAATTATAACATTATTTAAAATGGGATTTAATTTTTATCTAAAATATCTATAAAAAAAACTAAATATTTTCTTATTGCTGTTAAAATATAAGAATAATAAATAATGCAGTACATTTTGTTCAACCGGTTTTTATTGATTCTTTCGACTATTTATTTATTTTTATTAACCTTATTATTTCAATTCAGTAAGTATTGTAAAATCACAAAGAGATTTTCCAAATCATTTTTAAAAATTTAAATCGAAGTATTTAAAAAATATATAATTGCATGTAATTGTAGGAGTAATAAAATTATTAAATATAGGTTTTTGATTTTTTTTTAATGTAACAATTAAAATACGTAACAATTGTAACGCAATCCAAAACAGATTCCCTTGTATCAAAAATTTACTAATGATAAATTGTATATATTTAATGACATTATTATTTGACACATATATTTATATGAATAGCGCATGCTCTATGTCGATTTATTAATACCCATAAATAAGTGTTTATTTATTAAAAGTACAATGTTTTAAACAATTAATTTAAATATATTTTGGGAACGTACCTGTAATTTAAAACAACTATTTTGTATATTAATATATTAATAATAATAATGTATATTCCATATTAAGGAGAATAAAAACAAACCATATTCCAACAAGTGGGCACGTTCCCGGGAAAATGGCTGTCCGTTTGTAATATTAGGGGTATTGAGGAAGCCATTTAATGTAAAGTATATTTTCTGAAAAATGATTATACAGTGGATGTCAAATTAAAAATTTACACTATTAGTATATTCTGAATAAATTAGATTTTTTATCAGTTAGTTACTTCTAATATAATTTAATATATTTATGATTAAGAAGTTAGATTCGAATAATAGAATATTATGAAAATATTATAATATTATTTAATATTATGTCACAAGTGCAAAACTTAAATTTTAGTTAAATTTTGAACTATCTTATAATAAAATTTAATTGGTTTTATTTTAAGTAAATATGTGTGATTTTTTTTAACGTTTTATACTATTTTATAGGAAGGAATTGTTATGAAACCTGATTTAAGAGACAACAATAAAATGGTTTATATTATCATTAAAATGTGTTCCCTCCTCAATATTGAAGATAACAATTCATAATACCCAACTCGTAAAACTTATTATATTTTGTTTATTTAAGCCTAACTTCATTAATTTATTATTACAATTGAAAGTGACATAGTATTTAGGATCTGTTTATATGTTCTAATTTGATTTGCCAACATGTTATATATGTTAATTAAACAATAATAATTCTAAAATGGAAACCCCAAAAAAATATTTCTTTTCTTTTTTATTTTAATATAATTTTTTTTCTCTATAAATAGCAGTTATTTTTATGTCTTTATTACAACATTTTAAAGATAATATGTAATATTATAAATAAAGTTGAAAAAAATCTATTCATAAATTTGAAAAAATTAACTTTCTTCAATTGTATTCAAAATAAACTTATGTTATGTTCACCATTGTATTTGACATTAGGTATCATATTAGATAAGATTAAGATTAGCGTGTTCCTGATACTTACAGTATTATAGTAACCTTAATTTCACCAGTATACCACTCGGAAGTATTAGAACAGTTAATTTCAAGACACCAGTAGTCACACACTTTGAAACTACACTAACACAAGCACGATAAACACATCACAAAATATATACGCACGACCGATTTCTTCAACTCCCGCCAACTTACTGATAGCACTCGCATCCACAGCATCCACTTTGCTCCTGTTGCGCTCCCACCGACATCTACCGGATCCCACCAAAACTATTCTCTTATATCGATCAACTATGTGCAGCGTGACGTCATGAATATGGGCGGAGTAGAAACCCTATTTTACCTTATGCTAATTACCATACATATGTTTTCGGCAAATTGAAATACACGAGCACACTTAATCTTAGAAATTAACCTTCAAAAATGGTTCCATTTTAGGGGATGTAATTTATTAATTATTCTAAATTTTAATACAAAAACTTTTTTAGTATCCGAAGAACGAGATTAATTAATTGTTAATTAATTTTGTTTTACCTTGAAATGGAATTGACTAAATTTGGAATCACCCAATCAGAGCATATAGTACCATTTATTTTCTATTCAATAATGAGGTATAATAAATATATTTTCCACAGGATTGTACTACATGTAATAACGCTTAATTCAGCAACAATGGTAATAATACAAATATTATTGTAAATATCTTTTCATATTTTACAGTAAAAGTACATGTGTGTTTATAAAGGGCGTGTTGTATCAGTAAGGGTTGAATACCCAAACAGTTGCACAATTCTGAGCTCAAGTGTTGAGTTTCATTATGGGGAATAAGAGGACAAATATGTTAATAATTTATATACTAGTTCAGCAATTTATAATGAAATATAATTTATCTTGTTTTGGTTCAATATCAAAATAATGGATATGTTTATTAAGTTACTAGTGAGTGATTTCACCGGAATTATTGTAAAATATGATAATTAATCGCGACATTAAATTTATATGTTTGAACTGTTTATAAAAAGGAACTGAGAATAATATGTTATGTGGTAAAGGATTTATAATAAATAGTGACTTATTCAGTTAGGTATAGATTTAAACTGGGGAGAATGTTCAATTTATATCAAATTAAATATTGTAGGCCTACTAATAGTATTGTACTATATTAACGTAATCTGTAATTTAAATAAAGGTTCTACCGATTATTTCTTGTTTACTCATTAAAAACATGAAACTTAATAATAACATAAAAATTCCATAACAATGATTTCACAAAAAATCAACAAACTATTGAATACCTAAATTCAACACAGCGGTTTTATTTCTAAATTGATTAGCAATTCATTTCTCAAAATTATTAAAAATAAATATAATTATTCATGTTATAATTGGTGAATAAGGGAATTTAAAGTAAACGGCCACTGTTCACTGATCATAAGGGCTTCAAAATCTCATCTACAGGATTTGTGGTGCCCGAGCAAGACTATTTATATTCTAAGGAGAATTATGCTATACGTCCATAGCGAGATCAATCATATAACGTTTACATCAATTTTAATACTTTTCAATTAACTGTCTTATTATAAAATCTACAATATTTAACATATATTTTACTATTCGATATCCAGTAGAAACAACGATTTGCATTTTCCATGTACTGCCTACTTTCAATTTTTTAAGCCATTAACAGTATTTAACATAAAGCACATAAATAAATAATTCCTACCGATTTTTTAACAAATCGTTATATAAAGTTTACCTACACCCCGAGAAACAATTAGAAGCAGTACATCTTCTGAGTATGTAGTCAAAGTAGAAAGCAACTTAAGTGTGTAATTATTTTTATATAAATTATTACATTAGACTCTTTAATTACATACACTATGTTTGTAAAACAATACTTTCTGTTTAAGTTCCATTAAACTTCGTTTTTATTTATAATACAAGGATAATGATTTGTTGTATTTAAAATTGTTTCTAGTTTAATTCATAACTACTTTTGTGACATATTTCGTTGTATTTAGTTTTATAAAATGTTCTTCACTTGTCACTTTTTTGTTCGATATGAAGGTTTAATTTTATGTATATCAATAAAAATAAATATATACACGCCATACTCTCTATTACCACCTGAAAAACATGAAGTTCATCCAACACTAATGAAAAAAGAATAGTTAATATATACATTTTGGTAAGAGTAGTATTAGGGTAAAATCATGAGATCGATAGACTAACAGTGAACCAAATATTCCTTAATAATTTATTGTGAATTTAATGTTATTTTATTTTATTTGATGTAGTTGTGTTCAATTAATATATTTTCTGAAACAAAATGTAAAAGTTTACTTTCTGTTTAGTTAAATCCATTATTATTTTACGTGATACATGATGTATAAATAATACAAAATTATAAAATTTGTTTTATATACCATACATGATTCTCCCGTATTATTTACACTGTATTACATAAATGTCTCTAAAAGAGTATGAACCTTGTAGGTTCTTTATGTAATACTTTTTTATCAGAAGTATGTTACCTACTTAAAGCTCATCAATCCCTACTTCGTTTTTATAACCAATCAGGAAAGTGGACGGAAGAATGAAGTGCTATGCAATAAAGGCTTGTAAAAGCTAAACCTATTTTTTTTTTTTCGTTTATATGAAGGCAACATTAATAATACAGTAAATAAGTATTTGTAAGTATAAAACTACAGTCTTCATTAATTGTAAATTAAGTCCTTACGTTAACATTTGTATTTAATCGTTGTTCTTCCTTTCATATGATTCTCTAACACAATTAATGTTCTATTTTAGCCTTTTTTATAATATGTTGTAAGCATGACTTAAAATAAAATACGAAAAAAAATACGAAGTATGATTGTTATGTTATGTTTTTGTTTATGTAGAAATAACATTTGTAAAACTATAAATCTGAAAGGTATAACATTTATGTATTTGATTAATCATAGCTAATAATAGATAGCTCTACTCTCAAAGAAATATCCTTATTTTCTCCAAATTTAGTGGCAATCTCTACCTTATAAATTTCACCAATTCTTTTTAAAGTGTGTTAAATGTATGACGTAAATTGTTAAAAATATAACATTAAAGGTTTCTTTATTCAATTTTGATTTCACAATGAGGTTTCATTTTTAGTTAAAATTAGGTTTTTAAAAAATAGGATAAATACAGTAGAGTTGACTAATACAAAATAATATGTTTGCTTTCGTACGTAACATTAAAAAAATCCTTTACTTCTGTCAATAAGCGTTTAGATATTTGTATTTATTTTTACTTTCTAATTCAAAATAACTACAGACAAATTGTATATAATTTACTTCTGAAATATAGTACAAGTACCACATTTAAGAGCTAAATTGTGTCATTAGAAGCGTGGATTATAGTTTATCAATACATAAACTTGTTGACACATTTTGCTTAACATTTTCTAATGCTATAAACATGTCTAAAGAGAAGAGGTTAATTTTCTTAATAAACCAAACTGCTTTTCCTGTTAGTGAAAAGCAATTTATTGGATTGTTGTTTCGGTAAACGGATTCTTCCTTGATTGAGTTTACTTTACGCTCACCGGAAAACACTTGCTTCTAATCTTTAAATCACAAATTAAATTTCGCTCCCCTAAAGAAACTGAGGTATAGTGAAATTAAGTAACACTCCATCTTAGTATCCGTTAAAGGCTATCAATAGTTTCATATTTAGATGAAATGTTATTTTAATAGTAATGTTTAGATTGTGGTATTGTAAGATTTAATTGTTTCATGTAATGTTTCCTATGCCTATTTATTTTATAGCAATGCATATAATGACAAAAGAGATTTGGTTGACACGGAACTCAACCCATTTTGATGAACCTAATCCCTTTTCTCCTTCTTGGAATTATAAGTTCAGTTTTATTTAATGTATTTATTATGTCCGCGTAAATATGGTAATGTAGAAATTTGATATCGGAATTTTTTAGGATATTTCTGTTTCGGGTCCTCTTTCTCAAAAACAAATGCTTTTTATTACTAAATGTTTATCTGTATTTCCGTCCGTGCTATTTCTTAGAAAGAGTTTAACTAGTTTTATTTAAAATTGGTACTGAGGAGTTTTGGGTCTCCTAACTGTTACATAAAATATAAACTCCAAAATTTGGTGGTACCTTTCTTATGAAATAACACAGATTCATTATTTCAAAGAGATATTTAGAAAATTTAACTCGGTTTTGAAACACACTCCTCCCGGTCCCTCTTTGTCCTAAACA
Source organism: Aphrophora alni (assembly GCA_963513935.1). Classification (NCBI taxonomy): domain Eukaryota; kingdom Metazoa; phylum Arthropoda; class Insecta; order Hemiptera; family Aphrophoridae; genus Aphrophora; species Aphrophora alni. The sequence goes on from OY740766.1 coordinate 72,075,726, forward strand.
AAACATATAGCATATATCTCCGAGTCATTAATATTTCAGGTCAGGATTTATTGGTGAAAAACGAAAACACCATAATTATCATAAAACGCCCTTCTTCTCTATCTGCTGTATCCAATATTCACATAAAAAATTTGAAATATGAAGGTGAAATACTCAAATAAGCATACCAAAACACAAGTGAATGCAAATTCCCTAGATAATAACGTTCTTTAAAACTATTATGATAATTTATGATGTAGAGTTAATATTAAGTTACGGAAATGAACGACGGGAATTGTAAACTATTTAAATATAAACAACAATTAGAACCTCTAGTATGGAGGCTATATATGGATGTTCGAATAAATGTAAAAACGGTACAACCAATTTCTAAAAAAATTTGTGAACTATGAAAGTTTATGGGTTTCGGTAACGGTAAAAATATCTCGTGAAATTGTAACGTTCTTTTTAGTGCAGTTTAGAACATTGATGAAAGTAATTAATATTCACTTTTATAGAAACGTTTATCGAAATATCATTAAATATTTACGTTATCCATAGTTAATTTTTTTTTATTTATTCTCCTTGTAATTATCGGAAAGATAATGACGGACACCAATACCTGGGATTGTATGTTACTGTGACAATTATTAGACACATTTTACTTTCTGAGGAAAGCTACAAAACGTACCATAACGTATCACCCCGGGTTGTAGGAAAGAAATATATACTCTTCAATAATTTAAATTTAGTTAGTGCAGAAATGATTTTATGTTGGTCGAAAAAGTCGATGATTTTAACAAGGAAATATCCATAATACTTACTTTATGTAAGTGATAACTATTATCCGAATTGCTAAGCATTGTATAATTTTAAAATAACTCCAAATGTACTTCACATAATATTTAGATTTTTTTTAATAGGCTTAAAAATATTAATAATTCCATTAAAATAACACAAATAAGATGTATTATTTAGTTCACAAAATTACAAGCTGTTAAGAGTTAACTTGGACAAAAATCACCTTTACGGACTGTGGAAAACCTAAAACCTGCCTAGTAGGTTTCTATTAAATATAGTTGTAATTTTATAAAAACCGGAAATACGTGCCAACGACACTTTACCTATGTTTATATTATTCAAAAAGAAATGTTATAGCAAAATGTACACGGGTGTTATAATATTTTACAAAATACACTACAACTATAATTTTATGAAAAAATAAATTTGGTATATGCTCTTCAGTTAAAAGCTTACTTTTTATTTAAATTTTATCAAAATTATTTTAAACCTATATACAATGTTCATAGTTTTACTTTATTACCGATAACGACAGTTCTGCCATGGTAGATATTTCGTATCTATTCAATGTTGTTTTTGTATCTAAGAATAATTGTTGTACACCCTAGATTTGCGTACTCCTTAATCAACCCATTTCCGTTATAGTACGATTAATTTATTCAATGTTGGATGGAAAAAGTTCAAAACACAGTTACAGAAATAATGATCTATGGGTTTGCGCTAGTTTTGAGAAACTGTGTACTGTTTTAACTGCATGAATTACCAAATGCAATATAAATGAAAGATACTTCCTTTAGTCGAAGTGTAACAAATTTATTTAATATAAGGACTTTCTTTAACTAAATTTATTGCAGGAATATTCTTTTGATTGTATTCTTGCCATGGGACATTCGTTAGTAAAATTCCTGAGCGCTCCATGTCTGGAAATCGTTTCTTTCCAGTTCATTAAATTAATGTTTAATAACTCGAATGGCGCAATTTCCTTTTATTGAAAATAAATTGTATATTCTTACGAAATTGAAATGTTCCTAAAGTAATGTAGACTTCTTTAAGTATAATATGACATTTTACTGTCTTTTATTATATTACATCATAAGTGTAAAAGAATTGATACTTTTCAGTTCCTTATATTTGATTTGTCATTTTGTGTTTAATGTTGGATATTGAAATACTGTAGGAAGATTGCATGAGTTTACTGACAACAACAATCCAGTATTCGTTTAAAAAAGCTATATAGGATCAGTATGTTTTGCCGGTTTTTTTAAAATTATTATTATTATTATTATTATTTTATTGAATACAATTCATGAAAAATCTATGTGTTTTAGCCTTTGACACATCAAAGTTTTGTTTCAACAGGTTTAATCACAGGTTTGGATCAACTTTGATTTCATAGGTACTATTTTCTTTCAAATTAATAGTATAAAGGAAGTTTTGTAGAAGGGATAAAAAAAAAACTATTCTGATGTTTTTCAAAAATCATTGTAAATATATGTTTTTGGCACTTTTTGTCTGTAGTGCTTCCTCTTCATTATGACCAAATTTTGTATGTGGAATATGTTTTTTTTTTTTTTTTTTTTTTTTTTTTTTTTTTTTTTTCATTATCTTGTGGTGTTTTAAATCATTTTTGGTTTTATACCAAAATATGAGGGTAATTTTCATAAAAACCATATTATATAAAATTTCCTTAATATTGGAGCTATCATATCTTGATTAAATATAGCTTTTAACGAAGCAAATAAAATGTTTTGTCGCTTTCTGGACCTTTTAACTTTGACCTCGAAAATGTTAACAGACTATGGATTTGTTATAAAAGACATTAATTCTTGTAATCGGGTCTAAATTTGAGAGAATATGAAGATTAACTTCAGATAATTAAAGGCTATATAACAAATAAAGGAAAATTAATAAAACGGACCTTTACCGGTATGTTTAAAAACACGATTCGAATTAAATACGATTTACCCTAAATTTTTAATTTGTATGCTATTTAGATTTTCAAATGGGTGTGTAAAAAGATTACAACACCGTTTAGTTTAGCTTAAATAAAAGCTTTTTACAACTATATTATTAAATTTAACAATGTAAAACAAACAAAAAAGAGGTAAAACCACATTGGCTGATAAAGCCTGCTAATTATAACTACATCTCTACAAAATTATTATTGGCCCAATTAGAAGGTTGTATTTGAAACTTTTTTTATTTTTTAGATGAAATGGAAAACGAGAGAGACAAGAGGCTGATAGGTATTAGCTTACAAATGTTGGACAGTTATAATAACGAACGCTATTTTATCCTGTTTTGACTATATATTATATTCTGAAGGTTGTAAGTAATGAGCGAAAATCGCATATTTAATTTGTCAACAATACTTAATTTTTGAACCTTTGATTCAATTTAACTACACCTACTGTAAAAGTTAAGCTTGTTATTAAACTCTGGATTTCAATTTTCATCTTCTCCTGTATTATGATTAGTATTAATATTGAATTATCATTGTAAATAAATTTTAATACCGGATTAATTCAGTCAAACCTGCACTGAGCTAAATCCTGTGACTGAATAGCCTGGGGAAATTGCAATGTAAAATTGTAATATGAACGCCTCCATAATGTAACTTGAGATTTCTAAATATCGTATAAAAATAATGTATGCATTTCGCAATATGATGCGGACCATCTTTCACAATTATTGCAAGCTATATTCAAAATAGCCGTGGGGAGCAAGAGAGGAAAGATTTCCTCATTAGACGTGTTATTTCCTGTTACTATGATTATATGAGTCTTTACTTTCATTTTATGTATAGTAGGTGTGGCGCATAGTAAACAGAGGTATTGTCATTTTTAATCTATTTATCAGGGGTGGGCCCTTTTTATGGTAAACTTGTGTTAACTCAATATTTGTTTCATTGTATATTTTTCAATATAGAATCCTCTGAAACCATTTTACCTTTATTGTTAAAAATAATAATTCACCTAAGACGTTTATTGTCTCATAGGCATTGCCAAAAATGCTTTCCGTAAATAAAATTTTAGGTAAATAGCGTATGAGGGTCTTGATTTTGGTGTTATCCAATAGCACAGACAACAATAGGATAGTCTTTAGACTATGATAATAGAGATCAGCCCTGATAGACATTAATGAAATACACAACTAAGTCCAAACCCCCAAAATTATAGTACAAATTGGCATTTTAAAACCAACAAATTGCCAAAAATACCTAGAAGAAAAATAAAAAGTTACTTCTTAAATATGAAGTTCTATTTTAAAATATTTGAGTAAATTATTTTCGAAAACTATTTATGTTTTATTAGTGGTCAAAAAACATTTGTCATTTAAAATGTAGTTAACGTAGAAAAAATAAGATATATATAAAAAAATGCGTATAATTTTAGGGATTTCTGCTTCCAAAGTTCCATTATAGGTATGTAATCCGCGTAAAGACACGGAATGTCTTTTTTTCATATTAAAATGGACCACCATAATTTTCTCTGAATAAAATTTTAAAATAAATATAAAATAGTTTCTAAAAGGAGGTCATATCTTACAGTTTTAATAGAAATAAAATTATGGTAGGTATTATATTTTGGAAGTAAATGTATTTCTATTGATAAATAGTTACGCATTTTTTGCATTTAATAATTTGTAATTTTAAAGATACAGTTCGACTCTGGTGATGAAAACTTTAAAAAAAATTCAAGTAAGATTAGTATATAAACTCTACATTTGATATCTGTCTGCACATTTGTATTGTTTGTAAAAAAAATATATATATATATATATATATATTTACTTAGCCATAAAAATGTAAGTTTATGCAATTTTTTATACATTTTTGGATTATTTTTTGTTTAATTGATAGTTTTTAAATTATGTGTCATCTATTGTTTTTAATGGACTCCATTCGGCTCTTTTTCTTACAATTGCAATGTTTGTATACACCTAAAAAAGAACAGGTATGTACACACAAAATTGGGTTTGATTTCAAAATCAGTCCCTTAAAAATACAGTAATTTACATGTGTAAAATGCAACGTCTCTCTGCCTGTATACTAAAAACCTCTGTTCCGATTTTCATTCAGTTTTCCATTCTATTGGCTACGTTTTAGTCCATGTTCTACTGAAATTGGTTCAGTAGCTCCCAAGTTATAACAATATTTGTCTACAATAGCTATACAAATAACCAACATTTCGACATATTTTTCGAATTTTCTTAAAATATCCGGTAACAATATATAGTTTTTGATTGACAAATATAGTGTATGATTTGAATGCTAACTGGAACTAAAACCTTTACGAAATCTGTGTAACAGTTGCCTAGTCATGTCCATATTTTGCTGCCACAAAATAGAAAATCCACATTATTGCAACAATGAACAGTTTTTTAAACAATTAACGAATTTGTTTTTTTAAATATAGTGATGTAAATTTTTTTTTAGAACATAAAGAGCCTTGAATAAAAGTAATGAACACAAGAAATAGTGACAATTCAAGAAGATAACACTAATAATGGAAACTAGATAAAATTATAGTTAACAAAACCAACTAATTGGAAATACCTTGGAGTACTACTCCAAGACTTGTACCTCCACCACATCTCCGGTCCGAGCTATTCACGTCAAGCAGTGTTAAAACAAATAATTAATAATCATAAACAATATCTTTGCATTTAACAGGAATTTAGGAATTTCAACTTAGAATCCAATTACAAAATCATACGACGTCAATACGTAGGCTAAGGTGGGGTCAACAGTAATGACGTCGGTGTAAGATTTTAAAGAAATATAATAACATTTTTTTTTTTTTAATATTCTTGTCCGTGTTCGATTCTTAAAAGTGTGTAAAAATGCGTCCTGCCCCTTAAGCGGTAAGAGCACGGTGAGTTCTAAGATGAATTTTTTTTTTATTACCAAACTCACCATAATAAGTAAGTAGTAAGAAAGGAAGAAAACTTTAATTGCAAACGCTAGTATTCATCTGATTCGCTGACAAATGGTTATTTTTTTAAATCATAACCTACATACATAGATAAAATGTAATTGAAATTAATTCATGGATAATAGCGGTATTATTGTAAACTTTAAGAAGTTGAGGTGTTTTGTTATAGTTGACAGTTTTGTTTATAGCCATAACGATATTACTTTTTATAGTAGAAAATACCAGTTATTGGTCACAGATTTTGCAGTTGTAGACCTACAAGTTGAAATATTGTGATAGGCTACGTTCTAAAGATCTAAAAAAATTATAACCGGAAAAATATTTTAAATCTGATAATAAATCGCCCCTTTGAAAATTACCAAAAATATTTTCTAATCAACAAATTTATAAAACTATTATTGAAACCGTGTCTATTTTGATCAAGCTTTAACCACATGGTAAAAACATTGCAACATCTGTAACTTTTACAAAGAAAGTCAATATACATAAAACAGTCCAAAATTACTCCTATGGGTATGATCTTCACACATTTCAGAGTCTCTAATGTCAAAGTATCAATCGGACATCGTATTACCTGTAATTTTATACCAACATTCTCTCGTAAATCGGATTTTATCAAAACTACGAATACAATGGAGAAATGAAGTTTCTTTATCCTTGGGTTTACGCGCACACACCACACATTCTAGCGGAAGGTGCTGAAAGCTGTTGTGTATTTGGGAAGAAAAACGTACTTTATTTTTTATATCCTTCGTTTGAACTGTTAATAACGTGACACCTATTAACATATAATTTTATGCTGATTCCAAATTATTGTTTGAATATTACTGTAGCGAAATGATTTAAAAAGAAATAAAATAATATACTGTATATTTATAAATCAATATATATAATTTATTTGTTTAAATAATAATTTAAATTTATTAAAAGTACAAAAAGAAGAAATCAAACTTTAAAATATATACTTCAAAGACTCTTACCTTCGCTGCCCTGACTATCTTCGTAGGTCCTCCATGTTTTAATTAAAGAACCTCCATTCTTCTATTTTTTTTTTTTCATTTCAATTGAGAATGACGAGTCTTTGAATCGTCGTCTTGTTACGGTGTGGTGGATGTTTGTGTTTTACATTACGCTAATTATTGATAAGCTTTCAGTCACATTGTTAGTTTTGGTACCATGATGCTGATAAACTTCAAACCTTTATATGTGCCTATATATAAGAAAATCCTCTTTATTTGTACATTGCAAAATCTGCAATTTGAAACCATTATAACTAAGCGAATTTACATTTTATTTAGAGGTCAGAATTTATATTTTGTACAATAACTTCTTCTTTTCTTTTTTTAAGAGTTGGGTTGGTACCACTAAATTTAGAACTATTATATTATACTCGTGATTTACGTACAGCGCTGCAGGTTGAACGTTCCAAAAGACATGTTCAATACTGTACTCTTTTTTTCTTTTCTTTTTTAATTACTGGTATTTTCGTATTTTTAGTTTTTCTGTATTCCTGAAGGTTTCTATATAAGTATACAAGAGTCCCATTATACCAAATTTCAAGTTCTTGTAATAGTTTGTACGACCGTTTATGTGTTTGCTTATAGTTAACCACTAGGTTAAACGTGAATAGTTATACAACAGAAGTTGATATTTTGTATACAATACTCACTTAAAACTTGGAATAGTATGGAAAATCCGAACCGCCACAAATTATAAAAACATAAGAATTTACCATTGAAAAGTCTCGTTGTAAACTATAAAAACTAAATACGTCTAAGCTACTTTACGAATGTTGCTTCAGGACGACATGAGAAATATTAAATATAATCAATATACAAAAATTAATAATATAGATATTATTAATTGATTTAGTTTGTCCCTTTTTTAGGTTAAACATATAATTTTGAAAGAGTTTTTGTATATCTAATCAGAGTTTCCACAATATGTGGAAATCAAGATGTTAAACATTTATACTAGTAAGATAGAGATTTTACCTTTTAATCAAATTGGAGCCATTGTACAACTTTTAGTAATCTTCCAAACTTCAAATTCTTTTACAATAAAATAATATAAAATGTTTATTCTTGTGTTGTTTTGATTTATATTTAAAATTTATATACCACAAATGGACATTAAAATGCATGTAAAAACAATATAGAATATTGTTCCTTAAGTATAATGGTTTATCCAACATAATGTAAAAACATTATCCCATTTCCATTTATTTATAATTGTGTATACATCATGTATATTAACTAACTGTGGTTATAATCAAACCTAACATCGCCCCCCCCCACAATTTTCTATCCTTTCCCTGGAAAATAATTTTTTTTTTACTTGTATATTGAAACAAATTCTGTCCCAAAAACACCTACCACATTATAAAGTTTAATTATTTTGAAATTTAATATAAGAGCTGAAAGTGTTTCGAACACATTTTGTTTATGTAGAGCTAATTCTGTGATCAAGAAGAGTAAAACAGCAAGTCAGGTAAGATCAAAGCCCCATCCCCTGAAGCCATTTCACTAATTACGTAAACATTAAGTTATGCCAGACACTATATTACGTTTGTTTAGTGTCTAAAGTAAACACGGCACAAATAATGCCTGATTACAATAATAATTTAGCTCCATATCACTTTATAAGAAATAATATCAAATTTCCACTATGTAAACGACATAAAAATATAGTATACGTTTTCTACGCTTTAAAAATATCAAACTTTCTTCAGCGTATCAAACACGTTAGTTGTAGAAATGGAATAAAAATAAATTATATACATATACACAAGCAGTGTGTTCTCTTTTTGCTTTTTTTAAGTGAACTGCAATAAATTACTATCTCTACATAACACCATTTAAATCATAATACTTAAAATCATAACCATACTTTATAAATAAAAATAAAATTATAGAAAATAATAATTTTGACTTCAAAATTACGGGTGGATAATTTGTTAATTTGGAATTTATATTTTAGGTGATATAAATAAATTCTAGTGGCCTAAATAAAAAAAATTCCAAATAACATATATCTTTAAGGCATCTGTGTATTCGTTTGTTTATTTTCTTTAAACGTCTTAAAAACAAACAAATAATAAAAGATAAATTGAATTATTTGTGTGGGTGTGTACGTGTGTGTTTAACTTCTTTCCTTTATATCCATTAAAATAATGAAGACTGGGAAGTAGCTAATATAAGGAAAAACTCAACCGTGTTAAAATCTGAACAAATTATGAGAGTTCAATAGTTCAAACTAAGAGATTTCTAATTGATTTGGGCTATTTTGTACTTTCAATTTTTTTCCTCTTAAACGGTTTCATCAAAATAATAATAATAATAATATATTTTTATAATAATATTAAAATTATAAGAATAAAATAATCTTAATATGTAATTTAGTGTAAAATGCCTTTATAAAAAATATAAGTTTACACTTGAATATTTGAACTTACTCTTTCTGTTAGAATTGCTATTGCAAAATCGGGTTGTAGTTAAAACGTTAGTTCAATTTCAAACGTAATTGTAGCTAATCTCTTTCTTTTCTGCAATTATTCGTATAAAATTTACAAACAGTTTTCATAGATGTTTAACAATTTGTCGCTTACATATATCCGAGTGTAACTACTGAAGAAAAAAAACCAAATTATTTCATTCCTTCATGGTACAATATTAAATGAAAATGAATGAAAATTCGGTAAATCAAATTAACGCATATCATAAAAATATAAACTGTACAATAATTGCATATGATCGATTAAGAGATAACTATAAATTGATTTTTTTAAACTGAACTAAACTAACTTAGACATCGTTTGGCAACGATATATTTACCGAAGGTTAAAATAAATATCAATATAAATGGATGTAAATTTACACAAACTCTAAGTCTTTCGATAAGCATGATTCGCTAAAAGTAGTTGTGAGGGTTAAATAACGGTAATGTTTAAAAAATAAATCCCTGATCACTATTTTTTTCTTGTTTAAAAAAAAAAAAAGTCTTCAAGAACCTCTCGGTTTCTTTGCCTTTTATAAAAGGAAGCAAAGAACATAAAATACAGACCCACTAGCTCTTTAAATTTCTAATAGCACTAGGATCAGAAGAAACAAGTATTAATTAGTAAAAAGAAAATTGATAGGAGAGATGAAATCTAACCCAGACTACATAAAAAAGGTGTATATGTCCCAGCAGCAGTCTTTCAGTATTGTCACGCCCACACCTAATATAAGTGAGCCTCTGAGGCTCATCTGACATGAAAACAAAACCCGTCAATCTGTTCTGCTCTTGTAGGCGACTAGCCTCTGTAGTGTTTCTAAACACAATTCAGTATACATGCACAGTGGCGATCTTCAAAATTGTCATATAATCAAATAAGAAGCCCTTAGTTTTGAAATTTGTTTAGCAAGATTGATTGTGGAGCTATAACCATAACATTATAATGTTTATTAGAACATGAACACATTGAAGACACCGATATGTGGGATTTATGTTTTATTCGCTAAAAATATCAAAATCGGACCTTTGTTTTATCTGTTATTTTGTCGATAAAGGATACATATCTTTTTATTTAAATGTAAAACCGAAGTATAAATATTTACCAATGATCAAAATAACAACAACAGCAAAAAAAAACCTTTGAAGTTTTTAATATTGACATTAACTTTACTTTGAGACTACCTACCTCGACGTTGTAGATTCATATTATTCAAGATAGTTGCATACGTCGTCTTTCGAACGTTTTGTAATTATTTTGTAGGATAGAAAATCACTTTTTTTAATGGTTTATATGGCAAAAATTTATTACCACCAAAAATTTTGACATAAGTATATATACCTATACTTATGTAGTCTATAGGCTTACTTTAGTGGTATATTTTAGAATTCCTAATTATTTAAGAATATTATAAGTAAACGATTTAAAAAACCTTGCAAAATGTTACGTAGAAATAAATGCAATATACTTTTTCCATAGTAATGCAAAATTCTAGAAAGCCCTTGAGTCTCTATCAGTCATAACGTATGTTAAACAGCTTGTGTAAATGGTTTTTAAAACAAAATATGGAACGTCATAGATTTTGAGAAAAAAAAAGTTTCTACAGGAAAAACGCAAAATGATTCAAATGCGCTGGTCCACACCTTACAAGAGATTGCTAAATTCTTTAAATCTTTAAATAGTAAAGATTCTCCTAAAATCCAGTAACCTTGGTGAAGTTCACCTAACTACCTACAGAGGTTGTCAAGCAGCGAAACAAATTCAAAATGCGTTAAAAAATCCGTCACGAAAGATCTACTCTATTCCTAAGCGACTAATCGAGAATATACATCTCAGAAAACAACAATTTCTGAATATTGTACAGGAAATGAATCAATACAAACAACAATCCAAGATTCTTATCCTAAACGAGTCGAGCTTCCGCAATTAGTCGGAAATAGTAGCCTGAAGCCATCAACAAACAGTTCTAAAAAAGGTGCTAGGAAAGATAGAACACCAAGAGGAGTTCAAGAGAAGTGGTGAGAGAGACTCAACAAGTTAGAACTCGACATTAAAAACCTGGATAAAAACCTAAATCAAAATGTTAACATAATAATCAAATACCAACAAGCAACATTGTCATTAAGTACATTTTTTGAAAGTAAAAATAATATTTAGGCCTTTTTTAAAGACAATTAATGTAACTAATGAATCGTTAAAAAAAGGGCTACCAGGTATACCATATGATTTGTCATAGTAACAAAGCTAGAGCAGGAAGTTTAGTCTTTATTAAAGAAGCACTCTATATATCAGATGATTTATTACATCAATATACAGATCAGATATAGTGGAAAGAGATTTATGAAGCCTTAAGCGAAATAAAAACAAAAACAGGGATAAACATGGTCAGTAACAGAAATACATTTTCCACCAAGCTTAACAGGCTCAATTTAAAAGGTTCTTGTAAACAGTAGGTGAAACGTCATTGTGGGAGACTATTTCAATACAAAGCATACATGTTGGGTCTCTAGATTTATTTTTCAAAAAGAAATATTGTTAATTTATGAAATCGCAATGGGGAAATAGTAAAATTTGAACTACGTATTGATTGGAATAAAATACCGGAACTTATCAAGTTTTTGTTCTCGCAGGTATTTGACACAAATAGAAGGAATGGAAGAACTTTCATCTCGCACTAGATCTATTATTCCTAGAATGAGTAGAAGAGCATACAAGAAACAAACATTGTTCACATTAGTCAACAACAATAAACGCCGGGATCATTTTAGGAGTTATCTGGAGGACAAAAAAAAATCTTAGAACACCGCTTAAAACTATAAAACTGTGTTGGTGATATTCAACACGCTATTTAGATACACTGGAAGGTATGATGGAATATACATGAAACAGCTACGGTATCCCATAGAAATGCGAGAGAAAAAAAACCTATAAGGTAGGCTATATTATAATCTTAAGAGAGACAAAGCGCAGAAGGAAGGCACTAAATCTTATAAATCTTAAGGAAGGCAATAAAAGTAAAAATAAACCAGTTACTATAAAATAAGTAGACATTGAAATGAAAACCACATTATCCCAAAATATCGCCTAGTTAAATTGGTTACAAGAAATATTCTCAATGAGTTACCAATGGAATTCATTACAAAATTAACATAACTTTCATCACTATATCAATTATGTGTCTATGCAAAACGACATTTTATCGTACAATATATTTATTCCCGAAAATTCTAAAGTATTGAAAAAGTTACTTTTAAAATATACTTAACCTAAAAATAAATATTAAAAGAATGGGCTGATAATAGCATATCAGTGTCGATTCAGAATTACACACTCAACAATAGACCGCATCCATAAATTAATAAACACAATTGAAAGATATTTCAATTAACACCCAAGCAAAAATTGAGTACGAAAACATAACCAACCACCAAAGAAACGAGAGAGAATGTTTTTTTAAACTTCATTAACACCTTTCTAGTGGTTTGTGAATTGTAAGAACCTTCAATCTCACAATAGCAAACTTCTCTCTACTAAAACAACTTGTCGCGAACTGCTCCCACATATTAAGTAAGAACAATACTGGTGGTGCAATCAGGAACAGCTTTTATAGAAAGTTTCAGCGAAGAGAGAAGAAAGAATAATTAAATGTACATCTTCCACAAAGACTCCACGGAACCTTGAAAATAAATACACTTTGCCCTAAATCAATTACTTAATTAACTGCTTAAGATCCAAAACTGCTTTCTGAAGTTTAGTGAAAACATGTGCCGTTTGCTGTCACCACCTGCCGTGCTGTTTTGATACTAATTCTTATGATGATAATGCTAGTACTATTGCGAATTTTAGAAGGCGAAACAATATTTCTCAGTTTAGAAGGGGCGTAATTTTTATGAACGCTACAATTGAAAGGAACATGTTAAGAGAAAACGTAAAAATATAGGTATCCAACGGAAGAAAATGTAAGGGGTGGTGGCAAGAAGGTCCGAATTATCAATATTTTATAATCAACTGCTGTTATACAATCAGGTATTACAACTTGTGTGGACTTTTGGTAGTCAGCTGTGTGGTTTACGAAGAAAACATATTTCAATGTCTACAAACATTTCAAAAAAGAGTACCAACCAAAATACTGAATGCTTCTAGGAATGTCTGTAACGACTATTCATCGCAACCGTATGAAAAATTGAATCCGTTTTGTTGGAAATTTAGAAATAAGTTAGGGATGTAAAAACTTCACCACACCAGAATATCGACGATGTTTTGGAACTACAAAGACTGGTGCGGCAACTCGATGAGTTGTTTGAACTTGTTTTGAAAAATAAATAATAAATTTCAAAAAGTACAGCGCTGGTGTAGTGCTGTGCCGATATGTTGAGTGTTGATTCTGAGCAATAATTTAACATACTACCAATGTCTATCAGAGATGTACCTTATAGTCTATAAGACTAGTAGTATTATACCTAAACATACAAACATATATTTTAGTCTCACTACTATGATAATACTACTTTAAAATACTATCAGTAAGATTAATATTACTAAATAGAAATTTAATTTATAAAATGCGTCATTATAATGACCTCTCTTTATCATTTGATGACATTATTTTTCTGTAATGAGTTATGACTGACAGCAAGGAATACTGTAATATATGTCAAATTGTTATTTATTATCGTCCTTAAAAGCACAGTAATAAATGGACGGAGGAAACATTTGGAATGAATCGTCAATTTGATAATATTGCATCAATACATCCATCTCTCACAATAATTGACCGTGAATAATTTTCATAAATATTAATTTCAAATTACTTTATATAAGGATGACTGCATTTCAATATATTTTTTACCTTAACTTTAGTGTGTATGTTACATTTAAGTCATTGTTTTTATTGATAATGCATTCATCATTTATTGAAAGAATTTGCTAAGCGCAATCCTAGTCCTTACCGAGTCATGTAAACCAACAATTCTATTATTGATATACTGTACTCGTAAAGGATAATCGGCTTTGAATGGTTTTGCGTTTAATGTCAGTAGTCACTTCACTCATGCCATATCAAATATTACCATTAACAAATTACCATTCATAAACAAATGGTATTACTTACTTGATTTAGGCTCTAGCAAGTTAAATTTCTCAAAATATGATGACAACAAGTTTTTAGAATGGGTCTATATATAAAACATATATGTATGTGTAAATTTTAACAGGTTTCGATATAGATACACAATTTCACTATTAGTAGTGTAATATCTTATTCTATTAAACGAGCAAGGAATTGTATGTATGTATGTATGTACCTATTTCCAGTCATTTTATCTCAAAAACGACTCTAACGATTTTCTCCATATTTTGTATATAAAGGGTTTTCAACATCAGGAATCCAAAAAACTTGGTCAAAATTTCGAGAAAAATCAATTTCTATGATTTTTTACGATTCGAAAATTCTATTAAACGAGCAAGGAATTGTATGTAGCCTATGTACCTATTTCCAGTCATTTTATCTCAAAAACGACTCTAAAGATTTTCTCCATATTTTATATATAAAGGGTTATTAACATCAGGAATCCAATGAACTTTGTCAAAATTTCGAGAAAAATCATTTTCTATGAGTTTTCACGATTCGAAAAATACACAGTAAAAAATATATAAATTATAGCATTTCATGATAACAGTATTTGCAATCAGCTGGCAGCAGGAATTAAATAATCTTAAATAAGTTAATATGTAACTTGTATTTACTAAATATTTAGATGCAGAGAAGTTATTTGTAGTGTGTTTATGTAAATAATAAAGTTTTTAATAATATCTTTTTATCATATCCAAAATTATATCATTATTGAATAAATAATTCACTGGCTGATTATCTGTTCAAATACCAAAATATAATTTGGCCTATTATAAAGTAAACCAACACTGAAAAACAAACTCGTTGCCTTGACAACAGATTCACCGCCCAATAAGAATGGACGACTCAAAACAATGCAGTTGTAACCGGCAAGCTTAAAATACCGTAACGTTTTATTGTGGGACTTCTGAAGGAGCTAGATATCTTTTTTTGTGTGAGGAAAAGTGAATTTCGTAGTCATATTGACCGAAGTTGTATCTAGAACTACACAGGTAACGAAACTAAACATAGCGAACAATTTGAACTAAATTCTTTCCATCATACATCAAAATTTAATAACTTTTCTTTTGAATATAATTTTTCGTAAAAAACGGGATTTCTTAGCCAGCACGAGATCCCATTCACAAATATATTGTATTTTTTAATTTAAAAAAATAAATTTAAAAAAACATTTTGACGTATTCTACCTTTTTAGAAGTAACCAACCAAAGACAATTTAATTTGATATTGTTAACCTAGATTTTGCTTACCTAGAATAGAATTTGTATAACCTAGATTTTGTTTACCTAGAATATAGTTTGTATAACCTAGAAAGATCAATAAGTATAGCCTATGTCTATGCAATCCTTAGCGTTGTTGCATGAAAAAATTTTGAAATTTTATTTGGTTTGTTTTGTAGCTGACATTAAAATATTATCTTATTCTATTAAATTAGATACATATTTTTTAAATTTTTAATTTAAACAACATTTAACCGGAGGAATAATGCATTTAATTTTGTGACATCATACTGTTATATACAGTTAGATAGGAGCGTTTTTCACGTGATGATGTCATTTACCCCTTCTACCTCTTTTTAATGGCTCATAACCCTATTGTTTTTTAAAAAGTTAACAATTACGTTTTTCAAAGATTTTAACAATGCATTTTAATTTGTTCTTAGATGCCACGCGGACGTCCTCCAAAACGACGTAAGTTTAATTTTAACAAACATGAGCCACCAATGCCGAATTTCAATGAATCCCTAGATACTAAATTTTTACCTGAACAAACAAGCTATGAAGCTAAATTTGAAATTACAGATCTTGATTCTAACGATGAAATAAATCTTAATGATACTTTGAAAACAACTTCTACAATCAATACTCCAAATAACTGTAAAACTTCTATCAACTTTCTTAATTACGATTTGCCATCAACCTCGGGAGTAACATTCCATAATGTCGTCCAAACAACAACTTTTAATCAAGAAAGTAATGATAGTTCTGCTACTGCTAGACCAGTGCGTAAAGCGAAAGTTCTTTGCATAGATAGATTGATAGGAGTTATGATGGATTTGAATGATTCACAGAGTCAAGAATCAACAGAAACAAGAATTCATCGTAAACGTAACAAAAATTTTAATGAAACAGCAGAAGAACGTCAACAACGTTTGAGTGATGATCTTTCAAGAGTCACTCAACGAATCTCTCAAGAAACTTGTGAACAAAGAAGTCAGCGTTTGAGCAATATGCGCCAAAGGGATAATCAACAAAGAAATGAAGAAACTCCTGAAAAAAGAAATCAACGTTTGGATAATATGCGTAAAAGAATTAATCAACATAGAAATGATGAAACTCCAGAAGAAAGAAGTAGGCGTTTGAATGATATGCGTCAGAGAATTAATCAACAAAGAAATGATGAAACTCCAGAAGAAAGAAGTAAGCGTTTGAATGATATGCGTCAGAGAATTAATCAACAAAGAAATGATGAAACTCCAGAAGAAAGAAGTAAGCGTTTGAATGATATGCGTCAGAGAAATAGTCAACAAAGAAAAGAAGAAACTCCTGAGCAAAGAAGTCAGCGATTAGAAATTTTAAAAATGCGTGCAAATGAAATTCGAGCAGCTGAAACCCATGCTCGTAGGGAACAACGTCTTGAAGAACAGCGACGTCGGAATGCTCGTCGCCAAAGACGTTTGTTAGCTAATCCGCTGAAACCTACTTACAAGTTAGCAGTTCAAAGTGATGTTTCATGTCACCGTTTAGGAGCATTTAATGTATCGTGCGTGCATTGTGGAGCGTTACATTTTCCTGAAGAACGCGTAGGTAATCGAAATAATAATTCATTCGGGGATTGTTGTTTGAAGGGTAAAATTAATATTGAACATGCTGATTTTCCAAATGAATTAGCAAGACTTTTTTCGCATAGGCATCCCTTATCTCCTGAATTTCATCAAAGAATCAAAAGTATAAACTCATCGTATGCAATGGCATCTTATTCATGCGATGATGACCGTACAATAAATAATCGTGGAATATACACTTACATTGCCAACGGTCAGGTTTATCATAAAATAAATGCAGCTGCACAACCAACTCAAACTCCAGAAGGTAATTTCGAAAAACCTCTGTATGGACAAATGTATTTTCTCGACCCAGATGAAGCTGTAACGGAGCGAGGAAAACACCCTTTAAATGTTGGGATTAGTATACCATTATTTGAGTTAGTAGAGGGAATCATACGTTCTGAAAATCCATTTGCACGGGGCTATATGATGATGAGGGAAGTAGCAGAAGATGCTGAACGAGAAGCAGCTATTCAACAGATACCAGTACCAAATGTTAGGCTTTTATTCACTTGCCCAGAAGGACTTGATCCAACAAAATACAATGATCCTCAAAGCAATGAAGTATGTGCTGTGGTTACTTTGAACGCTGATCAAAGCTTTCCAGATAATCCACTAATAATTAGACAACGCGGAAAATCAGTTCAAATAATGAAAAATATTGATAAACACGCAGAACCTTTAACATACCCACTATTTTTTCCTAAAGGAACATTTGGTTATTCACCGGGTATGCTGCTGAGAGAAGGATATCCAAGTAGAGGTCACATGACTAGACTTGAGCTCGCACGATATAGAATAGCTTTTCGACCACATTTAGCAAAATGTATTTCACTCGATGAAACAATAAGGGGATATGATTTACGTAACATTAAATTTAATGCTTTGCATTATGGTGGACGGCTGTTTCAACAGTACCTTGTAGATACTTACGTTAGAATAGAATATGATAGAGTTCAATGGATAAAATTGAATCAAAAGAAAATACTTGAAGACAGTTATACATCTGTTACAAATTATCTTAACGAGATGGCAGAAAAAAACAATGCTGTCTTGGGAGAAAAGATTATACTTCCATCGTCTTTTCCTGGCTCCACTAGATATTATTCTGAGCATTTTGAAGATGCTATTGCTCTGGTTATAAGATTCGGACCTCCTGAATTTTTTATAACCATGACATGGGCCGGAAATTAAGGAAGCTATTAAGATAATGAATGAAAATGGAAGTGATTGGCAGCAAATAGTTCATGATAGACCCACATTATTGCTAGAGTCGCATATTTAAAATTTGTAGAGTTAATTGAGGATTTGGATAAAAAACAAATTTTTGGGCAAGTTGCTGCTTACGTTTATACTGTCGAATTTCAAAAAAGAGGTCTACCTCATATGCATTTGTTAATTATTTTAAAGCAAGAAGATAAGATACATAATCCTGAAGAACTAGATGATCTCGTTTCGGCAGAAATTCCAGACGTAGAAGACGATGCTGAACTACGAGAATTAGTTAAGAAATGGATGATTCATAATGCATGTGGTGAACAAAATCAAAAGTCATCATGCATGGTGAATAAAAACGGTAGAATGAGTTGTAGGTTTAAATTTCCTATAGGATTTCAAGATTCAACCTCTTTAATAGACGATGGCAAGCCAAAGTATAGAAGAAGGTATGATCCTAAATTAGATCAAAATAATAGAGATTTTTTTGTTCATGAAGAGGCAATTTATCGTAAAGATGCTCAAGGTCAAAAAATAACTAGAGATAATCGCCATGTAGCTCCTTACAACCCATACTTCCTGAAGAAATTTAACTGTCACATAAATGTTGAATACGTTGGAAGCATTCGGGCTGTATAGTACCTTTATAAATATATATATAAAGGCCATGATTGCGCTTCTTTAAAAGTTGTCCAAAATCAAACAACTATACTAATAACATGCCCACATTTTTGTAGATGAGACAATAACCCGATCGGAGATCGGCTTTCCTGGTACTATGTCTTTATATCGGCAACAACGAAACTACAAATGGACGAATGTAAAAAATATTTTTAAAACATTCATTAGGACATGAAAAGTGAGGAAATGTTAAAAAAAATAGGTGTAATAAAAGAGTTTCTTTCGGAATATACAGTACTACATTTACATTTCAATAAAACCAGTTCCACAGGTTTTTCCATCTTTTTTTCAACAAATTTAAATTTTGAAAACTGAAAGAATCAACATTGAAATAAGTGTAGCCAACGGATTCAAAGAATTTTCTTGATTTGTATATACAAAACACATTAAAAGGTTAATTTGAAATATAAATTATTTAACTCACCATTTATATCACATTTGGTGTCTAAAGAATTAGCCACTCAATTAGTATTGTTCTTCTCATCAGGCTTTAGGGAAAATGAAGTAGTACTTAAATTAATTTTGTATAAATTTCATCTTAAATAATATTTCACACCAATCAATTTTGGATAACCAATAGCTTACACGTCAAAGGTTATCTTATTTTGTAGTAATTTGCAGAGTTTAATTTTAGCGATTGAAGTAATTACAGAGGTGCTGTTTTTGATTTTTGATGGATTTTTTATTTTTAACTTTTTGTGTTAATTTTGCATAATGATTGCTTTTAAAAGTTTTTGTTTTAAAGTGGCGTCTTGTAAGGTTTGACCTTAACCGCAGCTTTGACGGCGTTAACAGCAAGGGTTGTAAAGAAATTTAAAGAGCATGTGGTGGAAAATAAAATAATTACTATTAAAAAAGGAAGTATTTCGGTGTTTCAAACAACGTTAAATGATACTGAACAGTATTGTCGTAAAAACACTATTGATATCAATAGGATAACAGTGACAGATAAAATCGAAACTCACGAACAAGTTATTGCCTTGATGAAAAATATGGGATCTGCACTTGAAGGAATCAGTGAGTCTATGATTGACATATGTAATTGAATTAACCACAGAAGTGATGAATATTTCATGATAACCTCGGCGTGTTGATATTATTGTTAAAAACGTGAGTCGCAATAACAAGGATTGGCTGTTGCAGACAACACGTGAAAAACGCGATTCTCTACCCGGGATAACAATGGAAATCTTGAACAAGGCTCTAAGGAAGTTGAGCATATGGGTTTTCGACAAAGCGAGTGAGTTGAGGAGGAACCAGAATTACAAATATCTGTGAGTTCGACACGGCGAATTACTCCGTCTCTTTAGAATCTTTTTTTGAAAAAATTATCTATAATACAGTTTTTCTTCCCGGATTATATTTTGCAACCTATTTCTGTACTTTTTTTAAAATGTGTTTTTTTCCTAATTGACGTTTTTGAACTTTTTCCATATCGTCTTAAAAGAAATATCTAAATTGAGTTCACCTATAAATGACATTTGTCATTCAAGGCTTTTTAACAGTTGCTTTCCCTGTACCACAAATCATACTATCGTTTATTAAGTTTGGAAAAATTATTAAAAAAGTTTCAAACGTGAGAGAAGCTGTTTGACAATCACAACAGAATGATGAACATCGGATGACCAGTCGGTTTTATCAGATGCTATTAATATCATACATCGAAACTAATAGTTCATTAGATAAGAATATGAGACAGTGCGTGTGCGTGTGGGAGATATTCTCGAATCGTTCAATATAATACACATAACGAGTGGCCTGTAATGCCGGCTTCTATTACCCTACAAAAATCTATTTTTATCTAAGACACTTGTAAATATATGATCTATATAAGATCTTGTACAGTCTGGATAGTTTTCTACTATTGTAGTAGCCACATTAAGTAATGTTCAACTACGTAAAAAGACTTATCAATTTTGTAATTTACGACTTCACCGTTACCATTTAAGAGATCAATGTTTAAATGACCAATAATATAAATACCATAAGTCGCAGAATTTTGTTTTGTGGCAATTTTTTTAATATAATTTTTCATTTTAAAACAATTTTTAAAATAAAATATACTGTCGCGCGGAAAATAAAATCCTAGAAAGATGAAATCTTTATTAACGGGTTCCATGTTAACTTTAATATTATTGGACCATATTTCTTTTTTAGAATAATTAGAGAATGCTGAAAATATTTTCAAAATATAATAGATCTGGAATTATTGGTTTTCCTACCTAATTAAAAGAGTGTTTTTCAAGTATAGGAAAATTTGCATATATCTGATTTAAATATTTCGACAGTAGATTTTCCGGATTTTTTTTTTTTTTTTAAGGTTGTAAGAAGACCTTAGAGGCTGTTAGATATTAAGTGTAAGAGACGACCTTATGGTCCTAACTTTCCCTAAAAAAATAAAGATCATTATTATTAGTAGTATTAGTATTCCTTATAAATAAATTAGGAACAAAAACTGTTACAGAAAATTATATAACAATAGTTCTCTTCTATCATAGTTATTTAAATGTGAGAGAAAATTGTAAAAGTCAAAGTAGTGAGATTTCGGAATCAATTTTTTTTTCAGTTGTATGCGCAATATAGTTTTTAATCTAGTCTAAATACTAAATTTGGTGATTTAGAATTTATAAACTATGTGGTAAGAAAGTTAGTGGTATGTTTATAGATATAAAAAGAGCTATTGTTGACAAAACTCTATAACTGTGACATTAATGGTTTTTGGCTAGTGTGAAAGTTATTAAAAAAAAAAAAAAAAAAAAAAAAAAAAAAAAAAAAAAAAAAAGAGTACTGTACTTATTAACATAAGAGAAATTGAGTTATGGATTCGACAAAGGTCTGTTTTGCGTCCTACTATTTGCACAACTGACCGGCAGTATAAATAACATCCTTTGCTGATGACACGGCTTTTTTATATGTAGATTCTTCTAGATCTCAGAGTAAACACTCTCTTAAATCTGATTTATATGTATTGAAATGGTATTTTATTAAATATATATATAATATTTTAAAACCAGCAAAACAGTGTTATATACAAAAACAATGTTAACTTAAAATAAGAAGAAACTTTTGAGAATCTAAGAGTTTATAAATGTTTAAATTGTTTGAAACTAGGTACAGACTGTAAGAGTTTTTGCTTTAAAATTGAATAAAGAACCAAACATTACATATCTTGGAATGTATTGTGCATTATGAATTAAACTACAAATTACACTTTATAAAATTACTTGCTAAAATATACGGTCAAGTTGAAGTATAGAGTATGTTGTAGGGACTTATAATGTAACTAAAATCACTAAAGCGGTTTCTAAGAATTATGAATTTTTAGTCCTTGAGGGAACCTTCGGTGTCACTGTTTGAAATAATGAACATTTTACCAAAACGATAAATATTTTATTTATGATGTTTTAAAATTTGTTTATCTTAAAAGTGGAAATGTTTTCACCAATACAGAGGAATATCGGTTAAAATTGCAAAATACTAATAATTTCCTCGTGTCTAAGCCAAAGAAAACTCATTTTACTGAACTTATTTTTGGCTCCGATAATGTTTAATGATATCCCAGTATGTCTTAAAACGTAAAATTTTACACAAAATAGAATGTTTTAGTTTAAAATTTCTCTTAATTATCGCTGAGTAAATTGGAATGCGCCACTGCCATGTTTAATATAAATATTTTATTGGAAGCTGCATTTCTTTTTATATTATATTCATTTATGTGCTCAAAATGGTAATTATATTTCTTTACTTATTTATGACCTTACCACAGGCCTTGCCTTTTGTGTTGAAAAATTTGTCCATACGTACCTGCATGAATTTGTGATTAATCTTTGTTTTGGGGATGTGTATATATAAAATGTAATTATGTATTGTAAATATAAAATAGATGACTTTTTGGTTGGATTTTCTTAAAACTTTTTGATAAGATTATGAGTATATTATTTTTGTACACTTTAGCTTATTCATTTTTATCGATGTAAAGTTTTATTATGCGGACAGGGCCTTTTTATAATAATCGAAAAAATTAAAATTAAAAAGAAATATTATTATTATGTTTCATGGATTACTAAACAATGTCGCTAACCAGAAAAAAAGATCATAAATTTTAAAATGGTTGAAGATTTTATATATATATATATATATATATATATATAAAACAGTTATCATGGTTGAGATGTCGTCAAGCAATGACATAACAACAGGAAAATAAATCCTCGTCCTCTGAACTCAGCTTATCAACTGCATACTCCCACTATTTACAGTTTATAGTGGACATTTTAAGTTTTTTTATAAAACTAAAATATTTTGTAACAATTTTAGATTGATTTATGGATAAACTTTGAGAAACATGTGAAATTACAAACGTCCCGAATAATCGATAAACACTTGAACTAATTTTCTCCTAGTTATACATTTCTCTTCCATTTGTGTTTTGATTTAGCTTAATGAAGCCAAAACCACATTATAACACACAATAAACAAATTCCCGATATTTCTTAATAATATGGGTTTATTAATATTTCTATCAGTCTCTCTCCTATCATCATCTCACCCCCTCCCCCTCCATTCCCACTCTATAGATAATAATAGTTGTGGAAAGAAGTATTCAACTTTACTTCTTTCCACAACTTTTATTTTAAAACAGTAATATACGAAAACTGTATATAACTCTTGAACAATAATAATTGTGATTCCAATATTTAATTTATTCAACTAATGCTAGCCAATCTAGGATATGTCTGTTAAATGTGAATTGCGATTGAGTTATATATATAGCTTTGAACAATATAAAACCACACTAGCGACATGGTCGAAATAAAGATACAAATAACAATACCTAAGTCTAGCTTTCGTCGCATAGACGAAAAGTTCTAGACCGAGATTTTACGTTATTATGCAATATTATTTAGTTTCTACTAGGAATTAATTATGGTATTTTGATTTCTTATTAGTTACTAAAAATATCTAACAAATGGGTAGTGGTATCTGTCTCTAGGACTATATATATATATATATATATATATATATATATATATATATATATATATATATATATATATATATATTGTGATTCATTTTTATTTAAACTACTGAACCGAATTAAACAAAACCAAACATATACTTTTTATATATGCTTACAGTAGTTACCAAAAAAATACTAAACTGCAATGAATCAACAAGCATTATCAGCTCAACCAAAATATAACCAACAAATTGAAATAGATTGTATTATGTAATTATTTAAAAAAACTCCACTTTTGTTGTATCTGAATGATAAACCATCAATATATAAGTTAGAAAATCAGCGATAACTGTCTATTAGAGAATTTAGTTGAACTTACTTAAAAGCATGTTTTAATAGCAAACTGAACCTTTAATTTTAGTTTTTGAATAATAACTGTGTAAGACCAATAAATAAATAAATATATATATATATATATATATATATATATATATATATATATATATATATATATCTTTTAAATAAATACCGTATTTTATGTGTGACGTGTTCTAATTGTTTAATATGTATTATATACTAAACAATTAAACAAAAAAAATTTTATGGTATTTATCCTGAACAGGTATTGATGTAAAAAAATTAAAAATTGTTATCTACCCTGAACGCAAATATACAAGTTATCGAGAAAATAATTTAATATGATTTATAACATATTTCTATAAAATACAAACTTTAGTAACATAAATTGTATATAACAAGTAATAATATTTTTGTTCTGTTTGATAATTGTTAATAATATGTCAATATTGCACAGGTGTTATGTTTTAAAGTTTTATAATATAATACTTTAAAAGGCGACTGACAAATTCCTACTGTAATTAGCGAGAGCTTTCATCCTCACTAAGCTTCCATTAGACATGAGATGTAATAACTGTTGTCGACAGTCATCGTAATTAATTGTAGACAGATACTAATTTGACAGTTGTTGAAGGATCTAAGGCCTTAGTCATTTTGCAAGATAGAAGAGAATTAAAAGCTAGAAAATATACCTTACATGGTCCTTTAAAATATGTATTATTAAAAATTCCAAGAAACTGGTTCCGTATTATTAGATTATTCAGAGTGATTCACGAAGATATGCAGAAACTTCGGGAGCTCATTCTACATGTAAAAGTAAAGAAATTAAGTAATATAAACATAGGTCCGGAAATTCTTCCTTAACGAATAACGGATAGTGAAAGATTTCGCCCAGAATTTTGTACCCTGGGTTAAATAATGGCCTCCTGGAATTCTGGGAAGGTAAATTAAAAGGCTAATTCAATTGTTTCTTTTGCTTTTTGACCTGAAAATTTGAATATAACAGGTCCCAGAACTGTAAGTTAATAAATTTTTGGGAAACCAGTGTAATATTCAAAAATTGGAGTCAAAAAACACATTTTTTTTAAATATTTGGCCAACAACAACTTTGTTATTTTACCAATAAACAGATCAAATTTTACAATACTAATTGTAGAAAATATAATTCTGAACAAAACTGTACAAATAAGGTACACAGAAAGTGAATAGATTTAAAATTAATTTTTATTTAAATCAGTGCAAATTAAAATAAAACAGAAAAACCTTAATCTAAACCTATTCAATAAAATTATCTTCGTGAATCATCCGGTATAAGATACTCCACTAACCACTGCTTCTTACCACATGTCCCGATATGTTTAAATAATAATAAATAGTAAATTTACATCCTGTAAGTTTAGAAAAAGAAGAAACCGAGTTTCATTGGATTCAATGACGATACTTAAAAGTTAACAATTTTAACATCCATATTCGTTAAATAGAGCGGAAAATATACTAGTGTGCAAAAAATAGTAGAATAATCAAACATTTAATAAACTGATTGTAAAATATTCAGTTAAGTTTCAAAATTAAGAAATATATTTTTCTTATGCTTCTTAACGAATAGTTTAACAGCAGCGCCATCTTGAAACGGATAAACGGATTTTTACCTACTTTATCAAAACCCTCATCAATATCCACACACAAAACACCAAAGACATAAGGACATAGGCCTATAGATGCACAGATGTAAATATTAGGCAGAACTAGATGGTGGAAGAATTACATGGTAGATAATGAGGGGAACCGGCTGAGAGTAAACGGCTACTGCTCCTAAAAAAACCAGGGCTCATTTGTTGGTGTTGGACTGTCAAAGGTAAACTGTAGGTCAATGTTTTTAGGCACCTTTTCATTAAAATTTGATACTAATATTGAAGAGCTATGAGTCACTCTGTTTACCTACCGCGTGTGAGAACAAAGGTGTTTGTATGATTCGCATTCTTTGCACCGCTTCATATCTATACAGCTACAAAGACAGACAACATTACACTTATATTAAACTGAAAACAGATTAAATAAAACTTTAACGACCTCTGAAAAAGAAATATTTATGAACTTTTCAATAAAAACTTCCTAACTTGGTAATAAGGAAGCAAAATATTTAATAAGGTTAATGTGTTTATTAAGCTCATAGAATGTCTGCCAGTGATTACTGAATTGCGCGTCTAAAACGCATTTATAAACTGAACAGTCTTACAAATATATTTTTTGTTTTATATTGAAAAATCATGTTTTGCCAAAACCTATTTGTCTTTCCAATGTAAGGTGAGTATATCAGATCAATGTCGAACTGTATCAGTACTGTGAAACATTTTAAAATATCAAATTAATAAAATGTAAAATTTACAAACATTTCTGAATTTTTTCATTGCCCTGGAAACGCGTTTACATTATTTTTTAAATTTAGTGTGTTAATGTCAAAGATAAGTAAAATAATGTATAAATGAATAGTGAATGACGTACTCGAACAAAGCGATACTCGGAACTGTGAATATAATCTTTAATAACCATCATATTTTTGGACGGTTTAGTTGTGTTTGTGAATATATGCATAGTGAATGGAATATTACTTTAATATTACTGTAAAAAAAACCTCAACTCCCTTCTATCCCGTTTTATTTTTAAATACATTTGTTGTCATCATTTTTTAAATCATTTTAACGATATTGAGTTATCTAATGATCAATTTATATCGATATTTGTTCTACTGTTATAAGTACATTGTATGTAGGCTGATATACTAAGCCTGATATTATTAAACAATTACATGAAAAATATTGCGATTATTTAATAATGACTTCACCAGTCTGTGATGATTTTCGAAAATTTCTGAATGGATAAATTTAACAAATTTCAAAAAAAAAATCTACCTCTCTATTTTTCTGTGGTATTTTTATCACGCTTAACTTAGAGAACTATGGATCCGATTGATCATAGGTTTTTATGAAACTGATAAAAATTTGAGTATTTTAAAATTGATGTGCTTTTTCTATATATTTCTCCATCTATTCATAAAAAATTTCAACATTTTTGTCGGGTAATCAGGGTTCAAATTTATATGGTTTTTTTACGTATGAAATACTAAAATTATGTGCTTACCACAATAGATAATTAAATTATTAACATTTAAAATATTCTAACTACCGAAACTGTAAACTATTTATAAGGAGGAGGTGAATAAAATGTACATAATCTCATTTTATAAAAACAAGATATTTCTAAACAACTTCAAATGATTTCATATTATTGCAATTTATAGGTTTCTACATTCACCGGAAAATAAATTCCAGAAAGAAAATAATCGCAGGTCAGATGACTAGAATTTTAATAGTCGTACATTGTCCAACACTTGAAATTTGAATAAATTTCTTTAATCCAACTTTATAAAAATTATCAATCTACAGGTATAAATTTTCGGAGAAATACCAAAATTATTTCCTATAGCAGCAATGTCTCTTAAAATCCGACACAGATTCATTGAATAAATCCTTCTCATCCACAAAAGTGAACATTGTAACATTACTTTTAATTACACTGCTTCGTCATGAGTAATGAGAGACACCAACTAACTCCATATACACGATGCGTTGTGTAATGTGGGTTGAGTTAACGCAATGAACATTGTAGACCTCCCACCCCCTCCTCCCTTCAATTTAATTACGTAAACACTAACACACCAATGTTACTGTAGTGTACAGGACTGATCTAATTACGACTACAGAGTAAATATTAATCACACACAATAATTAAATATCATAACTTTTATATACATTAAAGTAAAAATTTTATTAAATATATATGGTATTAACTATGTTTAAGTATGTTTATTAGGGACGATGACATTGATTATTACAAAGAAATCATTAGGATTCTTTGTAATCATTAGGAATCTTTAGGAAAATCATTATAATTTCTTATCTGTACTTTGTGGTTAGTATATATGTAGGCCTACACAGAAAGTTGTGTAATGGGTCATAAATTTGATTACGAGTTTTTGCTAAATTATACGGTTGTACAATACGTGCAATATTGTGTAATATTTATACACTATATATTCATGATTTAGAAAAATAAATGTGATGCAAGATTAATTCAAAAAGGCATTTAAAGGCTCAACAAATCTTGATAAAAGGAACAAATAATAGTAGTATATTAATATTGGTATAATTCTGTAAAATATGTATATTTCTATAACAAATAGTCAAGTTGTATTAGATTTACAAAAAATAAGCCCAGATTTATAAAATATGGGGAAAAAATTCAAATAAATTTCCTTTAAAATCCTAATTATTTTCAGAAGATGTGATATGCTTATTGTTTTGTTTATAGATGTTTCATTACATAGTAGTCACGCACTTTTTATTTGATATCTTATCTACTTAAATAGAACGTAGCATGCAAATGTAGACAAATTACACATGATAATTCACAGAACCATTTATAAAGTTTATCCTTATACTATTATTTAACAAAATATAAAAGTAATAATAGTAGAAGTTTAGTTGAACATAGAAAGGGTTAATCATTGAAATAGGATATTATAATTTTAGTACTTTAAGGTTAAAATCTTCAAAATTAAATTGAGATGGATTTATAATGATTTAGAATAAATTAATCTGATCATATAGCATTTACCCTATGTAGAATGTTACCCTGCAATACCACTATTGGGTATTTACAATTAAGAGATATAAACTCGAGTATGGACAGGACGCACATAAAGTGTGCTCAATATATAATAATAGAAGTGTAAGTCAGTGGAGATAGAGGTTGACTGAAAGTCTTCTGTCTGTACTAGAATGGTAATCTTCCATCGGGTGCCAGTTTATAAAAAAATAAATAATGAGTGATAGATATAACAATATTGACAACAGGGTATCAAAGTTCCATAGATATTTCTTATAACTATTTATAGGTAATGGCTTCATCAAGCTAAGATTTTTATTAATATTATTATTTTTTTATTAACATCATTTAAATAAATATACAAAGTTAATATATACTTTGATATTTGTTGGTTTGAAGAGAATTGGCTTGAACTTCTTCATCCACCCTATGTCAAACTGTTTATCAACCTGTCTATACAACTCATACTGACAGGGAATATAAAATATTAACGTAAAATTTTATATTATTTTCATATAGGCATATTTTGCTAGAATGAAACATCTAAAGACCAATGAAAATAACATCACATGCCAAAATTTTCCGGTTAGTAATTTACAGGTAAAGCCAAGAAATGTCAAGTTAGCTTTTATAAAGGAAAGGAATGACAAAATAGAATTTAGAAACTAATATCTTTTCGATATAAATAGATGTGCATTATTTGTGGACACAAATTAGATTGTGAAACCTAACTTGACCTTGTTTTTGACAGTATTGTTACAACGAAATATAATATCATGCCCATCTGTTATAGTATATAATACTATTTATCCATACATAAATCCTTATTTTAAACATATTTTTGATATGCACAGACTCATCTAATTTGACTTACAATAGGGATTTTCTGTAATTTTTACAGTAGATGGAACATCTCTAAGTTCTTAATGGACTAATACAATTAACACTGAATAATACAATAAACAAATTCATACATTCTACTAATAATTACACATTGTAACTAATCCTCCCTCTATAAATGATAAATAATTATTTCATGTAAATGTTTCAATAATACCATTTAATTTAACAATTATAAAAATTTATTTTTTGAATTAGTTAGTATAATATTTACACTCATCATTTATAAATTCAATATCTTAGTTAAGAAAATAAATATATTAAAATGAAGGATTATTAGATCTCAAGAATCATTGACCTTTAAATCAACTTTTATTAATTGGTGAAAGTCCCATCAAATATTAAAAAAAAACATGTTCTACTATGGAAGAAAACTGTGTTTCCAATCGTTGTTGAGTTAACGTAATGGGAAAACCAATTAAAAGTTTTATTGTTTAAAGTGTTAAAGTTTCATTATTGGAGGGCCTATATATATTATTATATTGGACAACTTTTGATTTAGTTTTTTTTTTTTTTTTTTCATTTCAAGGTTATTTTATACGTTACTTAACTCTTGTTGTTTTATTATTTTTGTAATGTCATATTACAATTAGGAATTAAGCAAAATTTCGTCTAAACATGTGGATTTCTATATCACATTTATGACGGTCATGTATAAATTTCAGTATTCAGTCTCTAAACAATATCTTTATATATTGCTGTCTGATTGTCCGTCTATTTGAAATCGATGCAATTTTTGACGGTTTTTAAATGTTATATAATTTAATCATTCTCAAAACAAAACCGACATCTTAATGACCGCTTGTTTGTCTATTTGATATTGATGCAATTTATGACCGTTTTTAAATGTTACATATTTTAATCTCTATCTAAACAATATCTAATATCTTACTGACCGCTTGTTTCACTTTGAACATGTTACCCTTGATTTTTAAACTAATCGTGCGAACTCGGTAAAAATACTTTACGTTTAACTATAGTATCAGTACGAACGTTGGAAAGCAAATATTTTTCAATCGTTCTAATAAAGGAACGTCATATTTCGCTTTATTTCATATTAAGACACTACTTTGATGCTCCATTATTATTTACTGATAATCTCTTCTTTAAGTATGTTCAACTACATAGACTGGGAAAATAAATTGTTTCAAATATATTAGGAATATAGAAATGCTATTAAACTTACTCTTTAAATTATTTAATCAAAAATGAGTTTAACTAAAACTATTGACATACTTGTAGTTGTGACTTAAAAACAAGAGTTAGGTGTGATAAAATTCAATAAGTAATAAATTTAAAATGTTTGAGTTTTGTGTGAAAGGTGTGGTAGACCTGCGATCCCTTGATTTCGCGACCCGTAGTCTCGTCGATTAAGCGCTTCCTAGTCATGTCTAATAACTTGATGGCTTGATGAACATCTGCTAAGATGAATGTCCAGGCGAAAAGACGTCTTATTCTAAAGTCTAAACCCTTGTGTACCGAACCATAGGTGTTTATTCATGTCCCATTAGCGGCGTACTCCATCTTTCAGAGACTGGGCGACAGCTTTGGTGTTCTGCCACGTGGCACTCTCTTCATTCTGTACATACCCTGTCGTAGTATATGTACTTCACATGGATTCCTCGAAAGAGGTCCTGCTGACTGTGCTGAAATTTGCTTAGACTGTACTGACTTCCAGGTTTTTATTAGCAACTACTGCGCGAGTCGTTCACGATAGTCCTCTGAGATGGCGGCTAAAATCCCTTTGGTGTTCACAAGCAGTGCTCTGAGCGAGATTGTTTTCAGGACTTGGTTTGTCACAGTGTTGCTCTCTAGAGTTTCATTTCTTGTAAGAGTTTAGATGGTCTCAAGTCTCCTAAATGTGTTTCTTACAATAGACGAAGGATTCGGCGCTCTTGACTCTGGTTCAAAGTAGTGGTCTACCTCTTCTTCAAAGTAGTATAAGCAAGATCTTCGGATTTTCTCATTAAGTCTGCCACTTGAGTGAGGCTCTTATAGGCCAAGGCTGATTAAGAGTAGGAACTTTCTGTCCTCTGTGACGACTCTGCTAGTAGCGAATACAGCCTTCATTTGAAGGAACTATAATGTTGGATTTTTTCCCTGAATAGCGGTAGTCATGTTGTAGAGCTGACAGCGGGTACTGGATCTGCGGTTACACTTGCTGGTGGTTCTTGGTACATCGTGGTGTCTTGTAATCACGTCGGGGTCAACAAATTTCAGATCTTGGTAGTTTGTGAAAGAGGACAGAGGTTCTATTTCTCAGATATGAGAAGGGCTTCGACAATATGTGTATTTAGTAGTATTGAAGTAGGAATGTAGAAGGAAAGTTAGTCTCGTTGGATTTGCTTTTGGTTAACTAAGAGCGAGGACTGTGATGTGTGTCGGGATCAGCCGACTGAGCACGCAGGCAATGTTCGTCTGTCTGGATGGTATCAGCCCTCAGACAAAGAACGGGGTATCTGTACTGCTGAATCAGTCGACAGACCACGAAAGTATAGATACTTAGGGAGAAATAATAAAGATACTTAGACTAATAAACAATTGACAATTAATTTAATATAACTATATCTATACCTGTTCAATAATTTCATATATCGATAACGATGCCTAAGCGGTAGCGTGTCGCTTTAGAGGGTAAGTGCAAAACACCTGGTTAAAAGAGAAACAGAAAATCTACCTAGTGTGGTAGATAACTTGGGGAATGGAGGAATGTGTTGAATTCGAAAACATTACTTTATCTAAGACTAAAACGATAAAGAAAGTAGTAACTTCACTAACCCAAAGAAGAATAGTAATAGTGTTGTGATTACGATCGAACCAGCATTTTTGGAGGGATTATTATTTTTTTATAATAGTAAATCAATGTTTATGATGAAAATGCAACCCTTCATCTAACTAACGTTTTATTCTAATTTTACGTTCACTACTTCAGGCGCCATGTAAAATTGAACACATATTATAATACAAATTTCATAAAAATTAAAACAATTATAGTTTCTAAATTTTAAATAATATGAAATTAAATATTTTCGTTCATTTTAATTTAATTAGTAAAAGTTCAATCTAGTTATTGTTTGTGTAGATGGTGGTGGCTATTAAATTATTTTTTTGAATATCGTCCCTTTACGATAAGCAGGAAAATAAACTTTTTGTACGATATCTCAATGTCACTGGATGAATTGATGGTCTTAAGATAAGAATCTACACTATAAAGTTTGTCAGGATTCAACGAATAGGTGCCATAACTTGAATACCATATTTTTCAGTGGTATCTAAATAGTTTGCAGAGGTACATTTTTGCAAGCAAGTGGAGATTACTTACACCAACCCAGTGTTAGGGTTGTAAGTTGTATTGTCACATACAAGTCATACCTGTTACCAATTATACTTTAAAAACATAAATAATTACTTTTATTAATAAAAATTATGACTCTGAATAAGTTTCATACTTCTTGTTTTCAACGAACAATGAAGTACTTGCTTGGTCCATTGATTGAGATATTCCCAAAATGAAAAACCTGTTAACCTTATACATTCTATATTCTACGTTTACAAATGATTATAAAATTCATGAAGAATTTTTAATTTATAACAATTGTGTACTATAATTGTGTTCTAAATATTACGGTAACATTGGGCGTTCTATCTATCTACGATATTTCCTAACACTGTATCCTGCTACTCATCCTCATACCAAATACTACATTGACACAATATCTGAGAATGTGCTACTGCATTGTTTGTTATATCAATGGTTTTGCACTAACCTCTGTTACATGCGTATCACATCTACTAGTAGTACTTATGCCTATAAAGTGTTTCTCACTGAGTCAATGATAATAAACGACGCCGGCCATCGGAGTGCAATCATGGATGAGTTTGATAGACACGTAGTTTGGTGTAATTTGGGATTTTTATAGCAATAAAAAATTATACCCTACTGCAAGGAAATGTTAATACTGTTGCGTAAAAATAGACTTTAAATGAAGTGAATTTACACTTCGTCACGTTACGTAAAGATTCAAATGGAGAAAGTGGGGTTCTAAGAGATAAAAAATTATGAGAAAAGTTCGGATAAAATGAATTGAAGTTTGGAATAGTTAAGGATAATTATAAATCATAGGGACAATGATGAAAAATTATTTTACCATATCGAATCGTGGGTAGATACAAATATGGCATTCATAAAATGATGGCAGCATAAAAAGCTTGATGGCGTACTTCTGGGCATCCATCCATTTTTATAACAGTTTGTTAATGGTTCAGAACAAGACTTTTTACTCGATGGACGACATATAAATAGGGTTGCTCCACTGCGATTACCAAGGCCAGATGAATTCTTATAATATCCATAAATAGATAAAACGACAGATTATTTCTAGATATTTTTGTGTTTATCGTTATTAATGATAATCCTCCCTATCAGGGAAACACGAAATGTAATAAATCACTTACACTGAAGTTATAATTGAGTGGTTTAAAAGATTCGGCGACATTTTTCACGAAAGAAATGCCTGGAAAGTAGAACTGATTGAAGAACGGCTTTAATCTGCCAGTCAAATATATCAAATCTGTAAACATTTGAGTGATCTTGGCCTCGACGTATTGAGGCGTCTACCATGTATATGTGACCTTAACACTATTGTTAAGATATTATTATCGACAAAAATGTGTCCACATTCTACATGAATTCATAAATTTTAAAACATTCTGTTGTATTACATGAATCCAAATAAGATAATTGCAACCAATGTGTATAAACTAAATAACCTTCTTACCTTTTTAAAATTAAAAAAAAAAAAAAACAACAACAGATAACCCTTACAAATCTAGTATGGCACAGCGTGCAGAGAACTGTCGTGACGGAGAGACATTTCGTAGCATGCGTTTTTCTGTACCTTCTTAACAAACAAAAACACGCCGATGGAATGGTGCGATTATAACAGTTTCGTTCAGTTTACTAGTTTTTTACATACATCAATGTATTGATATATACTCTCTGGGTTAGACTTATTATAAATAACATTTTTTATACCTTTACGCCTTCTCCTCTCGTGAAATAACACAACCCATTGTGCTTCGTTCCGATGAATTTCGGTCTCAAGGATTACAACCAGGCAAAATAAAAATAAGCTACGTCACTGAAAATAATTGGATATTGCGAACTGTATGTCTTTCTTGACACGGAATTTAAAAACATCATAATGACAGAAAATGTTTTAATATGGGATGATTAGGATAATAAAGTATTATTGTTTTATACGTTAAACAGATACATCCGTTATGATGTATATATTTCTTAGTAATTAAACAAATGTTTCATACTGAGATAATGTTAAAGATGAAAAGAAAATTAAATTTATATCCAATAAAACCTATGGGCTTAAAATAGCCGTCACTCAAATTGTATGTTTAGAGAAGATAATTATATATTTATAGAAACATAACTCTCAACTAAAATAACACTAAAATATTACATTAATCCATGTTTGAGGACACATGAAGATTGAAGACACAGGTGTAATCCCAGGACACACCTATAGAGCACGTAAATAACTTGGAGCAAACATACGAAACAAAATATATCAGGACATAACATAAAAACCAACAGTCGTTACATTAATCTTAGTAAAACAGATTACCTGTGCTCAGTAGCTTTCTGTGTACACAATCCCATCAATAAATTTAAAGTCCATGAAGATCAAATTTTATTAATATTTCAGACTATTTTTATTATATCTAACTTTTAGGATAAAAAGTAATCATTTGTAAAATAAATAAGGTCGTAATAGACTTAATTAGCATTAATAGACTTAATTAGAATTATTAGCATTTCATGTTTAATAATTGTTTTAAAAACATATATCAGAAATTAAAACATTACGCTCATTCTCTCTCTCTCTCTCTCTCTCTCTCTCTCTCTCTCTCTCTCTCTCTCTCTCTCTCTCTCTCTCTCTCTCTCTCTCTCTCTCTCTCTCTCTCTCTCTCTCTCTCTCTCTCTCTCTCTCTCTCTCTCTCTCTCTCTCTCTCTCTCTCTCTCTCTCTCTCTCTCTCTCTCTCTCACAAACTCTCTACCAACAATTAATTAATATATATATATATATATTAAAAGGTAGGAACATATATATAAATATAGCCTTGGCCTTACTCTTGTTGTAGGTACCACCTGAAAAAGGTACAATAAGGATGTTACTTTCTCCTGAAAATAATGAATTATTTACAAAATTAGACTAATTTCACGCTAAAGGAATAATATTAAAAACTAACATTTACATCGATGTGACACGGGGAATGAAAATTATAAAGGAAGGGGGGACGAGAAGAAAAAAAATTAAATCGCGATGTGAAAAGACCACTTACTTATTACCTAAAAATATGTAACGGGGGGGCCTAAAAAAGAAACAAAATTGAAAGAAATTAGGTAAAGGGAGGACTTAATAGTTTAAAGATATAAATTTAATAAATATTTTTTAATTTGTAGTTTAAAAGAACTTTGAGAATTATAATTCAAAATATAATTTGAGTGACCGAGATTGATAATGAAATCCACGAAGTCTGACCACCGTGCGTGTTTGAATTTGTAAAAAAAAAAGTTTAGTATACTCCGAGATTTTTGCTCTAATCCAAATTAAAAAAAAAAAAAAACTCCAAATTGCTCCTTCTAACATATTTATTATTTCCGGGTTGGTCAGATACGTTTACTGGTGATATGTCGAAACGTTGATCTTTAGAAGTTTTGAGTTAGAGCGAACGGAAATCGGGACTAAACCTGCAATTATGCAACTCAACAGCACAGTAAGCCAGATCCAATGAACTGACTTAATGACTAAATTAAGCGGAAATATCTCTCAAAAACAATATAGACGCACCGTAAAAAACCTTGGGTCTGAAGGCCCATTCTAAAAGGTACTAGTCTGCCATAATATGAAGGGGACGAACGACCGGGAAAATTACCTAAATTATTAAATTATAAAACGAAACACCTAAATCAAACGTGTCCGCATCTGGCTAGTTTGCGGGCAAAGTCCTATCCTCCGTATAGGGCTCACTTTCTTGGAGGTTGAAAAACTACTCTCTGTATAACCTTGACTGTTTCCTTGTTTGAGATTCTGCCGCGAAGGGTAGTGGTATACTGGTATAATCCAATTTAGGCTACCCTATAAAGAAACCTATATTAAAACTCATAATGACTTTGGTCACTATAACTATTTGGCTGTTATTGCGAGAACACCAGTTAAATCTATACCGTGTCCAGAGAGTTCAATCCCTGTTAACGGATTACTTCCCTCGTTACGTGGAACTGTGTCACTAATTTCTAGAGAAATGCGCAAATGTTAAATTCTAAAATTGATTTCATAGATGAAGCTAAATTTACAAGAACATACTTTGTTATTTTCAATAACAGACGTACATGGTATTACTAGTACATCCATGCTATTATGCATAATCGTCCCCAACATCTGTTTTCTCTGAACATGTGGGCTGATATTGCTGATGGCAGCTTATATGTTTTCCCCTGTCTCCAACACTAAATGGCAAATATTCAACTTCCAACTTTGGTGGAGGACGTGTCACTTTTCATTCATAACAAAATGTGAGTCATGCTTGATGGTGCTCCACCCCAATTCAGTTTGGATATTCGTAAACACCCAACGCATAAATTAAATGGATCGGTCAAGGAGGAGCAGTACCACTAATACGATTAAGTACCGTGGACAGTGAGATCCGAGAACGTCAATCCTCTTGATGACGGGGTTAACTAAAGGCACTCGTCTACTCCTTCCTAATAGATACTTTAAAAGAACTACAAGAAGGAGTAGTAAATGGAGTCGGCAGATACATCTAATTTTTAAGTCCAGAGATCTATGAAGGGGTGCCTTAGACGATGCATTTTATGTCTGCGCCATCACGTTAAAATATGTTTTTAATTTTTTTTAAATACAATGTTTGGTTGGTTTTATTTGGTGTTATTACACATTATTATTTAATTATAAATAAATTTTCATTATTATTGTGCATTAAAAAAATGAAAAAAAATTGCTGACCCTATTTAAAATGTAATTTAAAACGATCACCTGTTTTAAAAATTGTAACCACCTTACACATAAATGTTATGTGTGTTTTAATTGTAAAGATAGACGTAAAAATGCAAAATAAAAGCTGGAACACGCTATAAAACCAACAACTTTAAGAAATCATTGTATCATAAAGTAATAGGTTTTACATTTTTATATATAATTTAATTATACTTTGTTCTCCAGCAAATAAATAATAAACATTTGTTGTCGTTTTTTATGTATATTTTTTGTAAGTTATTGATTTTAAACATTAAGGATTAAAGAGGCCTCCATTTATAAATTATATGAAATAAAGTATTTCTTTTGTACTTGTAAAACCTAACAGAAAATATAGTGTAACAAATTTGAACTCAATATACAGCATAAAAAGATGTAATAAGTAGAAATATTTGTATAAACGTCTTTCCGTTGTACGAGAGTGATACAACCAATCCTTGGGGCTATTATTTAGCTGAAATCAAGTCCATGACCTTGTGCCCAAGTATTTGCGTAAACACTTTGCATTTGCCGCGAGTCAATCAGGCTGTGACATTAACGAGCAGCGAGACACTCTTCTGTATTTCTTGCAGTCTCCAATAAAATCTTAAAACAAGGGATTGTCTTAAACGGGTACATTGATGGATATGCCGCACATTAGACTTCTTGAGGGATAAACACAAAGCAGATGGATTTATAAGCCCCAAGTTCAAAACAAGATTGATTTACCTTTTTTATACAAATATAAATCAACTTGAGCTTCTCAACTCGAGCGAACTAAAATGAAAATTTTCATGAAGACCGCAGTTTAAGAACGATATTATCCAGAATTAGTTTAATCGTATTGTAAACGTTAATAAATATAATTCCAATATGTCCATCATTAAACTAATTGCATTCCTACTAAACAAAGGAAACATTCAAAACCTACAATTTTTAAAATATCATGTTTCATTTGTATATATTAAGAATTATTTAAATTATTTATACTAATTATTCAGATATTTCACTAAATATGTCTACTAAAAAGAATATAATTTCTTAACATAAACATGAATATTAATATCACTCAAAATAAATATAAATACAGATTTTATTTTAGTGAATAAAACATGTAATTATTTTCCGTGACTTGTTAAAAAAACAATAAACAAGGATTATCTTACTTCATTCATAAGTATTGTATATATTTGTTCATGAAGGTGATATAAATTAGTGAAAAAGAGGGCAATGAAAAGAGAGAAAAACTAAGAATAATTATTAGTTCAATATATTATTTTCAAATTACAAATGACTCAAATTATCCCTTATATTACTTTATGATTTATTTTTTGTTACATAAACCATACTACTTTAACAGGCTTTACAAACTCATAAAAAATGCATATACATTATAAAAACCCTTAGAGTTATCAAAACATTTCAACATAATAAATAAATTATTATTGTTACCATTTGTTAAATATCTTTTAGGAATTCCTTAGATAGTAAATAGAATAAAATCGGTTTTTAGCATCTTCTAAATTTGACAATTTAGTAGATGGTAAAAATCGTTTTAAAACGCCAATGTGTACTTAAAAATGAGATGAATATTGAACTTTATAATGTTTTATTAAAATAGCCTTATAACATGAACAGTTAGTTATTCAACAGGATATTAAAACAATATAGTTTAAATTAGCTAACATATTAACCCGGTATGAATTTAAAATATAAATATTCAATAACTTTTGTAATTTAAGAAAAGTATATCTGGAAAAGGAGTGAGTCTATTCGAAACGAGTAGGTTAAGAGAGAAGTATTAATGTCAGAAGAATGTGCTCAAATTAATTATGTACATCCGTAAATTAAGGTTATCATATTAAATTTGTTTATATTAAACTAATTTCACACAATTTATTATTTCAACATTAGTTCTTAATATTGTAAAAAAACATTTATAAATCGGGATAAACAGTGTCAATATGTATAACATTTTATCTTTTATCATATCACTTCAGTTTATCCACCTGTTTTATTTGTCCACACGAAATGTAAATCAGCTCAGAAAATAATGGCAATTAATATCATTAAGGTTTGCCGAAAGTCTGAAGACAATTTACTGCTCGAGGCGTTAAACTGCGAAATTTAAATTAGCACTCAAATTAAAAGCACTGGCAGTCCCATTAAAAGGTAATTAAATAAAAACAATGGCATTTTTGTGCAGGTGTTATGTGGAGTATTCAAATTGTATTCGAAATGGAGGAGGTGTATAAATTTACAGGATCGTCTTATCAACTAGACATATTGAAGAATTCCGAAGATTTGTTCAGCCAAAGTGAAGTGAGCACAAGATTCATTGGTTAAAGGTGGATTTAATTACCAATCGAATGTGCAGTGTTTTGTGAGTGAGGTTAAGTGAGGCTGGTTGTGGTCCAGTAACATTTGCATCAATCTCTGCCGGCAAGTCGTGCCATCAACACTAACACCAGCGCGCAATGAATACGTAATGTTTACTGCACAAAGCTTGAATAAAGTAGTTTAAATTGCCCCAATTTACCGTTTAAAAGTAGTTTAAAGATGAAACAGGAGGGCCGATTGTTATACTGTTTTTACTAGTCCGTAATTTGATTTGTCTATTTAAGACAACATAAAACCTATTTTTTGGATTTTAGTTATTACAACCCAAAAAATACTTAAAGAGATGTGGATACATTTTCGTTTCAGATTTAATTCTATATCTACAGAAAATATTGGATAATAACCATACTTTTAGGTCTAAGATTCCAAACGGTTAATCAGATTTTAACGTAATTTTCATTAATTTCTCTCTAATTTTCTACTATCAATATTAATTTTGGAATTTTTATTTTAAAATCCAGATAAAATATCGAATAATATGGGTAACGAGAACACTGAACATCTAATACATATCCGTAAGAAATATGTGTCAGAAAATTCACAAATAAATATTTTTAAGTGTGATTGTTTGTATTTATAACACCTATTCCCATCAATAACTGATACTCTGTGCAATTGCTTTGCACTAAATTATTAGATTTTTTCAATTTTACGTTTTCATTTTTTTTTTTCACATTTATGATATGAACATAATATAGACTATTCTTTAACTACGAAAAATTATTCGGTCATGGTCGCCTTATTAAAAAAAAATAAAAAATGGACATAAAATAAATACGACCACACCTCCAACACTTCTAACAGTTGAGCGTCAGAGTCGGAAAATAACAAGAAATAGTCTTGAGAGACTTGATAGTTAGAATGAAAGAGAGGTATCTTACCCAAGACTACATGGAAAAAGATGTAGACCTCATTGTTTTCACACCCGTACTCACTGCAATTGAGTGCCTTTGGATATACGACGGCCAAACAAAATTGACGTTCTTGCTACAAAATAAATAATTTTACTATTATGTCGATCGACTGCACACTTAGTTATACACTAAACGCTTGACACTATTTAGATCATTTTTGTTTTATTGGCTTATCGTAATCACTTCTTCACATTTTTTGATTTTCTAAATAACTCAAAATTTCTTTGTAGCAAACACAACCTTCTGATATGGCTTATCTATGTTGTATACTTATTATAATGTACCGGAACAAGGTGTATTTATTTGTTATTACCTCTCAAAAGTAAATGCAGGCAGGAATTATAAATTAAAATCAAAACTGAACCATCGCTAAAAACGTTTAATATTCTCAAATCGGGAATAACGATTTCAATGATATTTTGGTTTTAAGTAAACATTTATCTTCCACATAAATAAGGCTGGCTAATTTCGGTCCGTGTATAAAATAAAACTAAAGTAAGACCAACCTCCTTTATTTTTTTATTATTTTTTTCCACATTACTAACTGTAATATTAATTTCCTTACGGGATGATATATTTTAAGTGTGGTCGTAACTTTTCTAATTTCCTGAAAATTTTATAGATATGGATGAACAAATTTTGAAATTACTTTTGAAACAGCTTTGACGATTTATTTTACTTTTTTATCAATGTATTCCGAAGTATTGCATACATTTATTTAGATAGTTAGGAATAACAAAAGTTACCGAGATCGTTAGTCTGTCGGAATTTTGAGTTCTAATGCAAATTGTCACATTTTCTCGTTGATAGTTGAATTTGTGTATTTTGTTGGCGTTGTGAAAATTGTATTTGTATAATGACCTCTAATTATTTATTTGATAAAATGCTATTTTATCAACTTGTAAGGCCCTTCTTTTAAATCTAGGTTTTTGTGTGTTTACACCTTTGTAAGATTTTGGCTTATTTTTAATTATGTAAGCCTTTAGAATTTAAACTTATATTTAGACTTTACCTTTATCCTTGGGGGCTCCACCAGACTCTTGAAACGAGTCTAAATTATGCTTAGCTTGTGAGGCACTCCGAAAGAACTACTAGGTTTTCAATAATTACAGAGACATGCTATGTGAAATATTTAAGTATATTGATAAATTAATTGATAAATCATTTAAATTTTGTTTTATAATACTTCTTCTACAACGCAATGAACACATTCAACATCTACCCTAAAATTAAATTACAAAACGTAAACCCTCAACTAAGCTTCTATCATTAATTTAACTCCCAACTATACATTAAAACTCTTTCGCTATACAACAATAAATGTTAGTTCTAATCTTATTTATCTATTTTACACTATTTAAAAAAAATACATCCCTTAACATCTTATCCTTTTATTTATTCTTCAATAGCTATTAATCAAAAAAAGGTTATGCTCCCAATTGCTTTTTGCTTAATGCTGGCAGCTAATTCTTATGACACAAAACCTTTTAAAATTTTAATTTACTTTAATCTGACATTTATTGTTTATGAAATCTGGTATTTGATTTAATTACAATTTAATCACCGAGATCTGTCTTACAAATACATATTACAAATATTACATTTTACTTACATAATACTCTCTCAATTTGTAGACACTGCACCCTTTCTTTAGACACTGCACCCCTTTTTTATATATTTGAACCTTTTTAATACACTACACTTTTATATATTTGAACCTTTTTATGACACTACACTTTTATATATTTGAACCCTTTTATGACACTACACTACACCTTTACGCTTTACTCGGACACTCCCGTTTTCACTTTGATGTTGAGTTTTATTTTAAAGACTGACTTTTACTTAAACAATGAAAGACTTATTTACTTTTAATATGATAGAATGATTAGTTTTGTTATATATTTTTAATTTCGAATAAATTATTTAATTACTTTTGCAACCTTTTGATGACATATTTTAGGTGTTATTCTTTAGAGAGATGGCGATAGACAGACCGCGTTTTTTAGAGAAAAGTTTCCCACTTCTTTTCTCTCTTTTCTTCTGATTGGATCATTTAGATTTATTTGAATTTTAAATGGTTCTGATTGTTTTTTTTTTGTATTTTGCACAATCTTGCAGACATTCTGGTTGTCATCAATATAGCTTCCTTGGGAAACTGTTCAACTGCAGGCGTCTTGTTTTATGAAATCCAATCTAACACATCCGTTTGTACATCCGCTAGTCGACGGTATTCTCGCTAAGTTTATTTTACGTATAAATTTTATTACAACTTCTTTTGTTTGAATAATTATTATTTTTGATTATTATTTATTGATTTTTTTGTTTAATTGTTTTTAAATACGGGTGTTTCCAACAACCCTTACAAACTCTAAAGGAAAGTTGTATATTCAAAATTAATTAAAAATTATTCAAGAAGGATCCAAACTTCAATGTACGTCTACACAATTCAAGCAATGGTCGTGAATCGTTCACGTTTATTTATCAACCCGAAGATTCGTTTTAAAACAAACAAAAAGTATTATAAATGGTTTGTAAAATAATTTAGATACCGCTCTTCTTTTTTCATTATTATTCAAATCGTGCTCCCGTTTAACCAAAATAAGATTATGTTTTACTGTTATTATTGATCCCAATATCTTTGTATTGAAAATTCATTGAAACATTATTCGTAATAAAAATAATTTCTTCAATGAGTTGTTAGACAAATTGTAAGAAAAGCCGTCTTATGCTATTCATTTAAATACAAATTGTGTAATTTTGTATTCATTTTGAAAGTCTTAAATTTTTCATTCTGAACTGTCTTAAGTAGATTACATAAAAAGTATTATTATTGGATTAAATCTTCTTCCAGACTACTTTAGATATATTATATTTGTTTTGGAGATCATAATTTCAAAATGTAGTTTTTACTGTGTAGTCTAAAAATATGAACACATTTTTATTGTCTTATATACAGGCAGTTTTTTTTTAAAAACTCTAAAGATTATTTCAATATTTTGTATAAATACGAATTTTAATGAATCTATTATAAGTCCAAATTTAATTTTCTAAAAGAATTTTTTGAATTTATATACCTGTGTTAAAATGTGGTGTTTTGAGAATTCAATCAAGTTCTATTATACGACATAAAGAAAAGAAAGTTCTGAAATTATCAGTAAATCAACCAAAGCGATTACGATACAATTTCTTGAACCAATATTTTAAATAGCAAGTATATAATAGTGTTCGTGAAGAAATCGCATCATTATTTATAAATTGAGACCACTGTCTAGTTCATATAGTTT
The DNA here is from genome assembly GCA_963513935.1 of Aphrophora alni. Taxonomy (NCBI): domain Eukaryota; kingdom Metazoa; phylum Arthropoda; class Insecta; order Hemiptera; family Aphrophoridae; genus Aphrophora; species Aphrophora alni. The sequence continues at coordinate 72,120,327 of OY740766.1, forward strand.
TTGAGAAGATATTGACAAATACGGTTAACTGGTTTAGAGTCTTTGTGCAACTTTCAATTATATATGATTTGTTATTTTACAATAAAATCCATTCTTTTCCGTTGTATAGGTTCGAATTGATCAGATTTGTTAATCTATGAATATTTTTTACATACTTCAGATGTTATGTTTACACTTACATAATATATTTAAAATAATCTAATTTTTTTAAATTGTTAAATTTTCAAATTACAGTTATTTTGTTATTTAAGATTAGACATGCGAATATACTATCACACACAGACGCGCGCGAGTGCCATCCTCCGCAACCAGCACTGTTTTAAAGAAATCATGAAACCTACAAGTAGGTAGGCCTACTTAAAGTCATAAAAGCACACAAATAAAGAAACCTGAATAGAATTTTGTAGAATAATACATTGAAAGTGATGTGATATTAAGGAGAGATGTGGAAAATATCTGATGGTGGAGTCTATAAGTTTTGTAGTAATAATGGGATATTGGGTTGCTTTATTTTTCAAGTGTAAAGGTCGCCATATCTAATTTCGACCAAACACAAATTTCTCAACATAGAAAAATTAGGATCCTTTAAAAGGTAATAACTCTTTTTTCATAATTCCAGTTTAAATACTAAGGTGATCTCAACATAGTTGAAATGAACACCGTCTACAATTGTGTGAATGTTTTAATGTAAAACTGAAAAGGAACGTGTCGGTTTTTTCATGAGGCAGTGAATGAGGACTAACACTTATATAGGCATAGAAATTAACATACCTAACTAAGTAATTATATCAAGTATTACTTATTTAAACACAAATTATATAAAATTAAAGTAAATCTTATTAGATTCATAAATAATAAGTGTTCCCCTGTGCAGTGTTTATTGAAATAATAATAAGTATTACCCTCTGCAGTGTTTATTGAAACAACTATTGTTGTTCAAGTTGCTATAGAAACAACTAAATACATGTGAAAATTAACTGTAAATGTTAACCGTAACTATTAACTCTCAATTTATTGTTGAAATAAATAAATAAAATATTCAGTACTTATAACATGCCCGAGAACAAAAGTGGAATAGTGGAACTAACAAACACACAGTCTATGTGCTGTAGAATATGCCACTCGGTATCTAAGGAAATACTTTTAACTCCTTGCTTCTGTAAAGGTATTACATGTCAGTTTGATTAAAATAATAACAGTACAGTAAATATATTTGTTAGCATAACACCATTTAATTATTAGACACCCGTGCTCGTACACATACACGTGAACACCCTCCCCCCCCACACACACACTGATTTTAAAGCCAAATGTAAAATTGTTTTTATATATTTTTTGAAAAGTGTCATTTCACGAAATTTTATTTTAGATTCTTTATCTGTTATACAAAAATCTAGTTACAATTTAATACTTATTAATGAAGTTTACATTTAATATATATTATATAAATATAAGTTTTAATTCTCAATTTCTACAAAAAAATAACATGTAAAAAAATATTTAATTAAAAAAACGTTAAATTTTTTTATTTTCAAATGACTTCGAAGATAGTGTTATTATTTTTATTTGATAATCGACAAAGTGCATTCCAAAATGACATTCAAAACTACTTTATGCAAAGCCATTTGACGTATAATGTAAACTAAAATTATCTAACGGAAGTATACCAAATTGTCATTAAATGTTTAATATTGACAAAAAATAATCTAAAATTTGTAACTACAAAATCAGCTTAATTTGGTTTGATGCCGGTAATCAAAATTTAATCTTTAAAAAAAATTTCGAAATGTAATTTAGTTTTAATTAGCATATTTGTCAATTTAAAGACGATAATTTATTTTCTCTTGTTAAATAAAAATAAAACATTACATTTACACTTCGATTTCTATTCATCAACAATAAAACATGTCAGTTCCTTTTTTTTGGTAAATAAAGAAATTTAAATATGTTTATCAGAATACATTGTAATCAGAGTATTTTGTTTTAGGTATTTTACGACCAAAAATATGTAAGTCTCAACGCTTTAAAATTTTGTACGTCAATGTTTAGTAAAACCTTCCTCATTCATCTTCAATAATTACAGTAGTAGTATTCAATTAATTTTAAAATAAGTTTTCAAACGTCAATATTGAAACAACAACTTTGTATTAAACCTAAAAGTCATCTTCAAACGTCCGTCTTTATTAGAGGATCTGTAATCATAGGTATTAATACGTACTAGTGACGAAATAGACAGACAGGTATGTAACATTCAATGGCAGTCGTATCACTGAAATTTCATATAAAAACGAGATTATTGCTTACATAGGGGTTTTGTACTTGGCTAGCGTGCACAAAGATTCGAGAAAAAAATTAGAAGAACTATGATCAACGGATTTAGGGTTTTCCATGTACAAAGTAACCACAGCAACTAGAACAAGACGGTAGAGCTCACGCGCATCTGTCTGTGTGGCCGTGACGTCATCCACACCATGCCGGCTTAGCGGTCCACTATGTAGCTGCTCTGCTCTAATCCTAATAGGAAGCGATTTTATCAAGCTTATGGTTGGCAATTCGTGTTACAGTACATAGAATATTATTATTCTCAATAACACTGACTTATATGTCAAGCAATTTGTTTTGTATTTATTTATTTTACTAAGTTTTGTAGGCTTAGTTAGATAACTACTGAAGAACTACTTATAATAATTCATTTTAATATCTTTTAACGGTTTTACAAGTACAATCGAACTTAAATTGTCTTCATAGTGAAACTTCCTAACAAAACTGTATTTTATTAATGAAAAGAAACTTCTACATATATTATAAAAAATAAAATAAAATAAAAATGTCAAAGCAGTTGTATAAACCAATTTAAATGCATATTGAAAAAAAAAAATATTTAAAGGGAATCCTTACAAGTCAACATAGTAATACATAATTAAGTTAATCATTTAGAAATGTTACCAAAATAAAAATTAATAAACAATAGTACCTTATGTTTGACCTAAATCGTTACATTAATTCTTTATTTTGTTCATCTTCTTTGACTTTTTTCGTGCAGTGTCAGAAGTTTCATCTTTCTTCATTGCTCTTCTTCTTGTTCAGTTCTTTCATTCTTATAAAGCAACGAGTTCTAACATATGTTGTAATAGCAAAATCGTCCACTTCACTGAACTTTACTTTGATTATATCAATCAGCTTCTTCATCGCTTAAGGACTGTTATTCAAGCCATCACCGTGGAATCGTTGAAAGTCTTTTTCAAATTCTAAAACAATGCTTAACCATTTTGATGACGGATTTATTAGGGCACCAATTGACAAAACCGAAACTCAGGCAGAACTGTTTGAGTTTCCAGTTTTTCCTCCATATTAAAAATCAGTCTAAAGGCCTTTTTTTATTAACACGGAATGCTACATAACCCGCTAACATTTTGAGTAAATCTGTATTCTCTTCAGGGTAAACTAGTTTCTTATTTGTGATTTCAGTCAACTGATCAATGAGTGATTCTGCAATGGAAATAAATTCTTCATTATAGACATCGTTCACTTCCAACTTGTCTTCTTCCCAGTCTGAAGTTTCACAATCTTGTATTGGTTCTGCCAAGTCTATTTTTTTTAAGAACGTCAACACTTAACGTTTCACACTGCTCAGCAATGCAATTGCCTGTTTTTAATATGTCACGTTTATTCGATGTGTCACCGCTGTGGGGAGGGGGTGGTCGTAAAATTTTCCAAATCCTCTAATTAGAGAAAAAAACTACTCTAAAACATCTTGAACACTTCGCTGCTAATAAATAATTATAACCTTCGGCTTCTAACTCCTCCTTGAATAAACCTTGTAAACTTCGAAATGAAATCACAAAGCCTATTTTAAAAGGAAATAGTTCTTTTTTACCTATTACTCTGGCAGAATAACAAAGATCATACAATTTATTTAAAATAACATCCTGGTCCTGTAAACTAATATCGTACGTACTTTTTATTTTATTAGTAGGGTGGTGAGGAAGTTTCGAATTTAGTACATCAAACTCGTCGTTAATAGTGTTAATAATAAAATCAACTACATGGTCATTACCTGGGAAATTATGTGATACTTCTTTACCCACAGTTCTGGACAATAGTTTAGATGCTTTTCTTACATTTTGCCTTTCGCTTCCCGATACTAATAAATGATGTTCCGTTATTTTATACGCATACTTTAAATCTCCATCTTTCTGTTTACTAAATCAAACAAAATATCCTTAGATACTTGCTTAACTTGCTCCTCAAACGTAATACTAAATCCTTCGTCTAAAAGATGGTTTCTTTCTAGTTTTAGGAAATCAGGAACGTTATAGAATTCCCAAATCTTACGACTTTCTGTGCTTGGATTAGCTATGTAAGACGACTGAAGACTTAAATTTAAGTCTGTTCCTAGTTTTCTATTAGGTCCTCCCATGTCACTCACAAAAGCACGCACGCAAAACCCTGACTCTTGAATTAACTTGACATATTCAAAGATTAATTCAACCGTTACACTTTGGTCAAATTGATAATAAACAGGCTGTTTTCAATTACCAGTTACGCTTCTAATGATAATAACTTGAACATTTACATGTGGTCCTCTAAACTTATCTTGAGCAGCGTCATAGCAAATATCGGATTTCACCTTCATCTCGTTAAAGCACATAACAATGTCTTTATGAAAATCATCGCTTAAAACTTTCGATTGTCCTTTAAGTAAATTAAAACTTATATCTAAAACTCCAGCAGGAGTAGAGAACTGTGACAACCGTCTTCCTATTGTAGCCTCGCTTGGTAAGGGGTATTTAATTGTATCTCTAACATACGCAAAAGCGTTTTTTGATATATACCTAATTGTGACAGCTTTTGCTATATCTTCTCTAGGACCAATTTGTACATTTTGCTTTTAAAAGTTGTTGTTGTTGACTTTTAGAAAATAGCTGTTCATATTTCATCAAATCATGTTTTAATTTAGGTATAACTTGTTGGTCACATTTTAGTTCATCTGTTAGTAAAATGATTTTTTCTTTCAGTTCTTTATTTTCGTTTATTAATTATTGGATGTTCTGCACGTCATTATTAGATAAATTTTGATATTCATAAGAATCGAGTTGGTGTGAGGTTCCTATAATTTTGCTGCTTCTTTCGTCTGCCAAATATTGTATTAACGAATTTACAGTTTTCTTACAATTACGTTTATCTGCACGAATTTTTCTTTCTTTAGACCCCAAAATGTCGGTTGGGGTCTACCGAAGATAATACTTTTAATTTACGTCTGGGTGGTAGGCCTAATAATTCCGATTTCAAATCTCACTCAAAATTGCTTTCCTGGAAATGTTCGGAACAATTTCTATCTGTTTTAGTGTTGAACTCATCTTTTCTTTTGCAAAAATGCTACCATTGTTTATAAAGATCTTTGTCTTTTGGAAAAACGTGAAATGACAATTATTTCAATTTCTTCGCATTAACTTAATGGTTTGTACAAACGGCAACGGCAACGGCACAACATGGCATTTTAAAGCGAGATTTACTCAGTCTATTGGTAAAATTCAGTAAAAACATTCCGAACACTACACTACGAAATAGCCAACTACACTAGAGCGCTGTGTCTAGGTTAGAACGGGTTGGTCTGCGTGACGTCATCTGACCAGCAATCCACTGCGCATCCACCTCGTGAGCGCTACCGTCTTGTTCTAGTTACGGTGCAAAACCACTATGTCCTTACCACAATTTCGGTTTTTAAGTACGTGCTTGAGCTTTGACGACAAATCACTAGGGAAGAAAGAGTATAAGATGATAGTTTAGCTGCAATACAATATCTGTGGGACACTTTGTGGAACACTGTCATGCATATTATACAACATTAAAGTTCTGCACCATTGATGAATAGCTTCTAGACTTCCTTGGTAGATGTCGTTTCAGAGTATACATGAAATCCAAACCAGACAGGTATGGTTTAAAAATAGTTATGTTAAACGATTCTAAGATCAGTTACATGTTAAATGCAATTGTCCCTACATTGGAGAAGTAAAAACCCAGAATAAGGAATCTGTCCCGACGAACTATATTAGGAAACTATGTGCGCCGATATATGGGACCGATTGTAATGTTACGACCGACAATTGTTTCACGTCTGCCCCGTTGTTTAACAAGATGCTTGTTTACTACAAACTGACAATGGTTGGAACCATGAGAGGGCTAACAAGACTAAGATACCTGCAACATTTTTCCAATCTAAACCTGCAGGAGAATCTTTATTTATTTGCTTTCGACAATAACAAAACTTTAGTTTCTTATAGCCCAAAAGAGAAAAAAAGAAAGAAGGTATTTTGCTCTTAACAATGCATCAGAGTGCAAACGGGGATGTGGAGACCAAGAAACCCGACATAGTTGTCTTCTAAACTTAACCAAAGGTGGGTCAGAGACATTTGATAAATTGTGCAATGGTTACGGTGTCTGCCGTAGAACGAAACGTTGGTCGATGAGGATATTTTTTTGGAATGTCAGATCAATGTGACATCAACTCTATGGTTTTGTATCTTTTGACTGAGGTAAATCCTAAAATCAACAGAAGAAAATATTTGCAGATGCTGGTCAAGAACTTGATCAAACCAAGGCTGTATGAACGGTTGGAAATTCCAAACAATCATAGAACAATCAAACATTCAATCAGAGAAATAATGCAGATCCCTCTGCAGACCGTTAAGCTCCAAACGACGATGAGCCACCATGAAAACAGCTTTGTTCTCTTTTTCCTCGGGAAAGAGATCGAAAAACGAAACTCCCCTGCTTACCGTGTCTATCAACTCGCCTTGTGTGATGAACATCGTTCAATGGTTTGCAGGGAATGTGCAGAATAGAAAAATGACATAAACCACCTTATATAAAACAGTAATTTCTATACATTTTTACGTCTACTGTAAATAGTTTATAATTTTTTGTTACTCAATCACCTATGGTTTATTTTTTAAATGTGTGAAGTATATGTAGTATATAGTGTGTAAATAAAAATTGTAGTTACAGATTTATTTACTTTTAATTTTATACCTATTTTAGCAGTACCTGTGTCAATAATGTATCATCATTAAGGGATTTGTTGTAAAATATGACTTTTAGGGGAGGGGAGTTATAAGAAAACCCTTAACTCCTTTCACTTTTGCAAACGTACTAAATTATTATACTTTCTATGTATTTTCAGAAAATATAAGTAGATTCAATCCTGTTTTGCATATTATAAAATTGCATATATTTAATCTTTATTTTGTAGATACAGATGTATCACCTTTTCGAAAAAACGACTAAAATTTGATAAAAATGTTTAACTAAATAAAAATGGTTTGAGCATGTTTAAATTTATATAAATAAGGGGTAAACAAAATATTTTCGAAAATTTTAAAAAAATATGGTAAATATAACCAAATTTACATGGAGTTCCACGACACCCCAGGGTAATATTTGTGTATATCCTAAAGGTGTTACACACAAAGGCAATAAAATAGCAAATATGTAATAGATCTAACTGATAATTTTGTAACTTCAACCTTTAATGTAAAAAAAAAAATAGTAATAAAAAAATCGAACAATATTTAAAATACAAGTCCTATTTAGGATGTCGCAATTCTTAATAGACTTAGCAAGTAATACGCTTTCTTCGTTTAAAATTGTATTATCTACTATATATTTAAATTATCTATAAACATGTAAGACAAAATTACTTCTAAAACTCTAATTTCTGAAAGACTATATAAAATATGAATCCGCCTTTAAATGTCATATTAAGTCTTCAATCTCAATTATTTATAGAATATAAGACAAGATTGCATATTTAACATTGAATCTCATCAAGACAATCTTTAATCTAACCTAGTTAATTTAATCGTTATTAGACGTAATACGTAAAGGATTCATATCTACAATTTACATTACACAATTTCCGATCTTTATTCCACTTAGTTAGCAATATAAATATTCCACAAATGCTATAGGCTACAATATTACTGTTTCATAGAGTTGATTGTTTTCCCTTAGTCAATAAATTCGCAACATAACAGTTGTTTCTGTCTCAGAACATCCAAATTGTAGTTTTAGTACAATTCAAGTATAGTAATATAATATTATGGAATCTAGCACCAGCTTTCGTTGTAAACACATTCGTTCTTTTCTCTGGATTATTTAATGTGAGACATTATTTTAAAGCAGTTATAAGTAAGGGGAAAAGTTTGTTATATATAGCTGATAAACGTGGGGGTTTTACTTAACGTAGATTTTAAGTTATAGTCAGCTAATGTTTGAAGACTGCTAGTCAGATGTTCTTAATATACACTCATTAATATTTGCTACAAGACGGGAAAATTGCAACAACTAATTACAATATATCTATTGTGACCTTAATTAAATATATATTTATTATAAAATAAAATTAATTACAATTTTTCCAATATGTTCTAGGTACGATGCGTTATGTGCATGGTAAATGCCTAGAACGGTGGTTAAATGAATCAATCCGTACAAAATGTGAATTGTGTTCCTGTGAATTTACCGTCATCCAAACCAGACGTTATACATTTTGTCAGAGCCTATCTGTGTGGCAAAGACGACCAGGTGTTCGGTTTAATTGCCAAATGGATTTAATTTCTATTATAATATTAACACTTATGACCCTAGCTCTTTCAATTATGTGTTACTTGAGTATTAAAGGGCTCTACACACAAGTTATAAATACAGGTATTGTCATTCAATGGGTTAAAGCTGTACTAATCGTACTTGGAGTATGTACGATGATTATTTATACTGGATCAGTTTATTTTATCCTACACAGTATCATAACTCCTTGGTATAGATGGTGGCGATCATGTGTTAACATAAAACTCGTGATAGATGAATTCAATCAATGTGAAAAACACAATCTTTTAAGTCTCAAAGATAAGAATAACGAAATTGTTGAAATAAAATGTCCTGACAACATATTAACGACAAGTTGTTTTCCTCTTGAACACCAATTGTCTAATAATAATATATTACAAAATAATTCTTCCTATGATTCCTCGAATCTTGTGTTTCCAGACCAACAAACAGAAGAGAACAAAGGCCACGATATCAATAGCGTCAGTTTAGAAACCCAGGCTATGCGCGACTTTTCAAATGGAACTGTTATGTTTAAACCTTCAGATAGAAAAGAATTGAATTAGTAACCTGAATGAAAGTCAACGATGATTTAAACCCTAGTTCATATGTTAAATTGATTAAGGAAAAGCTCAACACCAACAGTCTAAAAGTGAATTACAAAGATGATAGTATTGCTGCAAGGATGTCATTGTAACTACTATTGGAAATTAAAATTTTACAACTCCGAATTTATAAAAGAGTAAATTTAAAAAATATTAATAAAAATTATTTATCTTTTAAATTTTACTTTATTGCAATAACACTTATTGACTAAAACCATATGTCATAAAGCAATAAGAATATTTTTTTCATTATCCTGTTTGATGAAATAAAAGGAATCTTTGTATTTCTTCTAATCAACAATTTAACATTTCGTTTGTTTTTATGTGAGCTTTGATGAAGGCTACTACATAAAGTTTAATACATGTTTATATATAACGTAAGAATATGACCTTATACCAATGTATTTTGTTATATTTTTTTATAATAATTTATTTTAATTGTAATCTCATTAATTATAATTTATTAACATTTGAGGAGCTTCAAGCACAAAATGCCAATATATACATATATATATATATATATATATATATATATATATATATATTTCTTTAAGTCAACGTTTCAAAGACTAAGTCGTCATCCTAAGTTTTTACATCTACACAACCTACATAACACAAAATTCAAAGGATGTATCATGGTTGTAAGGAATTAATTGTTTCATCTTCAGTTAGTTCACCTACACAAACCTTCTTGGTAAATCTTCATGTAACCTTTTAGGACGATGACAAACCTTCATGATAATCCTTCATGTAACGATTGAGAACGATCACTTGAACTAATATTAAGGTGCTTTGTGAGGGAATAATCGTTTCGTCTTTAGTCATAACATCTACCCAAACCTTCTCGGTAAACCTTTATGTAACGATTGAGAACGATCACTTGAACAAATATAAGGTGTTTTGTGAGGGAATAATCGTTTCATCTTTAGTCATAACATCTACCCAAACCTTCTTGTTAAACCTTTATGTAACGATTGAGAACGATCACTTGAACAAATATTAAGGTGTTTTGTGAGGAAATAATTGTTTCATCTTTAGTCATAACATCTACTCAAACCTTCTTGTTAAACCTTTATGTAACGATTGAGAACGATCACTTGAACAAATATAAGGTGTTTTGTGAGGGAATAATCGTTTCATCTTCAGTAATTTCATCTACACAAACTTTCTTGGTAAACTTTCATGTACCGGTTTCAGGACGATGACGAACAGATATTAAGGGGTTTTGTGTGAAAATAGTGTTTACTTTAATTTGTTGTAAACATGTTGCCTTTATTTTTTTTTTTTCAATAATACCTGTGTATTCTTTTTTTTCTTCTTGAAAAAATTAGTGTACAAATTAGACTTATTTTGCTAATTATAGCTTTTATTATTTTAAAGTTTTGATTGAAACCTATAGAGCTAAATTTTGCTTAAACTTAAAAAAAATCATAGGTAATGTTTTTAATAAACTGTTGATTATTTATGCACTTAAAGGATATGGCCACGACACGAAAATTCATCTAAGTAGTAAATTAATTTAAATTCGAAAACATCTATATGAAATATATTAAAAATTAAACTTTTGAATTATATTATATTGTTTTATTATTATTGATAAATTCAGTTGATAAAAAATAAATATACGACGTTCACGAGTCAAGACGTTTCATAATAGGTCACGAAACTCTCGATCTAATTCTATTTTCTTACACACAAATCATACGAAATTTAGCAAACTTTTAAGTATTAACACACTTGTATATTATTACTGAGAACAAGTAATTGTATGTTTGATAGGAAGATTTAATTAGAACTTTTGATTGTTTAGGGATGAGTACCTTTATGAGATTACTAATATTATTTTTATTTTCCAACATAGCTCTGGGGTAATAGGCTACGTTGGCGTTTTACACTTTTGTTATGTTCACAGTTTATCAATTAATTAAAAGATTTATTAGGTCTTAGATTTTTGAAAAACGTGTATTAGTTTTGTATAGACACAAATAAATTGTGGTAATGGTCAAACAAAACCTTTTCAATAATGATATAAAATAAAAATAAATAAGAATAGTTTGTGTTTTGAAACTGGGGATGGAAGATTACCACACTACGTGTAGTAAATTTTTTTTTAACCTCAGTTTTCAATACATTTATGGTTTCATTATTGGCCTATCATTTTCACTACTTATAATTTTAAAATATATGTAGTATATACTATATACTAATAATGGTACATGAAGTACAATCGGTATTATTTAAATTGTTTTGCTTTATTTCTTCTTTGTAACATTAAGTGACTTATTCCAGGCGTGGCCACTTAGGCAGAAACTGCTTAATTAATCTGTCACGTAGACGAGAAATTGGTAAAGTTCCAAGGATCTTCATGTAGCATCAATTAACTACCACACAATTATTTGATAATTTAACTTAAATACTCCTTGTTACTGTCAAGGGCAGTAATTTTACTTGAAATTATTTATGAACCGAATATCTTAGTAATTAACTGAATTTAAAGTTATCCATATTCAGTAGAACGGATATGTACAGTAGGTTATAACAATATTGGTATATTTGTAAGAGATTTAAGGTTTTTTTTCTTTCTCTTTATGTATTATAATTGAGACGGTATATGGTGTTTTTGTGATGTAAGAAATAATAGTATTTTGATAAATAATAATTGTATTTTAAATGCATAATAATTATTACGAAAAATAACCATTTAGATCTTAAGGTAGAAAATTATATATAGTAATTATTTTTTTGACTTGATTTTCTATAAATTTATAACAAAAATGTATTTAATATCGACAGGATTAGGGCCTTATTGGATATTGTTAATATTTAAAACATTATTCAATTTAATAAATATTGTGTAAATGTTTCTTTTAACATGGAAGTATACCAAACACCTTTGCCCGTTAGTATAAATCATAATGACAAGGTTTTGAGGGATTAATGTCATAACACATCCTAATTTTTCGTAGATATTCTTTCAATTTTTAATAACTGATTAACTATTTTTAAGAATGAAAAACAATAATAAATTATGAACAATCATCAAAATACGATGCCAGGATGATATCTTGTCTCATTTACTGTTTTAAATCAAAAGGAATATTTTAAACTAATACCAGGATTTAACAAATTGGTTGTTGCAAATGATGTTTTCGTAACAATCTAGATTTATCAAATTATTTAAACAAATTTAAGGTCAATTTAAAGTGAAAGTAGAAGGAAGGTTGATAGGCGGCTGAAACACTAATTTGTTTCTTATACGTTGTAAAGTTTTGTAAATAATATGTTTCATTTTTTTTAAATTGTTATTATTGTTTAATAAAAAATAACATGTAACAAACAGACATTCATTTTGTTTTTTAATCAGGAGTGATTTTTTATGTAATGTGTTGCACAAACTTTTTATACTGTAGAGGTGGTTTTTTCTGAACCAATCTTCTACCAACAAAAATTAATGGTTATAATTTCTTCTTTCACCGAAACTTTTGTGACCGAATTCTTCTATGACCAAAACAGCTGTCAAAAAAATATAATTGTTCAAACGAATCTTCCATGACCGCATTCTTCTATGACCAAGAATACATCATAGTTTTCTTCTTTGACCGAAACACCTGTATCATTTTTAAGATGGTCCTTTTCAACCGAATATTCTATGACCGAATTCTTTTCTGACCGAATATTTGTCACAGCTTTCTTCTCTGACCAAAAATTCTTTACGGCTTAATTCTCTGAACAAATAAACTGCTCTGCGTATAGCTGGCATATGGGAACGAAGGCGCAAGTTATTTAATATATATTCAAAACAAAACTTAGGTATAATTGCCATTATCCCGTCTACTCTGTTTAAACAACTTTTGGGAATTATATGAACATACAATTTATTTAACGTTTAGTTGATATTTAGGTTAGGTTTTATCAAAATGTTTTATCAATTCTGTATTCGCTAAACAAAAGTTTACTAGGGCAAGACCTAGCGATTCTGTCAATTAAACATGCTCGTATAAATAATATGCTCCTTAAACCCTAGCACCATCAACACGCTTTAGAATGAATCATCTTCTCTGATCGATAATATTGTTCAGATTTCACTCTGACCGAACTCTTCTTTGATGAAAAACCTCTTTTAGAGTCTTCTCTGACCGAAAACAATAAAATGGTCTACCGTAACCGAACGTTCCGTGACAGAATTCTTCTTTGACCGAAAAAACCTTTTTTTCGTTCGGAAAAGAATATGTGAGTCTCCTCTGACCAAAAAAAAAAAATAATAATAATAAATCTTTTCTGACAGATCCTTCTGTGACCGAAATATTAATTTTCGGTTTGAGAAGATTCAGAGAGGCTTCTCTGACCAAAATATATTTCTGGCGTAGTTTTGGTCAAAGAAGATTCAGATAGACTAATACTCGAATACAAGGTCTCACAAAAATTACGTTTATTTAAACAAACGCGTTTTAACGACAAGGTCGCCATCCTCAGTGATACATGAGCTACAATAACTAAACAATAACTAACTTTTTACAGTTATACTTAATAATAGTTTAGTTATTGTATCACTGAAGGTGGAGACTTTGTCTTTGAAACGCCATTGATTAAGTAAACGTAATTTTTGTAAGATCTTGTGTTCAAGTTTTAGTCTATCTAATATTATCTCACAAGTCAAACTCTATAACTATTTACATAGAAGACTCATTCACAGAATACCGCACCTATTGTAAACATTTATACAACATCCAAAACGAATAATGTATTTTTTTTTTAAAGACAGTGACAATTTGCGATATTTTAAGACTATGTCCACCTTTCCTTTTCAATGTTTGATAATATAACTACTAACTTAGAATTTTTGAAAATATACTACTGAAGAATATTTCTGGTTTTTGTATACGCTGTGATATTGTGCATGAGTTTGTGAGAAAATCTGTATTATATCTGTAATATTTTTTATATTTAAAAGGAAAATTTTATTTCTTTTAATATATATTTACTCTATAGAAATAGCTATTATATTAAAATAAAATCTAAAGTTATTTAGAAAAAATTATTCTTCATATTTTGTATGCGATGTCAAAGAACGCCAACCCCAATATTCAGAGCTCATAACACACGTTATTTTCTTTCGACCTTTGAACTCTTCAGAACATTTATAAAGTTAGTCACATTAAAATAAATACTAGAATACCCTAAGAAATCATTAAGGGAAAACCTTTACTTGTCAGGAAAACATGAATACCACATCTAAAAAATATCACTATAAACAATAATATGTTTTTTTAAATTCGTAAATAAAGAAAATGAACCTTAATTACCGCTAAACTAGGACGTAATATACGACGTTAAGAGAATTTAAATCAACCTCACTTATCATAAAATAACATGATGATATATACTCTTGAAATGTCGTGTATTAGTTTTTATATCGTGAGATTACAAACAAAACGCACATTATCAACAAAAAAAAAATAAATAAAAAAAAAAAGAAAAAAAAAAAGTTGTATCACTAAGTTATCTCGGTGGTTTCTTATGCTCTTTGTAAATTGCATTAAGTCCTGTGTTTGTGTATCCATGCGATAAAGGGATGGTGAAAGTCATTATGTTCTGATTTAGTTTAGAAGAAATTAATTAAGGGGACTTATTAATTCAGAATGTCTATGAACAAGGCAAATGCACTAAGTCAACTTAGTGCATTTTACTAGTATACCACATTTGTTTATCTACTATGATACTGAAATAAGTCGGTTTAAATTAATGCTTTAATCTTGATTAAAATATTAAAATTCAGGACTACCTGTATTACAAGATTGTATTCAATAAGAAAACTTAAATATAATAATATGTTTGTTTGTTTTTTAGTGAGTTTTGTTGGTCTTGTAATCATAGTTATTATTGTGTAGATAGTGTAATTGTGATTGTAAAAAGTTTGGTTCCAGTATATAATACAATAGCAAATGAATGCTTGTTTAAAGGAATAACAACAAATATAATGAATTCAAGGTAATTTTAAAGTGAAAGTAGTATGAAGGCTGATAGGCGGCTGAAACATTGTCTAATACTAATTTGTTTCTTATCCGTTGTTAATTTTTGTAAATAATATATTTTTTTTTTTAAATCGTTATTATTGTTTATTAAAATTAATGTTCAGGAAGAATTTATGTGAAGCAAAATCATTCGTGGAAAAAATACTGTTTAGGAGATAGTATTTTAGTCTTTCTAAATGAAAACCCTCTGTATTTTAAAAATAGCAATTCTAAATGTATTTTCTAATAAAAATTATCAAAAGCATTTTTATGGACATTAAAATGGAAGGGAATATCTCAATTTAAATAAAACACTTCTTAACATGATTAACAAAGTAAGGCATCACATTAAATCATTCGCCATAATAAATTGAAAGTCTTTAATCATGAAAATCATCTAGTAAGCTGTATCTGGATCAAGAACAGTTCAATCAAAAAAAATTACAACTAGTATTTGGAAAACTCTAAAGAAGAAGGAGATACCAATGTAGTCTTTTTAATTACTTAACCGTAGAATTTGTTTTCACTAATTATAAATACTCATTTTACATCCTAAAAAAGATATATGTCTAACTTGTAATAAGTATGAATGAAGCTGTCCTGATTATAAGAAAAACTATTAATTGAAGATAACACTCAAGATTACCGAGAAATATGGAAGTATAAAAAGAAAATACTTCTGAAAGAGAAAAAACTAAAGCAGATGATACATTTAATATAATCGTAAATTGAATGTTTTAAGTTGAAACATTTAAAACCAAAACAACTTTTACGAGGTTTTTGTTACTTTTAGACCTAATGGTAGCAGGGAGGTAGTAAATAGCATGTACAGCAAATAAATAAACAAGTCAAGAATATTTCATCATTTTCTGATACTTTTTTAATCCAAAACGTAAACCTTATATATTTAACCCCTTTTTATGTATGCAATTTAAACGAGTATTGGTTTTATTGAGTATAAGTTTCTATATAGTGGTAATCCATTCATAGAAGTCAGCTAAATACCGTTCATATATTATTTAAAGTCAAATGAAACACATGTCATGTGTCAATTAAAAACATTTTAATGCAGGGTAGGTTAAAAGAGTAAAGAACAAAACCACCGTATCTAACTCATGAAATGAAGATTAATGATTTGCTGACCTAAAATAATTATATTGTTGCTTGATATACAAAAAAAAAGTGTTTATGAAGAAAGACATCGAAAGTCAAATGTTTTAAAAACGAAAAATTATCTCCCTTTGTATTTCATTACATGTACGAATACCGTGAAAATTAAAAGAAGTTAAATATTATGGAACGTCGAGCTATGTCAATATAATTTGTAAATTAATTATGAACGTAAAAAACTTTACTGTAAATCTATTTATATAATTCAAAAGAAGTTTCATGGATTTAAATCTCAAACAAAAGAAGTAATATATAATCTCATCCTCTCCTGTTAACTTGAGAATGAAACAAGAAAACCCTAAGTCCTTAATCTGAGTCGGGTGGTTATACGGGAGACATATAAACAAAACCTGTTCTTACACGCCGTTGTGGTGCTGAAAGTAATTGTTTACTTTCCACTGGTGTTGTGTTCTTTTTTTATTGCTGCGGCCTAAGAGCAGGTTGGTCAGCGAAAAATATTAAGTTATTTCGATGTCTAGAGAGATGATGAACGCATGTTTCATTAAATTCACATTTTGTTGCCTTTTATATCTATTCTATTAATTCTTTATCGCATTCTTATAAAACCCCTCTTCATTTTCCCTAACTTTTATCTTAAGAATTACTTTATTGGCGTATAAGTTTGCTACGAAGTTGAATATGAAATTAAAGTTAATAATAGCTACCAACTAATGTAAAAGGAATTCGTGCATATTCAAAAATGGGGAAAATTCAAATCTTTCAATTAAGTAATTCAAATATCACTGACCAGTTTTTCATTCAAAAACTAATGGTTTGGAAGTATAGAATTTGTTCTAAATTTGGAGTCCTAAAAAACTGATAATCATGATTGATAATTAAATTTGTATTCGTGGTTTAAATTTAATGGATAATTCAATCTACAATGTGTGATTAGTTGAAATTCACAATATTAATTGATACCCCTCCTAACCACAACAACATAAGCAAAGAGTAAATATATAATAATTAATATTATTTAGTAGGCCTATATTACCTCCAATACCCTGATGCATATTTCGAAAATATGGTCATCGTAATGAGAGAATTTTAGTGTTAAATTAGAAAAAAACATTTAAATATTATCTAATATAAAATAGAAAGCCATTGCCTTCTACCCTTACCATTTCACAAATATGTTACACCTATCAGCTAGGAGACACGATAACCTTAGAAAGCAAGTAAATAACATGTTATCTACAACCTTCATCTAATAAGTGTAAATATACAGTATACTGTTTCAAATATTTTAAAAATAGTAATAATAAATGAAATTATCCACTAAAAAAAAAAAGAAAGATAATATCTTGTTATAAAACTAATTTTGTAGTTGCATTTCATATAATATTGTATAAACAAACAATATTTGTTTAAGTTTAAGCAGACTAAAACTGCAAAAATTTCTACAGATTAAGAACCTGTAGCATGTAAGATATTATTACTTGTACAAATCATTACATATACACCCCCTGGTCAATGACATGGGCGTGAAGTGGCCTTAAGCTAATATGTCATTACATCTGTGGAGAGTGAAGTGTGATTGCCCATCACTTATGTTAAATTAGTTTTAAATGTTAGATCTAATTTAGATAGTATTAAAGATATAATAAAAATAAATAATATCTATTTTTTGATTATTGGCAATCTTGAGGGGCCTCTCTGGATCTACACATTTTACATATAATATTTCTTTAGATTCTCCTCTTTTATCCTTCTTAATAGGTTTTTCACGACCTCCGACATTCTTTTCCGACCCTGACATTAGATTTTTTTTTTTGTATTTAGAGAACAGTATTTTATTTATTTTTTTATTATTATTTTTAAATAGTTATAATAACAAAAAAGTAATTTTTCATAGTAAATATTCAAAAACCAATAAAAAGGATTCAAATTTTCCATGTAGACCTCTCATAAACTTTAATTGGAAAAGGAAAGAATCCTAATCTAATTCATTTTAAAATAATTTTGGCCAACACATTTCATTTACAGCTATGTTCTGCTTATGCAAAATCTTGAGTAGTAATTTAACATTGGGATTGTTATTATGTTGTACACTATAATTTATATACACTACTTTGCAGAGATAAAGCAGGTTCAGGTACTTCATAGCTATTCAGTGACACGTTAGTTAATATAATATCTAAACAAGAATTTTTCCTAGTTGGCTGTAAAATAGTATAATAATATCCTTTTTTAAAGTGTCTGAGAAATTCTTAAACTGATTACTTATAAAGTTTATATCACCAAATATAATATTTTTATATTTTGTAAACTTGAATGGCATTAATGTAACCAAACTTTCAAACGGTTCATAAAAGTAAAAAAAAATAAATTAAGTGTGGGAGTTTGAAACACTGTAATTAACACTATTTTTAATTACTCCAGTTTTATTATAGTGTATTCAAAATGAAGTTTTCAGTCTCAATAAATCAGTTTCAACAATTAAATATTTAATGGCTTAATTCAAATATGTAATCACCCTGACTATAAATCGGTTTCACTAAATAGTTTGCAAGTTTATAGTTACATATTGTTCTTTTATATTTGTGTGGTAAACAGTTATTTCAACAACAATTCAAAATGTGTGACCTATAGTTATTTCTTTATTCCTTGAAATCAAATATGGGACTACTTAAATGTCTGCGCATCTGTATGTTATTTCTTTTATTATTAAAAGTAAATAAACCACTATGAGAGTAGTTAGTGATATAAGTGTATTCTAAATGCTTGGATTAAAAAAAAACTGAATAAAGGCTTACAAAATATTTCTTTTATCTTTTAAACAGGCTTAGTTTACCATGGGCCTAAAAAAATAACTAATAAATTCTATAAAAATTCTATAAAATTCTATACCATTGGGTACACAAAGTTTTTCTCAATTTGTGTGCCAAAATATAATTAGTATCAGTAATTTTTTATTTTATTTTTTTATTTTGAAAATATGATCAGCAACTTTGGTTTAGGAATCGTTTCTACAATTTTATATCACAGATATCAAAAGAAAAATTTAAAGTTAACAAAACTCTACAAAACATTTGATATTTTATAGTCTCAGAATTTTTAGCGGATATGGAGGCTATGTAAAAATAACAGTGTTTCTACTATATATCATTGATAGGGACTATGATATGACTATGACTATGTTTATATAAACTATAGGACATAAAACATTTCTCCTCCCCCCCCCCCCAAATTCCAATAGTGTATTATAAAAAAAGTTTTTATAAGTAGTGATTTGCTTTTAAATAAAGTTTGGGATCTTATGAAATGATTTTAAATAAAGATATGTGATGTTATGGTTGTGTAGGGGTGTGGTTAATTTGTGTGTCGGCGTCTAAATTTCGAATGTTTACAATTTGGAGATAAGCCTATCTTACGTCTGCTTTAGAAATGATTTGTTTTGCAATTGAATGAATATGGGTGGTTTATTAATAATAGGTTGTATATAAATGTCCGCTATTAATAATTATGAATGTAGATCGTTGTATTCTATGCCTAATTATCCAAATCGTCTATTTTTCATTTGACTTAGGTTATGTTGTTATTGGTTAATTTAGGCTAACTATCCTAACCTGATGCATAAGTTATTGATGTGATTTGTGCTGTTATAAACTTAGATGTAAATTCTTAACTTACTTATATACAAAATAAAATAAACATAGAAAATATTATATAATTTATAATCATTTTAATCGAAAGTTATAAAAATATGTAAAAAAAATGTTCTTATTTGAAATATAATATAGAAAATATGTAATATATTTCTTCTTTTATACTTTTGACAATAATTTTTTTTATTTACCTACCCGAATTGACTAGCTTTTTTCCAATTTCACTTTATATAAATAAGTGAAAACAAGAAGCCTTTTTTGTATTTATAAAAATATATTTTGAAGTTATAGATAACTTCAAAAATTTCATTTTCAGTGTATCATTCTGATTTGTGTATTTTTTAAATATATTCATATCTTCAAATTTGGATTAGTAGATATTTGGTACATGTGTTTTATAGTGAAGCTTTTTATCGAAAGCCAAAAGCCAAGACATCCTTCTTAACATTTTCAAACTGTTGGCTGTTTAAAGTTTGTAAAACCAAATATATCAAAAACTGTCAATTTTACACACACAAAACAAATAAAAGACAAAAACGAACCAGAATTTCAATTCATTGACATTATAATGATAACAAATTATCGATAAAACTGTGAACAAGTATTATTTTAAGAATTGTTTACAACACCACCACTAGTATGATAATAAAAATTATTTTTAATTATTATGTTGGTAAATACGTGTTACAACTTATGATTAAAATTGTAAATCGCGATTAGATTAAAGGAAGTTCTTGCGGTTGCATTAAATTAATTCCAATTGACGTTGGCCAAAGGTACCTTCATATGTCTATGCCTATTTTACCTGTGGTTTCAAGTGGAGCGTCGTCGTGGAAACATTAATTTGCTACCAGGGTAAAAGGAGATAACTAGATAGAATTATTGTTTCCTTGTTATCTATTGTTCAGTGACTCTTAAACATTACTTTTTTTGGTTAGAGCTAGTATTAAGTCGCTTATTTGTTGTTTTATTGTCCTTATAGAAATGAAAAAGTTAAATATGTTGATTATTTTAGTACTTCATGCTACTGATATTATTTTTAATTTATAATATTTACTCATTCGGTACAAATATTTATAATAATGATCGCTAAAGTTTATGTTAGTAGTAATAGTACTCAACTATGTAACACATTCATGTTCTTAATAATAAATAAACAGCAGTACGTAAAAGACTTTATAGAATCCTTTATATAATTGTATATAAAAAAAAACAAGAAAATTAGGTTATATTTGTTTTCTTTAATAAATTATGAAATATTTTTCGCAGTATTTTATTACAAGTGACAAGCTCGAACTGAGGAACTACCAAAATTTATATTTTAAAAAGTAAATATTATTGTATTAGATTACATAGACATTTTTTATGCTTAAAAAGGAAAATTATATATTAAATATTTTGGAACAGATTAGAAATCAAATGATTGTTTTTATTTAGAAAATGCTGAAATCCAACTCTAGAACGAAAATTAGAAATATAATTTGTAAAAAATACAAAAAAAACATGTATAAAATATATACTATAAAGGCCATTACAAAGTATAGTTTTTGTTGCTATGGTACAGGGTCCGTGTCTACAAAAAGTAACCAATTAAAATATTACTACAAGATTCATTTTTCTAACAATAATTGTAAGATTATGTTTTTCACTTTATATGGACGGTGGAAAACTTAACTTTTATATTAAATTTTTAGTTAAAAAATTGAATTAAAAGTAGAAGTTTTATATATCCACTAATAAAACACCCTTAATAATAAATTTATTTAGACTTTGATTTGTATACCTATTCCAAATTACATATCTTATGATAGAAAATTTGATAATCTTGACATCCCCTCATTATTGGCTTATTACAATTATTTTAAATTATAAACAAATAAATGACAATTATTACAATGTCATATTGAACTAGATAATAAGAAACATATTGAAACACACATTACAGAACCGTTTTTTTCAAATTAAAGTTGTCAGATGAACCCTTGCTCTTTTAAATTTTAAATTCAATGTAGAAATGACGTCCCGTATTTCAGATTAATTTACAAAGTAGTATTTATGTGTCAAAGTAGTATGAAATAGTAAATTTGTATATTTTAATATGTAGGACAAATAAGTTGAGTACCCAATTTATTACACTCAGTATGTATTTGTATTTTTCAAAACACCTTTGTCAATGAATAATTTATTTTGATTTGTCTCAGCAGTCTCATATCCAAACCAATTATAAAATTTGTGACTTTGTCCAAGTAGATTGACAAAAAGTTCAAATGACGGTAAATAAAGTTGTAACTAGATTATAAATGAAAATAAATTGAATTTGTTTTGTCTGTAGAGTCATTGGAACTAAATCGATAAAAAAGAACAGCACAAACTAAAAGACAAGTACATACATACACAAAAATCGTCAACTTACTTAAGAGTTTGTAGTTATGTAACAACATTATATAGTTTAGATATTGGTAACGAGCTGAAGCTACGCAGCTCCTTCCTGTTTTGTAAACATTGACGCAACTCACTATTAACCCAAAACGTTAGTGACTGGAAATCATACAATTATTAAATTGAATCATTAACGAATAATTCATTTTGTTTTATAAAATATTTACACACATATTAAGTTAACACAGATATGTGAGATTTTTGTTTCAGTAGTTCAAGTACAAAAAACCTATATTAATTACTATTATGAAAATAAATTGAAATTAAAATTGTTGAAAAATGAAACTAGTGTAATTTAAATTGTTTTTTTTTTAATTGTTTTGTGAACACGGAATAAAAGCTCTTTATCATTTTAACAGCTTTAATTATAATAGTTAAATTTATTTCTAAACATAGGTATATTTATATTTATATATTCAGTTATGACTTTAATTAATTATAATCACAGTGGCGAAAATGTCATTTCTTCTAAAAGCGTAATATTGTTTTCAATATCATAAATTCAGAATACTTAAAATACACTTTCATTCGAATCCAATAACTAATAAATATAGAATTGTATTAGAAAATTTATAATTTGCTAGGTTTGAATCGAAAATAAATTTCGACTATTTAATCTAAAATTTACAAATTCTATGTTTATTTAAATTTACATCAATCGAATATATATATATATATATATATCAAAACCTGATTTTTGGACTGGGCTTTTAGATTAAATAAATATATGGTCAAATTTATTTTTTTTAAACGATGATTCAGAAAAAAAAAAAGTCACTCCAAGAGTTTTAAACAGTTCTTAAATTATATGTAATTCTCGTATTTGTTTTATTTAAAATAAGAATCCTAATTTGTAGGTAGACTTTTATATTTGAGTTTCCACTATATCCAATACGTACTTTGAAGAAGCGTTTTAAGAATATTTAATCACACTGTAGATCAACTTTTGCCCCTATAAAAAGACAGGTTATTAAACTTTAAATGTTCAGAGTTCTGTTTTGATTAAAAAAATAATACTTATACAACCTTCGCCGTATAATTAAGCTTTATTCAGTAATAACCTTTTTGTAACTGTTTAGAATTATTTTAAGTTGTAATAAATGACATTCAGTAATTTTATGGCCAAAACGGTTATCTTCAATTTTCATTTATTATTAATTTATTTCTTCAATTAAAAAGCTCTGTTTTTAATCCAGTCAATTCCTACATATGAAAAAAAATGTATGTCCTACTATACTTGGAGACTAAATAAGAGAAGGCATTTGTTTAACTAAAAAATATCTTATGCTTTTTAGTAATGACAGAACTATTCTTACTTTAAAATAAAATAAAATCCCTAATGTAAAATCATATTTGGAATGTTTATAGAAAATATGTATACCATATAGTGATACAAAAAATAACAAAGTTAGCTTACTAATGAAATTTGTTGAAAATAGAAATTGTAGTATTGTAATATCGCAGTGAAAGAGAAAACTTTACACTTGAAAAATGAATCACATGTAAATAAATTCGGTACTACTCCAACTAAGGAAAAGGTTATTTCTGAAGATATAGATTAGTTTCTATAATCGATCTGATAAAATATACATAATCATATACCAAATATAATAAAGTGAAGCAATCGAGTAAAGCAAAATGGAGTTGGCTTGTGAATATATGAGAGATCGGATTTGTTTGAACAAGAACTAAGTCGTAGTCTGCTTTTCAATACAAACGGATTGGATAATTCAAAGCAAACGTTTTAGGAGAATTTATAAAGTGTCATTTTATAGATCGGAAACAGTACAACATCAACCATCTCGAAGTTCGGGTTGAACTTTACATAAATGTAATAGAATGATATTGAAAGTAAATATTTCCAATCCGATTTCAGGAAGGTCGTATATCGATTTGAAAAATAAAATAAAATGAATCACTACAACACTGTGGTGAATACACAATGAAAGAAAATTCCCAAACCACAATAAAACACTAACAACATAATCTCTGTGCAGTTATGTTTATTCTACCTTATGTACATTTCAATAGCAATCCCATCATCTTCAGAGGTGCAATACACATACGAGTGTGAATACAAACGTTTAAGGAGTGTGTAATCACCTCTGAAGATGATGGGATTGCTATTGAAATGTACTTAAGGTAGAATAAACTTAACTATATAGTCTTTGTTAAGTTATTGTTTTACCGTGGTTTTGGGAATTTTCTTTCATTAAACAAATTAAGTTAAAGGAGGCTTGTATTATATATAGAGAATAAAGAAGATGATCTTTGCTTCATTTACTCCGCTTATTGCACAAAAATACTCCAATCGAAAAGGCAAAATGTGGGAGTAAGTATAAAAATAATGTTGGGAAATTACGTGAAATCGGAGCGTTCGAGAAAAATAGTAAAAAAAATAATATAAAAATTACCCAACAATGTCGGATAATGCTTGTTTATTATGATTAAAAAATATATTAACAGATCTCTGAGAGTGTCTGATCAATACAAAATATAGCTGAAACAAAGTATTGATCTCCTTTACATACAAAACGAAACCATCTCTCATTCCGTATACATTAAACATCTAAATGCACTAGTAGGTATGGAAATATATAAATATAAAGTGGTAACATATATATGTCGGTAAACACTTGAAAGATTGTAAATTAAAAAGAAATTCAACTAATAAATTTAGTAAACTTTAGAAATGATAATTATAAATTTTAACATCTGTACAAAGATTTTGAATGTTTAGAGTGAATGAGAAATCAGAACACACACACACACACACACACACTTAATCAAAAAGATAAACATATTATTAATAGACAATAGATAATAAACATAAATAAATTTTTCTTTTACTTGGCCACGAATAAAATAAGAGAGATAGTAGACTCATGCTGTGTTATATTCGCATGTGTGCTCTTTCGGTATTTTGTTGATAACGACAAGAGTCGAAAGTGATACAAAACGTTTATTTATATTGATTACTTACTGTCTACTATTTATATATGTAACTTTCAGTGAAACAATGCATCTTTTATAAAGTTGTTTTACAAGTTTTTATCTCAAACATTTATATTTTCCTTTTTATTTAGGGTAAAAACCTCTGTGTTATAATCGCCTTAATAAAAAGAACAGAATAACCTGAAATAAAGATTACTAATAAGATTACTAATATCGTCTAAAAAACAAGAGTTGTTCAAGAGAAATCTGATAGGAAAGAGGAAAGAGAGGGATCTAACCGAAAACTACACGAAGTAAGATGTAGATCAAGCCCTTAGTCTTTAAAGTGAGTCTCAATGGTTCCTCAAGATTATATTCCTACAACATCAACGTTGTACATTACAGGCCGACGTGTGATGTAAAACAAATTCAATCTTAAAATAATTTCGCCTTTTGTGCGTTTGCAACAAATCAAAATTATTATTTAACGTTTTGAGCTTTCGTCAACTTCATGTATGTAGTACATGTTTTATGTTTCTTCATTTTCTTTCGAATGTTCATGTGAAAATAAATCTCTTCTACTTTAACAATAAATATATGCACTCTTCTCACGTATCCCTTAAAGTACACCCTTATTCAATTTTCATGGACTTGGTATCGAACGTTTAGTTTCTTACATTTGTTACGAAAGTACAGTCTACAATGAAAGTATTGAATTATTTAATTTACATCATCTCTTTTTCCGAAACTGAACCTAAAAATTACTTCTCTTAGAAAACCGGATTTTAAATTTGTTAAATACATTAGAAATGTTGTATCTATTGTAATTATTACATTCACTGGCAGGAGAATGCATTAGTGTTACTTTATAATAAAAAAATTAATAGATCTCTAATAATATTTTGTTTTATTTTTATTTATCAGTATTGGTTATTACATTTGGTAATAATTTTTATTTTCTTAAATAGACGTATGAAATGATAATTATGTAATAAAATGATATTTTAAATTTGAACATATACATATTGAAATATATTGATTAATTTTTTTATTGTACTTATCGACTTTAACTAAATATTTCTCTAAAAAATAGTAAAAACAGAGTTCATTGATAATAATCTATATTGTACCCTGTAAAACCATTGTAATCATGTATTTGTTTAATGATGTCAAACCAGTGAAGTAAAACTTTACACATAAATCTACTTATAATTACGTTTACTATCATTACTCTCATACATATTACATATAATTCACATTACGCCGTCATAAATAACATTAAATGAAACAATATTTTATTGAAATATATATATGATAACTAAGTTTAAATAGATAGAATTAACTTATTGAAATATAGAATAGTTCCGCATAGTGAAAAACATAAGTAGTTTTTGTTTAAAAATAGATACTACAATGTAACCGTAATTTATAGCGTTATATTAAATTACCGTGAAAGAAAGGATTTGTGTTTTGTTTCAAACTATATTTATTGTAACTAAAATGTCCCTGGTTATTGTAGATTTAATGCTGAAAATGTAAATATTAATTGTGGACACTGGATTATCAATTCCACTATGAAACTATTATAAAATATGTGATATATCAATTATTAAATTTTATTTTTAAATATTTTTTTTTAAATCAACTTATAACTTTAATTTTAAAATAATAAGTATAAATTAATTAAAATTATAAACAATATTATCATAAGATAATACGTATAATATATATTTAATATTGTATTTAATCTACACAGTAAAAATAAATTAAGTAAATAACAACTTGACCAATACTAAAAGGATCGACTAAGGTCTTATTACTCTAAGACATCATATTTTGTAGGCCAATAACAATTTGTTACCTACAATGTTTTGTTACCAATAATAATTTGGTCCCTTTACTATTACACTCTAAGTCTTATTCAACCAGAGAATGAGGTTTGGTTCTATTAAGGCGATGAAAATCGGTTATAATGTTGTCAGCTATTGTTTTCAAAACCTGATTAACGTGAACTTGGGGACGTTGTTTATGCCTCAAAGCCACCTTCTTTATTTCCTCCTTCACCATTTTGACTTTAAGATCTCGGTGTAGATCACTGTTACGGATGTACCATGAAGCCTAAACATCCCTCTAAGAACTTTATTTGGAAAGCTTTGAATAATCTTCATATTTGATTACCTCGTACAGCCCCATATTTGAATGCCGTAGGTCCATACAGGCTTTAGCAGTTGCTTATAAATTACTGTAGATGTTAGTTATGGACAGATATCTCCGAGTTACTACCAACCAACCAATATAGTTGCCTGTTTTTTTATATTCAGTTATTTCTTTTTTTTCTTCACATGCTCCTTCCATGTTAGCTTAGTATCGAAGGTCATGCCAAGATACTTCGCTGTATTTACATTGGATAATATTTTGGTGTATATTATCAACGGTATTGACATTAATTTATTAGTGAAATGAACAAAATTTGATATTCCTTCATTTATTCTGATGCGCGAACATTTATTACATTCATTTAAATATTTACAGCTCTCTGGAGTTTATTTGTTGCAACATCAGCATTGTTCCAACAGCTGATATATCAGTATCTTCGGCAAAGATCGCCATGGTGGTATTATTTATCTTGAGGTATAACACGGGTAAACTGTAAATAAGGCACACAACAATAAAGTGTTCGGCCAGGGACACTTCTATGAGGTACTCTTGCTGTTTTTTGTTTATTTTCTAATTCGGATGCTTGTTGTAATGTCTAACACGAAAGTATCTAACTAAAATATACGAATTGAGTATTTCAAAATACTCTCGGGGAAAGTCTTGATTAAGTTTAAATTGCAATCCTTCAAACCAACTTTTATCAAAAGTCTGCGCAACATCAAGGAAGACTGCTGCACAGCCCATCCTGTTATCTAGGGTTTTCTCAATTACGTTTGTATTACGATGAACTTAATAAATCGTCGAGCGTTTTGCTCTAAACCAAAATTGGTGTGGTGGAATTAGTTTCCTGTCTTATACGACTATCAATGACATCTTCAGAGTTAGTTTTTTCCAATATGTTTGACAATAAGAGTAATAAAGAAATAGGTTGATATGAAGTAACTTCATGAGGTGATTTTCGTGGTTTGGGTATATACCAATTACTTTTTTTATATGACGTGGAGGTTGGGGAGGAGGGTATTTGTTTGGAAAATTAAAATTCCGTTCCCTTTTAAGTATGTAGTTAAATAATATGTGATGGCATTAGGCATAACACTTAAAACATATAATGTATTGAATAAGATTTAATTTTGAGTCCTGCTATTGAACCTTCGTTGATCAATTTTGTTCGACTTTATTGTTTTACGTCACATATAAAGTAACTTATAAAAAACCCTTAGTAATATAGATACACACATGTTTAGAGAGTTAAAAAACAATTCACAAACTTCCACAAAATTCACATATTTCAAGTTGTTTAAGTATCCACGTAAACTAATAAGTAACAGTTTGTTATTTTATTAAAAGAATTATTTCGGACGTCGAAAGCCCATTTCAAATTTGTCCAAATTTAGATCTGTTTTAAGATTTATATTTAAGATATTTCGAAATTCAATAATTTTACAAGTAGGAAAATAATTTTAAACTGTTTATTTTTCAGGAACTCATTATGTACAAAGATCTACCTCAGTTTATTCTATTTACCGTGATTACAAAAGCCAAAAAATAATTACGAACGACTCACAGTCAGTTCTGTAAACAAGTGTTAATTGCTAATTAGGAGAAATAACAAAGTTTGAGCTTTTATTTCGTTACTAGAATATTTAATAGATACCTGAATATTATTAAGCATAAGTTTCGATGAGCCTTATTTCATTAAAAAAAATAATCTATTGAATAACTATGGTTTAACTTATTCTTAGGTCCTACATATAAACTCAGATTTCCGACGTTACGTCAAAAGCCTGTATATCTTTTATTTTTTCTAAAGTAAAACACTAATAAGGCAATTTAAACTAGATACTTTAAAAAATATAATTAATAATTTTACCTCTTGGTAAGTTTTTCCTCTATCTTAAAGCCGAAATAAATAATAAGGCAAAAATTATTTGCAAACAATGTATTGGATTTATTTATATTTAAAAATGAAATTTTAAAACAATAAAATTAAAATATTTCGAAACTGAGTTCCTACTCTAAGTTACTTATATATCTTGATAAAGTAGTATTCGAACATTTATAATTTATTAACATTAATAAAATAAAGTAACTGATGACAATATTTAACGTATAGATAATAATACATATTTTTAGATTGTGGGTTGCTGCTATATTATTCACTTTTTCACGGGCCCTGTTTAGCACACATGCATCTAAGAACCATATCTTTGATATCTGCAATCTTTAGAAAACTCCAACCAAACACTCTCAATACCATACTAAATGCGATGTCTGAGATCTTGAATGAAACAGCTAGAGGTGTATACACTATGCTCTTGAGGTGTCCCCACAGAAATAAATCAAGTGGATTAAGATCAGGTGACCTTGCAGGCCACGGCACTGTGCCTCCTCGATTAATCCGTTTTTCTTGGTAGATATTACCAACATGGGTTCAACATCCACACAATTAAAACAGACTGGTGCTTTATCCGTCATGAACCATCATTCAAAACTCTCATTTAGTGTAACATTCTTAAATAAGGCTGGAAGTCCCGTTGACAAGAAGTGCATGTAACACACACCATTAAGAGTCTGAGGCAGAAAACCAAATAACAAGGGATCTCCAAGAATACCGGCCCGAAGCTTTATGCACAATTCATGTGATAGATAACGGTATTTTACTATGGTATGTGACTGTTCTTATCCACCCAAATGTCTGTATTATTTAAGTTTGCAATGCCTTCTTGAGGGATTTTTGCTTCGTCTGTAAACTGCACTTTACTTACAAAGTTTCTTTTCACACATTTCCGAATAATCCACTGACAAAATCTTAACCGACGAGAATCTTCTGGCAAGAGGGATTAAACTTTTTGCACATAGTATGGAGGAAATTGTTCTTCCTTCAGAATATTCCATTTAGTGTCTTCTGACATCTCAATATATATGTCTAATTCCCTAGTGCATGTTCTTAATGATTTGATTAAGAACTTCCTATTTCAATTGAATGGTTCTGACAGATCGTGGTCTCCTAGGTTGTTTTTTTTTTTAAGGAAAGAATCTTCCAGATTCACAGTGACTATATTGCAGAAAATGTTATGTGTCATGGAATTATTCTGTTAGGAAAAAATTGTTCATACAGACACTTAGTTTCACGACTATTACATCCAGCAAGACCATACAATAAATGCATATCGACCATTTCAGTGTGTGTGAAAGCATGTTTATTAGCTGTCATAATGTTTATAACAATGAAATAATTACAATTACGCACTTCCATTATTTAAAAATCACTCATAAAATAAATTAACTTGCTATTTATAAATTGGTTAATGGTAAAGTGAATTGTCAAAAATTAGCCACCAACATAATAATATACTATAATGCAAAATAGACCAAAATCAACTGATTAATTCCTACTTCATCAGCTTCTACTGAACAACTCAAGAATGGTGTTTAACTCTCAACTGAAATAGAAACTGATTAAGTTAATTATTGACAGATCATGCCTAATGTTGGTAAAATGGGTGTTTCTCCGTTATTTATGAACGGATTTTAATAATAAAGGGCGAGTTATATGTGTTATTAATATCTAAAAAAAAAAATTGTCTAACGAATATCTTGTAAAATTACGTTTTTTAGAAATTCTAATTATTATATATATATTTTTTTATTATTGGTTCTACGAAATTTGTGTGTTATAGACAACTACCTAGAAACTATGTTTTACTTTTCAGCAGAAACTCGGTTATCTTTTGACCTACAAAAAAATTAAAAACAGGTTGGTATGTCTTTAAAACGTAACTATTTTTGTATCCTGAATGATTTTGTAAAGTTAACGGTTTTAGAGCTGTGGATGTTAAAAATAATATAATGTCCCATTTTAAAATATACAACGAACGTTATGGTTTTTGTAAGGTATAAAATGCTACCTCTTTGAAACACATTTTAATGTTAGTAAATCAGGTAAATCTAAACTCCTACAGTTTTAGCTGTCTACTACAAATTATAATTAGTTATGTGTTTAATAATAACTACAGATGTAATATTTTTTGTCAGATCTATCGTAGTTTATCATCGTAAAAATGTTTGGTAGTCTCATAAAATATTAAAATAATATTATCTGTCTCTCGACCGTCGTTTATTTTGTTTAATGAGTCATACCTGAATCACAAACCTCCGTAAGGTCTGTAACGTATTCCTATAAACAAGCACACCGTTATACACTGACTTGATATATATTACCTCAACATTTTACAACATACGTGGTGAAGGAATTTATTTTTCGTTTGGGTTAAACAAATTAATATCAATTTCATAAAGGATAAAAAATATATTTTATTACTTAACACTAAGCTTTACATATTTAAACATTCAATTTTCTCTTAAAAAAAACAACTTTAAATTGTTAGTAGTGCTCTTTTAATAAATGTTCAGCTATGAATTAACAAGTGTTTTAAAAGAATATCAAATAATAACACTTACCCAAAAAGGTAAGTATGCTTATTCTCAAATGAAAATTTCTGATTGGAAATATATGAATTCATTAATATTTGTATCATGTTTACGAAAGGTTTAGATAGGTTATCACGCTTTTAACAAGGTTCATTAGAACATATAATCACGATGTTATATAAAATGTATACAATGTATAGGTGTGTGGTAAGGTTTATCTATTTAAATTCATTCAATTATGTTCAAAATTATAAATGAAACAAGGTTCATTAATACAACGAGGAATATAATTTATTTCATCAAAATTAGGGAAAACGCTCACACGAGGGGATGTATTATTTTGTTGCAAAGACATTTTCCCCCCTCTGGATTATGAAGGCTTGTGTTTCTTGAATAGCATTCTATAAAAACTATTTAACGTGACATTCTATAGAACAAGTACAAACAATATATTATTAGGCAGGAAAAAAAACAGCCTCGTGTTCACAAAAGAATGGTCGTAATGTCTTTAAAATTTATTGTCAATTGAAATATTAAATTGCATTTTCCCCCACGCAAATACAATATTATATATAAATGTTGGTGACACATATTATTATAAATATAAGTATTAGACAAAAATATTGTGTATGTAATTCTAAGATTGCCTATGATATGTTTATAATAATCAGGAACATATTGAACTTTTTTATTGTTGTATCCATTAGGATACATGTTGTTGCTTTAAAAGCTATGCTTTTATTTAGGTGAAAATCCACGATATTAAGCAGTGCATGAAACCAATAGTTATAGAGTTGACAATCACACTCATTTATTATCATTTAATTATGAAAATGAATTAATTTCCAAAAATATCTATTTGTAAATAATAATTTCCAAAAATATCTATTTGTTAAAATTTACTTAGGAAAAACAACCTAAACTTCTACCAAATATCTTATAGTAAATTTCAATTATAAATAAATACTAGTGTCTGTTGTAAAATAAACTTACGACTTATTTTTCATTTCTACAACAAAATATTTGCAACAATGAACCATCAATATTGTAAGTGTCCACTCTTTGTGCGTTGTTCCTTCTCAAGAAGACCCTTTATTAAAGTTACTTCATTTTCTGCCCAGCGCTCAAGTGGGATTAAAACAAAATATCTTTCACAATAATTATATGCATCCCTCCCTCGTACTTATTTTTAAAGTACATTCTATTCAATCTATATGACGTTATTCGAAAATACGTTATATTTAATGAATCATTTGTTTAACTGTTCCTTGTTACGTTACACTAAACCTATAGGTTAGTTCCCATTAGCGTATCTGAATTTTGACAAAATAATCGTGAAGGATTAACGAAATGAAGCTTATAAACACCCTCTTCAACTTCTTTTATCCAACAACAATAGGTTTATGTTACATCTATTTTTATGAATTAAATACCTTGGTTTGAACACTTATAAATCCATTTTAGTCTCTTATTTATTATTAGTATTTTTCAATAATCTCTATTATAAAATCATGACAATACTGTTAATCAAATCTGTTAAAAGTACGTTGTTTTAAATTCGACCATAAAAAATAATAATGTTATTTTGCTATTTCAACTAATGAGTTAGGTAAATAATTTACACAGAAAATATTTCAATTAGGTTAGTTGTAAGAATTTTTTTTTCTGTTTAATACTAACGGTACTGCAGCATTGAAGCCATTAAAGCAGTTCTGTGGTAATTATAACCGACGTGTGTACTGTTTACAAGTTTCAAATGTAAAAGCAATGTAATCTGATGAATTTAATCCACTGCAGTAAAGCTACAAACACAAATCCTTTTGTAATGACATTTAACGTTACAACTTTACTCTAAAAATCGTAGATTAAAGTTAAGTACATCAGGTAAATAAAATAACTTTATACATACGTAAATAGAATCAATTAAATGTTATATATAACCAATTTACATCTACGATTATTGAAGAACAAACAAACAATCATAACGAGAGTTAAATTTATAGGCGTAAATTAGAGAGAAAGTGATATGTTACTCCCACTCGTCATAAAATATTGAAATACAAAACTAAAACCGGCCAGCGAAGTTAAATAACAGAACTCGAATTAACACTTGTTCCGATATTTTAATGTTAGTATAAGTCGTAGATTTTGATAAATAACAACTAAAGGATTTTCAAATTATATTCACCGCGTTCTATGATTTTAATTTAGTTTTTAACTTGGTAAAGCTCTACTATGTCCTTTAATGTAGTATAGTTTTAACTAGGTTATTGCCATTCACAAATTTACTCATACATGTTATTTCAATATATTTAAAAATACTTCTACAAAGCTTTGCTCTTCCTACGTTAGAGCTCACAAACGTCTACCTATACATGGAATGTGTTACGAAAACTGCTTGAATCAGTTGAAATTTAAAAGTTATAAGTATCTTCTTTAGGACTTTGATGAACTTACAAAAATGTATTCTTGTCTAAAGTTGTGGAGATTATTTATTTATGGCGGCTCCTTTATTCCAGTGGATAGAGATAAACAACGGAATCTCTAAGACACGATTATGTTAAAAATCATATAACCATAGAAATTGTCTTTTCAAGTTTAACTACGTAATCGAATTATATTACATTTAAACTTCTAAATAACACAAGTTGCATTAATTATAACTTGCGAAATCGTATTTTACTAAATAAAATAGGGGAGGGGGTGTTGTTTAATAACTTTTTCACAGCTTTCCTGCTATACTAAGGATATTAGTTTTATAATGTCACATAACTCATAACATAAACAGTGTTTAATGAAACACCTTTCTAAAGCACGTTCATGCGATTTATCATTGACTACAGAAAATGGCCACATCTGGACATGAGAGTGTCATGGAAGTGTATTCTACGTTTAATGATATTTTGATACATTAAATTATATTACACTGAAATGAATTATACCGCCTCTCTCGTGCACCTTGTAATAAAAACATAAGTAGTAAACAATTATAGGATCTAAAAATAAACTTAATTTATGAGTAGTTTTTACTATAGACATGACGAAATTGTAAAATTTGAATCTTTTTAAAACATAAAACTTCATTGTATCACAGATCACGTGGATATCAAATTATTCTGTATTTTATTAATCTTTCGGTAAATAAATCTTTAGTAACACAAAACTGTATACTAATTATTAGTCAATAAATTGCAATGTTGTTAAACTTGAGCTTCAACAAATTATAATTATTAGCGGATTTTCCTTGACTCTGTTTTAGAGATTATCTCTATAGGCTATGTATAATGTTTTTTACTTTAATATTTTACCTGATTTAATTTAATTGTGGTTAATAATTAAAATATTTTTATTCTATATTACTACAAGTGGTATCAAATACGTACTATAAATATATGCGACACAAGTTTCGACAAGAATAAATTTAAGTAAGTTCTGCTTATTCCATAGGATGATGCAATAACTTTCACATGATAAATATGCAACACATTCCACTAATAACTAAATCTTGATGATTTTTTTACTAAATTTGTGGTATTTCTTTTTAAAACACTAGTAAACTCAACACATACATTCCGTTAAATGGCATATAAAACATTTCACAGAAACGCCTTCTATATACGATTAGTGGTGAGGATAGTTGAAATGAAAATATTCATAATATTATTTGCAATTAGGCGAAAAGTAACAAATAATGATGCAATAATATTTGCTAATAACTGAGGTAGATTTGTATTTAGTTTGTTATTTTTTTTCGTTATTCTCGTTAAGCTAATAACATTGTAGTATCAGCTTTAATACATGACTGTTCAAAAATCCAAAGTGCAACGAGCTAGAGGTCGCCACTGGAATGTAAATAAATGATTAGTTGTTAAATAAATATTTTATAGGAATAAGGTGTAAACAATAAATTTGAGGGAAAGTATCAAAGTAGATTGAAATTACACACTTAGGTCTAATATATTTATTTAACATTAGTTGAGATTTATATTTAGTGCAATAATGATTAAAAAACCTTATACTTGCTTAGATAATTAAAAGAAATTTCCTTTTGATTTATGTAAATAAAATACTATTTGAACAAGAACCATTTGAAACATTTTTATAGTCAAAAAGTGTTTATTTTTGTTATTTTTATAAAATGGTTCTTCAATTTATACACATGAATAATTGTGTGAAACGAAACTCCATATAAGCCACTACAAAACAACATGAAAAATAGAACAAATTTAGCACGCAATGCATGCTTGTTCTTTGTGAGGAACTTATGATGAACAAGTTTAATCATAGTGAATCCCTGAATAATGTTATTTGGAGCAGGATCCCAAAGAGAGTATTTGTGAGAATAAACACCCTAAAATTGAGTGTATTTGATGTCATATCATACTAAAATAAGGAGAACATATCAAAGTGCTTTATGTTTAAAGTTATGGTTTTACAAGCTGGGGCAAACTGTGTAAAGGCGATGAAGGAGCTCGTCATTCGGCGTAATAAAGAAAGCGGATAAAGCCATCGATGAGTTGCAAAAGAAGTGCAGACAGGAAGTAAGTTTAAAAAGAAGGCATTTAGAAGATGAATTTGAAGAGGAGGAAGGAGTAGACAACCCATCATATGTAGCAGGGCGTTACTAAGAGTAAGTAGCTTACATTTTTCGCTAGAGCGTATTTATTTAGTGATTCCCGAAAATGCATTATTTATATGATTAGGTACATTTTTCTCAGGAACTATTCAAGCTACGATAATAAAATTTGTCAAACACATTTGAAAGCATACTTTATACCAACACACCAGGGACTTATTTATTTATAAAAAACTTTATATTTATAAAAAAAAATAATTCTTTGTAAGGGTTTTAAAAAAAATACATATCTATTATTGTCAAAAAAATTAAAAAAATTAATCCCTCGGGCTAGAATATCTAAAAAGGTCCATATAACAAGTGTACAAAATTTCATAGCTGTATCTCTAATGGCCCATGAGAAAAATGGCCGAATACAGGGAACGTTGCTCCCCTTAAATGTTCCACGGACCTATAACCATGATCAAAAATATGAAAGGCGGTATATACATGTGAAACATACATATTGTTTATATCAAACTAATTTTAACCAATAATATTACGATGTATGTAACAGTTTGACCAAAATATAAATTACAACATAGTCTTTACTATTTGTCCAATTAATTTAATCTCCTACTGAAATAAACCAATACTCAGATCATTTTGTATATTACGTTATATAACTTACCAAATCGGTTTACGAATATCAAAATGGCCAACGATTAAATAGTTGAATTTTGTTACAACGAAAACGAGATTTTAAATTAGTACATTGACTAATAACAATGTTATCCTTTCATTGTAATGGTAATTTTCGTCCTGAATAGGTTCACAGATTTATTTATTTTTTTACCTATGATAAAACGTGTATTTTGCACCTCTTAAATAAATATTCGTTTTAGAAACATTCTCCTTCAGCTTGATCTCATTAACGAGACTAAATTAGCCAGGAAATTATTTTAAGGGCAACTTGCCAGCCAGTTCTGTGTTAATTGCTAATTAGGCGGAATAACAAAGCTCAAGTTTTTATTCCTGTTAGCATTATACCAAACCTTCATTTCTTAGAAACATTTTGTAGCACTACTACATTATTTTCTGAGAAAAATATTGTCAAACAATATTAAATTATTAACGTTTTGTTCATTTTGAAACACTACTCTAAAATTGATTCAACTGTTATTTCAGAATCTATTAAATTGATATAATTTTTTACTAATAAAACATAGTCCACTATTGAAGCCAAGATTCCATGCAAATAATTTTTAAAAAAGATTCAGATATTGGACCTAACTTTTTTATGTGATTAGAAATATATTCTCACACGTCAAATCAAATCAAGCAATACTTTAGAAATAATTTACATACATTAAAGTAGATTTATGAATATTATAAAATATATAATGTATTGTCCCAAATTTTTGACTCTGAAATTTTAATTTAATAGATTTGTATATTTATTTGTATCAATAACGTTCTTTTAGAACATTTATATTTTTTATTCTTGTTTTAGGTATTTAGATATTTAAATAAAAGTAAATTCGTTATCTATATCTAGACCTACACTATCTTTTTAACAAAATATGTTGTGAATAACAATTAGGTAAATATAGTTAAAACTCTATAATGTACTTTGGATAAATGTCTATTATTTTATTTACAATTTTGTAGACTGCAATGAATTCATCATTGTTTTTATGAGTCACTTGGAATTGATTATTGCATAAACTCGTTCAATTTCTTTAGTAATGTTTCTTCATTTTTTTCTGTTCAGTTAATATTAGCTTTTAACAGAATGAATTTGTTACTCCTTAGCAAAGTAAGCTGACGTATATAACTAACTATAGGATTAAGTAAAACAATTTTAGAATCATATATTATATATATATATTAAAACAATTTAAATATAACTTTCAAATTGTAACAAAGAATCCATTACTATTACACCAAAGATTGCATTACATATCTTTTAATAGTATTTAGCTGAACAAAATTAAATTAAATAAGACATTACCAATAATATACTAGTAGTCTTATGATGCATGTTATGCTACAAAAGTGTGTAATGTAATATTCTTCTAAAGCACTTGCAAACTAAATCATTCACTAAAACAGAACAGCCACACGTTCGTATAAGAATGTAAAATGGCATAAATGAATATTCTCCTTTTTACAACATTGTTTACAAACGTAGCACTATTTTAATAAACTGAATATAATATATAGTGTGAAAGTCATTAGCTAGCCTCTCTTCTGATATTGAAATATTAATTGCTAAAAAATTAATTACTAAATGGTTTAAATGACTAAGAATTAAATAATTTGATTTGAGGGAAAATAAAAACTATGTTAAATTTCTGATAAAATCCTTTCTGCAGTTACTACTTAAAAAAGTTATTGGTTTTTACGATAACACGTGATAGTAATTGCAATTTATTACTTTTTTTTTCATATTACTAATATAAAATAATCAAAAATAAAAAAATTAAACCTTATTATATGCTTAATATCCATTTATATTCGAGTTTATAAGTCAAAAACCTGTTTTAGCTGTTATTTTCACACCATGTAAAACGCCAAACTCGAATACACTAGATTTTGTTTACTTATTTATAATGATTTTGTGACATAATTTGTTTGGATCATTCAACATACATAATTCTAAATTAAACTTCTAAATATATTTATTTTTGTCATATGCATTTATTATGCATAACATTGGGGGTTTTCCTTAGTCTAATTATTCTTCTCTTCCGTGGTGCACATTAGCTGAACTAATAAAGACTTAACAATCCCAAGGTAGCCTTCTGGACACATTTTAAGTAGACTCGATTTCTACCATTTTTTATAAGGCAATGACGACCGAAAAAGTTTTTTTTACCTCTAAACAACAAAAGGAGCAAATTGATAATAATGTCATTAATATAACTAAAATTCCGAACGTATGATTTAGAGTTAAATAGAGAAATAAAAAGACGTCTTAAGTTAGGGGCATAAATTGGGGTTAAATCATAAAAAACAGAAAGTAGCCTACAACCTTGATGTGATCTCTTGCTGGATTTACACATTTTTTTCATGTACTTGTGGGTTCGATCTCTCCCCTTTCTCTTTCCATTCGGGTATCCCTTGACCAATGTTTGTTCTTCTGTCCCTGACGCTATTAGAGTATTCGAGAGCTAGGACTTTTTCATCTTTTATCTTTTTTAATGGGGCGATAATGACCTGAGGTTTTCACCTTTAACATGTAAGGGGGGGAGGGGGACGTTTTTTAAGTAGCGAATTCTGTTCACAAGCTTTAAAACGGTGATCGTAATTGTGAAAATTCCCTCATAAAATTATCCATTTTTTTAACTAAGCGATAAATTCCATTTCATTCAGATCTAAATGTACGTTCTTAACGAACGTTTCTGTCTTCAATTTCAAAAATGGTGGCCGTTTTAAATCTTAAACAAAATCAAAATACCTTTCACAGTTTCAAAACTTTTATTTGTTCTTCTAAAGAGACACATAAATACAGCCATAAATATATTATGAGTTTCAATAATATTCACAGCTCAGTATTAAATAACTTAGCCTAGGCCTACATAATAATACTTGAAATTAACGGTGCTAAAATATTCAACAAAATTTCTTAGTAATCCATTATAGAAACCAAAACAATTCATCACAAAAAAAGTCAGATAATTCAGAAAATGAACCAAAGACAGTGTTTGGTAGTGTCATTGAATTTGACATTGGTAGTAAATATATAGTCTATATGTGTCAACAAGATCAAACTGGAATCGTTAGAAATATAAACGATTATATTTACCAGGTCTTTACTAAAATGAATAATAATATTTAAAAAGATCAACATTTGCTTTTCAAAATATATTTAACTCATTTAATAAAAAGCGAACCTCATGGGATCAAATGACTCATATCCCCCACTAGTTCTCTTCCGACAATGATGTGATGTCATTACAGTATTTAAGTGCTACGGTTTTTCATCTTGCTTTCTTTTCTTCCTTTTTTAGTGAGATAAAGACGGAGAGGTTGTATTTAAGCAACCAGGATTACTTGCCAGCTGATTATATTTGCTTACTATTTGACCTCTAAACTTTTTTTATGATTCAGTAATATATATATATATATATATATATATATATATATATATATATATATATATTATATTATATTATTTATTATTTATAATATTATTTGTAATGAATATCATTAAATGGCCAATAAATTCAAATTTGTATTTTCAGTCTTTGGTGTTAAAAAAGGTTGTTTTAGGTGGGAAGAGATTTTCAGTTTTACCCAAAAGCGTTTAAAGTTTATTTCATATGAATTGAGGTTTCAACGATTTTGTATTTTTATTCCTAAACTCTAATATATTTTACATGCGATTTACCATAAAGATTTAGGTAGTTAATTTTCACATTTCATTAAAGTTTGAACAAAATCGGCAAAGCCGAATTTGAGGAAAACATGTCTTTTATAACAGCCTATGTCTTTTATAACAGCTTATGTCTTTTATAACAGCTTATGTGCAATTTAAAGTTTTAACCGATAATTAACGAACAGACATTTTCGTAGAGATGGCGACCAATACGTTCTGTTTTTATACTCAAATTTGATCTAAATTGTTTGAGCTGACTTTGAGAAAATTGTAAATTTGTGTATATATATCATCTACCCCATCATTTTGACTTATCGATAACTGATTATAAAATCAAATAAATGTCCCGAAATATGGCAAATATTCAATATCAAATTCGATTAAAATCAGTCCACGTTTTCGGCTGTAGACATACAACATTCTAAAGACCTATTTTTTTGGACTTAGATTACCTCAAAATGGATATATCCTTAACAAATTCGACATTGATTTTTGCAAGAAAAAAATAATGTAAACTTCTCACTGATAGAAAATATACAACTGCCAACTAGGATCAGAATGACATTCTAGATTTTAACAATATATCCATTTTATTAAATTTATATTTTTGGAATGCTCAGCGTTGCTGGGCACAAAATGCAGTCATTCATCCGTTTAAACTACAAAATATAATTTGTCTAAACCCTCAAATCAATGAACTGAAAAACAAAAAATCGCATCTAATGACTATTTTTAATTAATTATTTTACAATTATTGTTGTTTTGTTGTTTGAATAACTCAATCTTAGTCACTAGTTGATCGAACTATATGGAACTAGATAAGACCCTGTGTACTATGAAAACGCTCCGCGCGTTCCCCCCACCACCTGTAAGCAACCTCTGAAATCAGCTCTTATTTAACATGTATTCTTTTCTTATTGTTTTAATGGCTGTATTATCCTATTAATTTTGCAGTAATTTTTAAACACACAACTAGTTAGACTGTATTTTGTAAGTAGATCTACATTACATTTAAGTGTGACATACGGAAACAAATGTGGTTAAAATGAGTAGGATACCTCAAACAAATTCTAGACTTAAAAACACAAGGTGGTTCATACTATACCACAGCGTAAATTAAAATTATTTATTTGCAAATGACGGTCATTTAAATGAATTATCCATACTTAATACCTATTGCAAAAGTACTTACTATTAATTTGCATAACACTTCTATATTTTTAAACAAAATTATTCAGAATATGGCCAACCCCAACAATACAGTTCTATATTTTTAAACAAAATTATTCAGAATATGGCCAACTCCAACAAAGGCATAAACAGTTTTTTTCAGTAGCATTTTGAGTCTAAACCCTCAAATCTGCAACTGTTCAACTAGCATTATCGGCCATCTTAGGACTTCCTAAATATAAATTTAATGAATAAAATTATAACAACATTTAGGACAAACCCAAATTAATATATTTTTTAACTATTTTACCAATAACAACTTTAAATATTTTCATGTTTTGA
Organism: Aphrophora alni; assembly: GCA_963513935.1. NCBI lineage: Eukaryota > Metazoa > Arthropoda > Insecta > Hemiptera > Aphrophoridae > Aphrophora > Aphrophora alni. The sequence continues at coordinate 72,162,740 of OY740766.1, forward strand.
AGTCCAACGAACAATGTATTTCAATAATTTTATATACATAATTTTTATAATGTAAAATTTTATCTGAAACATGTAAATTGCATGCCCCGATTATCTTCAACTAGCTCATTCTATATTTGAGCCCATATATCAAGTCACATATCATATGCTTTGGGTCTTCTTATTCAACGATTTTGTATACCTTTCTCCATGATACGTATATTAGATAAATAATAAACATTGAAGAGATGAGGTATTACACAATAGACATCTATCAACTAGACCAGAATAGCAGCATAAAATTGTATTATTATAAGTTATTGAAAAATACTAATTAATTTTTGGAATGTTCAATATTGCTGGACACAAAACAAATATTTCACCCATTTATAGTGGAGGGCTTGGAAATCCAGAAGGTTGCTAACTGAATCTATTTACATTTTACAAGTGATATTGGTGTTTTCCTTAGTCCAATCTAAGGTGTTCTCTTCCATGGCGCTCACTAAATGACTTTAGTAAAAACTTAGCAATCCCAAGGTAGCCCAACTTGCCACATATCAATAAGTCTCGAGTTAGACAATTCGAATATATCTAGTCCGGCTTTTACCTTTTTTTATAAGCCAATTACAATGATATAGACAGAAATTAAAGAACAATATTTCCAATACTATATATAAAGATCATAAATACAATTACACGAATGCATTATACAATTAATTATTAAAATTGCTTGACTTTATTTTGGATTGAAATCAAAACATATGGTCCATAAGTTGGGATGCATAAGAATGCAGAAATATTGTACTAACATGTACAATTATCCACATTCTTGTTGGCAGTCTCAAGCAAAATACAATCGTCGCCCCATCTCTGAACCAAAGCTAGAACCTCTTGACGCAACTCCCATTATTTTAAAGAGTTAATGAAGTTTTCAATATTTAGGTACCTATTAGAAAAACGTTTAACTACAGATTGTTGCTTCTACTACCTGATGAAGAAATAAAGGAGCGCCCAAAAATAATGACCTCTACGTATTTTAGAAACAACAAATTTAAGTAAGAAATTCCTATTTTTAAAACAAAATTGATTAACTTGCATATTCAACACGTACAACTAGTTACAGAACATCCACCTTCCCATCAACAATAATAGGAGTTTTGGTACTTCCTATTTTGATTTGTATTAAAAGAACAAAATTGTTGATTATAAAAGTGGAGTTTTATCAAAACACGGACAGTTTTTAAATCTTTTATTAAATTTATATTATCTTTTTCAAACTAATGAATAAATATCTTTGTGAATATTGAGTTATTAGGTGTTCAGGTTATCGTACTGAACTTGTTAAATTGAATCCCAATTGAGCTTTAAAAAATTGTGTAATTCATTAAAAAAATATAAAAAAACTACTTTAATTTAAAATTCATATTTTAAGAAATTTGTTTAATGTAACACTAAATTTAAATCGTTTGCGACAATATATTACAATTAATATCTCATGCAAAAGTTACAATTAAATTCAATAATAAGTAGTAAAGAGTTAAAATTATATCGTGCATTATTGGTACAATAATTCCATAATGCATTCTAGATATTGCATTAAAATAAAATTTATTGAATAATGTATGTTTTTGAACGGAAAATTTTCAGCTAGAGAAAGCATTATAATTACCGTGAAATTATCAACAATTATAGGAAATAAAAATACTAGTTCTTCCGGGCTATAAATTGATTTTTAATCCCTCTGTTAAAGACAACACTATCTACATATCTCGTCTCAAAATCGGGTATAGGAAAGTTATATAATGGAAATATTTTTTCTTTTTCCTTAATGAGATGGAAGTAGTGTTTTATTCTATGCTGTACCCCTTTCAAAGGATACATTTATAATGATATAAATGTATTATACAAAACATGTATGACATATAATTTAGTAACATACAGCAGTTACTTTATTGCAAAAATATTAAATGTAATTTTATTACTCTCAATCTAACTTGAAAAACTTTAATTAGAGATTATATATATACATATATATATATATATATATATATATATATATATATATAATATAGGAAATATTAATATTTAGATATATTATTATTTTGTACGTTAAAGATAGTGTTATATAATTTACTCCTGGAAACACGTAAGCTATGTTTGGATTTGCAGTACACACATAACTGTCCATGGGGAATAATGTGCTCAAATAACTTATTTAACGTGGACAATTTTTATTAAAGTATGATAATAAAAAAAAAAAGTAATACATTGTAAAACGGAGAAAACATTATGTTTATTAATTACAAAATAACAAGCATAAATTGCGAAATTAATTATTTCTCTTTGCAGTTTTAGGTAATGGTGCATTTAAAGTTAATTTTGTCACATTGTTTCTTGTATGTGATTAATCATCCATGTTTAAAAATAACAGCGGAAAACAGTATTTATACTTTTAATCTTGGACAGAGAAGAAAACTACACCAACTTATTTAAGGAAATATGGTAAATGTTGTTTGTTTTTATTCAGTAAACTAACAATTATTTGGCTTTAGAAACTAAATAATTACAATTAATTATGCCATTAATTGGGGTAAATAACATATCTACATCATAGACTTTTCAGGTAGTTTTAAGTTTGAATAAATTCGTGTTGAATGTACTACACAAATTCAGCCACATAGACATCAAACTAAGTCAAAAACATCAAGATACACTCCATATTATAAACGAGAAACAAGGGATATGAATTGGTACTTCTAATTTGTTAAGACACTGATTTAAAAACATAAACATAATTAGTATGTATGTTTCTCATTACTAAATTTTTGTTTTTGTTTAACTTTTGTTAAAAATATATCCTTGTAACTTTTGATAATTACTATTTAATATTACTCTTATCTTTTTATGATTAGTAACATATGTAAAACAATAGGGTATCCTGTTTATAATGTAGTTATATAAGCGAGACATTATGTATTCGTTTCATTAAAATTTTGCTGTTATGTAAATGAAGTTATAAAATGGTTACTAAATGTTCACAGCCCTCTACATTCTTGTATACAGATGCTACTGTTCTCTTATAGCCAGTGATAAATTGGTTGAACGTGCTGTAGAAGAATGTTACATTAAACACCTTTTATAGTATAACATGCAACATATGACAACTTATATATTTTTGATCAGGCTGGAAAAGTAATAAAAAACGTTTCCATTAACAAATTTATATTCTAGTATTTTATTTATATTTTAAAATTCTATTACGGACTCTAGTAATAATACACTTTTTGTAACTTAAAACAAGTTGTTTTATTCGTTCACGTAAATGAATCTAATTATACAATCATATTTTTCTAAAATTGTCTACTTATTTTCTACTTATATGTCGAAGTTGGGCATTGTTTAGATTTATCCATACGCTCTGTTCAAAGCTGTATCTAAACTCAAATTACAGAATATACCCTCATTAAATACACTCCATTGAATTTGTTTCTTTTGTTGTTGACAAAATTGTTTTGAACAACAAGTGTCTCAACAATTATTACTAAGTACTAAAATATCATTATAAATAAATATACAGCTACAGTGAGTAAAACACATGTAAATATAACAAATTTCAATAGAATAATAATCAACAATACAAATAGTATACAACACATAGCCCCAATAACAAAGTCCAGATAAATAAATCACTGAAATTGCCGTCAAGTGCACACTCCCCTTATGGCACAGACCCTCCTCCACAGAGTAAAAAGATCCAGTCAACTAATGTTCTTAAACCCATTATAATTTTGAATATTTTCAGACTTTCTTTGAGTTTATTGAACAAAGCCAGTCCAGCTTCTGATGATATATTTTTTACCTTAATTAATCTGTGTTGGCTTAAACACAAGTGGGTTGTGAATCTGGTACATCCTTATACGGAATGGGGTGACATTTAAATTTAACGAACAGTATTATTCCAGAACGTACATACTTGGAAGTGCCAAACACACCCCAAATGCAGTGTCAGGTTGTGTTAGGTGACAGCATATGTATAGAGGAGGTAATTTCTGAAAAATTTCTAGGTTTGGTTATTGATAACAGACTTATAGGAAATTCCATGTGGATGAAGTATGCAAAAAACTAAATTCTGGTATATTCATAATAAAAAAATCCTAGAAATTATTGCAACCCTTCAGTATTGTTACCTATGCTTAAGTGTTTTACTTTCTAATATAAGTTATGGGGTGATTCATCAATTAGGATGGTAGAAATGCTTTTTAATAAATGAATAAACTTACTATTTGTAGTCAATAGTGGATCTTTTTTTATTATTTACACTAAAGCTTTTTCAGGATAAATCCCATCATCAGGTGCTTGTCAATTTAATCAAATTACATAACACATAACAACTTATCACCAAACTTTAACTGTTAAAATTATTTTGACTAACAGAAACAATAAAACGTCAAAAAATATTAAAATGTTAAAAATATTAAAAACTGAAAACATTAAGCAATTAACATGAAACATTATAAGTTGGAGTTCCACTTAAACATGCTTTTCTCAACGATAAATATTGCAGACTGCTGTCCTTGTAGTTATGCCTTGGTTAGTTATCTTGGCTAGTCTGTTATGATCTTACTTGTCTATAGTCTTAGGATGAAGTCATTACATGGCGCTCCTATGAACACCGATAATGCTGGTTGAACAGTTGTGAATATGAGGGTTCAGACTCAGAATGCTAATGAAAAAACTCGCCATAACCTGAATAAATTAATTTGTTTACATATGGAAGTAGTATTGTAATAGTCATTAAGTATAGATTATAATTTCTTTGTATGAATGCCATTGCAAATAAATAATTTTAATTACCCTGTGGTAAAGTATAAACCCCATTGTGTTTTAAGTCTACCAATGTTATGCTATAAATGCAATTGTAACAAAAACTTCAATTCCCAAAACTACAAGAAAGCAAAAAATCAGAAAGCAAAGTAGCCTACGTCATATACCTTTAAGGGGTGTGTTTTAAGCGAACTTGACTCTTTACAAGTAATGGGAGGGGGGTCGCGCGGAGTGTTTTTACAGTACACAGCGCCTTATAAAGTTGATTAATAAGTTCAGCTATATTAAGCGCTATGTATGTCTAAAAATATCTAGAGTTATATTTTAAACTATAATGGGTATTTACAGATGTTTCTTTTCAGATCCTACTTTTGAATTTTCCCCTTTGTTGTTTAAACCCGAAAACCTTTGGTATGATACCAAAAGGATGATACTTTTGTATACCATACGGCTAGTATTTAAGACTATCTATGGAAGAGTCTGAGAAAATTAGTGCAATATATTTTGTAGATCTTTAGTTTTAATATGTATGCTTATTTGAGAAAGTTTGTACAATATTTCTGCATTGATTACTAGTTTGACTATGTATGGGAGTCTGAGAATTTTAGTGCAATATTTTACGTAGATTTTTAGTTTTAATATATGTGAGTATGTAAGAAAGCTAGTACAGTATTTCTGCATTGACTATGTATGGGAGTCAGTGCAATATTTTAATAAGTTTGGGTGTGAGAGAAACTTAAGAAACACGTTCACGCATGGCGATGGCGCATAGTACAGTAGTAGCAATTCCTATTATTCGCCTTCACTATTCCACTCATTACTTGCAACTTCACCGTCCCCTAACCAGTTATCACTTCAAAGACACAGAAGTGTAAACATTTCCTAAATTATTAAATTTCATTAATTCTACGTGGATTCCTCCAACTTAAAATCTATACGGAAAATATTTTGTAAGTATCTAAGATATGTATAATTAAAAATCGATAAGTGTTTTCAGATTCTTAAGATTGCAAACTGTAAATATTTATCTAAGAGGCAATGACTTTTCTGAAGAAATAAATTGCAAATGACAAAACTCAAAGTTACAAAATCTTCAATAATTATTCTTTATCACCATCATGAAGTTAGGTTAATAGAGTAAGTTTTATCTACATTGCCTGACGTAATATAGGTAATGTATTATAATTAGCTAAATGTTCAGAAGTCGGGTCTTATATAACGCTGTTACATGTGCCTTACATTAGCTCCTGTATTTTCTAAAACACAGTGAATGCTCGTTACAAAACATGTATCACTTAATTGTGTTTTATTATTAATAATTTTACAGTGCTCATTACTTTGTTTAAGTGTCAGATGCACGTAGTTAGGGTTTATTGTTGCCAAACTCGTAAAGTTTGTAAACCAAAGGCAAGTTTTATTCCATTTAGTTAGTAATGAATGGGTGGGAGTTAATAGTTTGTTGTGGATACGTAAACAAGTTAGAAGCGACGCAAGCTATATTTATGAAAATGAGTAATTGAAAATAGTTAGAAAGTTAAAAGAAACTATATAAAAACAGCTACTACCTAGACCCGGAATTGAAATGACTACGGTTTGAACGTCACCCTATAAAAGCTGTTTAATGTGACAATTTTCTGTAGCACGTACAAGCAATTTACTACTTTCTGCAGTAGAACAGCCACATCTGCAAAGAGGAAAGGATGGGACCATGGAAATCTATTCTCATTTTTATAACGGAATTGTTATTTGCTTAAATGAATCATAATACTAGGCTAATAAAACAAATATATAGAATAGCCAGTTCATGTAACTGAAAACAAATTAATAATCTAAGAAAATATTGTGTAATTTCGCTAACTTATTATAATTTTTAAAACTGAAACTGTAATGTATTTAATAGTTATATGGAAATATATTTAATCGATATGTAAAAAAAAACTTAATGAATAATAATAACGATATTAGTTACTTCTAATATATTTTACGGTAGTCACAAAGTGGTTATACTAATTATAAACATCCCTTTTGTCTCTCGTTTACAGATATTGATTTATTAATGTTTTTGACTTATTTGATATCTACGTGTATAATTTATACAGATCCTTCAACATACATTTATTTCACGATTGTAAGGTATGTATTTTATGTTGTATTTTGAAGCTCCACTTATGTGTAAAATTCTTGTTTTGTGTCCAGCAACGCTGAACATTCCAAAAATTAGCAAATATGTAAACTTTAGTAATACAATATTATGACGCCATTCTGATCTAGTTGATAGATGTATATTTAATAGCAATGAGAAGTTAGATTTATTCTTACATTCTTGTATTGTCTCATATTTTCATTATTTATTCTTTATCACTTATACGTAGAATGGAGAAAGTTATATAAAATCATAGAATAAGAATACCCAAAGCATATGATAACATGAGGCTTAATGTATTAAAGTTGTCAAGTAGGTGTACAACTTGAAGTGAATTTAAAACGCTTTATGTAAATGAAGAGAAGTTGAAAGTCTTAACATGAAACTTTTTAGTAGTCGAATCGGTGAAGCACTCTTGATAGTGGCCTGAAAATATTTATAAGCCTCTAAAACCTAAATTTGTTTAACAATTTTAATTAATAATATTATTTTTAAAACTAAAATATAATACGTAACACCATAAAAGTATTTGTGCAATTAACTACCACAAATAAATAATAATAATAATTTATAATAATAATTGATCTATATACTCTACATTTACCTTTTAGTCTTTGTATGTAAGAGTACAATACATTAAATTATAAATAACGATAATAAGTAAGAATAATAACTGACTTAAAACTAACTCTTTTCTTACCATCCTTAACTTTTTTCTTATAAAAAAGCATGATTTGCCAAAGTTTTTACAGGTAACAAAACAAACTACCATTAATTCATAGGAGAATAGTGTGGCAATATCGAGGTCTCCTATCTGGATCTATACATTTCTTCAACTAATTTTTTCTTCACTCAGATCCCAGTCATTCTATATCTTATCAGATTTCGATCAACTCTAGTTCTCTTCCGTCAATTATCTTTTAGGATTGTCACTCTATTTTATTCTCCTTTATTTTAATACAAAGGAGACCGTAAGGTTTTTTTAAACTTTTAACCTACTCCTGCTAAAAATAAAAATAAAACAATAAAATAGTGTCGTGATAGTAAATTGCTTATACGATTAAGGCGTTAACATGACCTTTAAATGGATAACTAGGTCAAAAGTTGTGAATATAAACTAGAAATACTATTACATTATGACGACAGATGTAAATAAAGTAGACATATTATTAATTCATCCATTTCCAGTACAGTAATGTAAATGAAATCGAACAATAATGGTTACTATTAGAATTTGATTACTTATCTATAAGGTAGTAGAATAAAATCCCGATTTGTATATAAGGAGAAACTTTATGCATAAATATGACAAATGGTTACATAATAATAATCACTATAAAAGGAACAATTGATATTTCGAGTATGAAACATACATCAAACCTAATTTTAAAGATCGATCTTTCTTAAATATTTAATCATTTATACATAAAAATATAAATTGGAATGTGGCATTGAAGGAAGAAATATAATTATGTGTTTACTGTGATTGAAACTATACTTATAAAATTGAATCACAATAAAGTGAAACACTGGAACTGTTTTGTTAACTTACATAATATGATATTCCAGGTTTATTTTGATTATATTCATATTTTGTTTTTCTTATTACAAAAAATTATCCTTTTATTGTTGGAAATAAGGAAGACACTTGTTTTATCTCGCTGTCAGAATACGTATTGAAAGTTAGGTTATAAATACAGTTTGCAAATAAAACTGATTTCTCTCTTTCATGAGGTTATGAAAAAGGACTGTTTATGTGTTTAAAGATGAACAGATCAAACGTTCTTTAGTTACAGTTAAACACTAAAACTGGTGTAGATTGCTATTAATATTGTAATTATTACGTTAACTAATAAACAGAGAATTGCACCTGTCATACTATTTCATATTACTAAACTCCAAAAAAAATCTAAAGATCAAGTGAATACGGATATTTCAAAGTATCACTTACTTTAAACAATGACTTTGTTTTTAGGTCATACTTGAAGATAACATTTTACCCCTTAGTTTATGTGAACATAACATTTCCCCTAAAGCTATGTTTGTATTGGAATTTCCAATGTAACACTTTATGCATTTCCAGGAGTAAAATATGATACAATATAACATAGGAAATAATTTTTAAATACAATTTCACATACAATATATTTATTGTTCAGCACTATGGAGTTTGTCATTGTTTTAAATAGCCATAACTAAAACTGATTGCATTGTTACTCGTACACTATATACTTTGTAATATGTAATTTAGTTTTGAAACTACTACATGCTCTCAGAAATAAGTGATCTTTATACATCTGTAAGTACATTGTAAGAAAAACAGAGAGTCAAGGGCAGCATGACTTCAGGAGTATATATCCGTCATATATAAATACATGCTTATCAATATAATTGGGAGTTAACAACTGGAATATCATTCCTGATATTTTATTTCTCTCAGTATTTTCAACAATGACAATAAAATGTATAAGAATTTTTAAGTGGTAATATTAACAATTGTATTCGTATTTGTAAATTTTCCATTTTAAATTCATTTGTAGCTAAAAAAAGAATTAATTTCTAAAACGTATTATTATATCAATTTTTTATATGTAAGAATATAAATAACTTCCTGTGACAAATCTAAAAAGATTTGTATTATAGTAGCAGAAGTGGTCTGATAAAATCACATACGCCAGAACTGGTATTATCTGGTGATGAATTTTATTAATGATACATTAAACACTCAAGTTTTTAACTCCTTGTTTAACATTAAGTCTATTGACTCCTTGTTCAATACCTTACCTTTTACATCTACATCGCACGAATTTGTGACCAAATAAAGAGCATAAATGTGTTTATGATTATTCTAAGACACCAATTTATAAATATAATTGTGTATTTGACTTAAAATAACTACTAGTCGTTAATTATAATTTCGTTGATTTTTTTTTATATTTCTTGAATATCTACATTTTTCCTACTTAAGCATTTTCAGAATACATTTAAATACCGGTACTTTACAATTTTCGACTCCATAGATACCACAGTATTCAAGAATATGTACACATAGACACCGTCTGTTTTATAATACAATTTAATTTTTAGTTATGAGCAAAACTCTTTTCTTCAACAGAAGAACATATTTTTTTGTAAAATATTTAAAGTTATCAAATCGTCTTTTGGAAATACATCATCCCTAATGTCTGATAATAATACAACAGTCCAATATTACAATTAATCACAAATTATGTACGTATTTAGACAGTTCCATAGACCATGACACACAACAATAATAATACTTATACAAACTTACACAACGTTTTCCTTCAGGACGTAAACTCATTTTAAAGAGAAGACTCTGAATTGAATGAATTAGTAATACGACTATAATAGCCCAAATAATTTATTTAAATGTAAAAAGTTAAGTCAAATAGTTATTCGTGTGAATAGTCACCGTGATATCTTGTTAACATTATATGTAGTACATATATATTGAATAAGGGGTATAGTTTAAAATAGTACATGAGGGGTATATATTTATTACTAAAGAGAAGAAATTTATTTCTACTATACATTGGGAGGTATATGAAGAAACATAAATCATTTAACGTCTACATGACGTCGCCCAAATGTGTGAGAACATGAAATATTAATAATGAATAGCAGTAAATGCATTGTAGTTGTAATTTAATTTGAACAGAATAAAATGTATATATTATTTAAATTATATAACATAAAAATATACTATTTTTTTATCAATCGAACAATTGAAGATAATGTTATTTTATTATTGGCTGAAAATAACAATAATTTATATACGTTGTTTCCGCTAGAAAGAATATCATTTTTATATTACTGATATTTCATATGATTGATCATATTAACTATATTTTGATTCCTTTAAAATAAAATAATGTCTTTTATTTTGGACGTTCGGACCGATGTGATGTTCATAATCCTGATATTTTGTTTCTTCATTTTCTATGTTCTTACAGAGACGGAAAAAATCAGAAATAATACAGTATATTATTAGATTGATTTTGAAATGAAACAAGCGAATAAAAAAATTACTATATTAAATAAAATAAAACTAAAATATCAAAATGTTAATTGTATAGTTGTGTAAAATGGACAATAATTAATGTAAATGCTTATCTCTTATAAAATTAAAAGGTTATTGGTCAGGTTGTTAACAATAAATAATTTAACCTACTGTAGAGCATGTAAATTTGTACCGGTTATGGCAAACCTTAGATAGTTCGTACTCGTGAAATACAATAATACTTTAGAACAGTGCTGGGCGGACGAGGTTAAATCTACCTCCTCATTGATACCACCGTCATATACTCGTAATAAACTTCTCTTAAATTGCAACCTGTTCAAAGAATATCAGGTTTCAAGTATCTTTCAGTCAGCTTAAATTATCGAGAAATGTTGTAGATCAAATAAATTTTAATAAATATATGTGAAAAGTTATTAGTTTCTCTTTATTCAAATTTAAAATCATCTTTTGTTATCTAAATTTCCTTACCTTTGATATTTAAAGTTAGAAATTTGTTTTTTTGATTTTCAGAAATAACTAATATTGTACTAATTATTCCCACTTTAAAGATGATAATTAGTAAATAAAGCCAGAGTGCATAACATATTGTTAAACAAGTACTAGTAAAATAAATAGAAACAAATATTTCGCAAATCTCCTAATGTAAAATCTGCCATGTGTCATAGCCAAAGTTTAACTTAACAAGTTAAATCCTAGACTAACTGATTTTAATAATTTAAATAAAGGCTACTGAAACAAAGTATTTAAGCTAATTCTAAGATACTGTAACATCTATATGTTATTGCGTATGTTAAAATTCTCAAACTAATCGAATAATGTAAAGTTTTACGAAATTGTAACTTTTAACGAACAACTACAAGTTTTGATTAAATTAATAAAACAGTACAATCTTCATGAAACCATACTTGGCAAAGCCGAATTGATTTGGGGAACATAATTTTGTAAATTTTCTCTATTTAATGTGCAATGATCAGAAGTTTCATAGAATCCACATTTTTTACACGGCGATCAGAGTGTTGCCTACAAAATATTTCAAAGTTTAACTGTCTATAAAAAAAAAATCAATAAAATCGTCTTTCTTGAGTTACAAATTGAATTAATAATAATAACCTAAATGTGTTAATTACCACTTTGATTCAATTAGATTTATTGTAATAACTTGTTTAAAAAGTAAATCTATAAGTTGTTTCATGTCTACAATTAATCTGGTAGAAGAATAATTTGTGACATTACTTATGAATTTATTTATTAGGTAGGATATTTAAGTTAGCCATTTAATAAATTATTCATGAATGCACATCTCAAGTTACTTAAACTATGATGTATGTACCGTGGGAGTGTCTTGGTTCAATGTTTGAGGGTCAAACCGTGGATGCTAAAACATGATCTAACATTGAAAAGTAATTTGTATTTAGTAATTAAATTCATAACAATGAAATTTGTATGTAGCATCTGAGGAAATAGAATTTTTAAAATTGGCATGACATTATCTATTGGCTATATATTTGAAGGTTTGGATTTAACATTAAAAATAATATTTGTTTCATCAAATATTAAAATTTGTTTTGTATACAATTTTATAAACACTAGTAGTATTTGAAATACCCTACTAAGTTAGTAAAGATGTTTCCAGCTACAGAACCTTTTGTGGGTTTTAAAATATGTGTATTTCAATTAATGTCTATACTTAGAAAGGAATTAATGCAAATATTTATATTTTAACTGAATAAATTAAAAACTAATATCTATTTTACATTCAAGTTAGTGAAATTATTGGTAGACAGGTTTCACTATCCTAAGAAGAAGAAAAGCTACACAGATGGGAAAATCCATAATTTATAATAAGTTAGAGTGTTGAGAACGTTTGAAAATAACGAAATTAAAGTGTCTTAATGTTTAGAAAGTTCTATTGCTTTGTGGTTGCGGTTTATATTAATCATTATTTGCATTTGAGGCGTTTATGTCATTATTTGGCAGGATCGAAAAGTGAATATAACCGGAGCTTTTTGGGAGGATCATACAAATATACATTACCTTCTTCATTAAAATTTTAAAATTCTATTTCAATATTTTTGCAAGGAAGCACTTAAATAATTTATTTTAGTACATTTTCTGTCATTTTAAGTTAATTTTCAAATTTAATTGTCATTTCCAAAAATTAGATATCTTTTCAAGTGCACTAGCCAATGCCACTATTGATTAAGCATGCGGTACTTGTATATACAGTATATAGAAAACAATAATTCTAGGCAACTGTCCATGTCGTAAACTGATATAAAATATACTTGTAATGTTAATTTTCATTTTATTAAACATATCCACATGTTTTGTTGATGATAAGATTGCTTTTGAAAATATGTTAACGAAAATCTTCATTCTTACAGTTTTTATTATTTTTTCCTAATATTTACAATAGAGACACTTTGGCTGCATGACGAGTTTGATTTGACAAACTTGAATTTTTTAACTTTTAAATCATATTTCTTCAACACCAGATATCCAGTTTACCAAAGTAAAAATATGATAATAATATTATTAGTTATATTTATAATAATGTTGTATAAAGTCGTTAAATCGTCTCGGTGATCATCCTCTAAAATCTCTAAATAAATAGACAGTAATAAAGTAAAACTATAGTCCTCGTATAATCAAAGCAGCCTTGAGGTTAAAATAGGACAAGAGTTGGTTAAATGCCATATTAACCACGATGGCAGTTTTATTCTAAAATAAACCATATTTTCTATTTATTTTTTTACAATTATTTAAGACGAAAAACCTAACAGTCATCCTCACCTTAAAATAAAAAAGAAGAAAAGAGCTGCAAATAGATCCCTAGCCGTCATATACTCAATTACTTTTAGCTTCATTATCGGAAGAGAACACGTTTTGGTCAAGAGAGAAAGTGCAAAATCTAACTTAAGTCTAGATGAAGATTCAGCAGGGATGCGTCGGAATTGCAACAGCTCAAGTCACTTTAAATACAATACAATATTTATGATTTCCTTGTACCATGTGAAAAAAGGAAGAACATACATAAAATAAAGCCACCTTTTCCTTGAATGATCAGATAACGTCACCGTTAAAAAAGAACAGATTTGATCAATAGAGATCTGACAGAAAAGATGGAAGAGTGGAATCCTATTCCCAAGACTACAAAAGAAAAGGTATAGATTCAGCTAGGTTTCCATAGGTATAGTCACTACTGCAATTAAGTAATGAGGAAGTTCAACATTTTTAATGACATTAAAAAATGCATAAACTCTCACTGACAGTTGCTATACACAGTATTTATAACAGAAGGAATACTTTCAAGGTAAGGTTGTGTTTGTTACATAAATAACATTTTTGTATGATTTAAATTTTGGAAAGCTCTACTTTTGTTAGTAGAGCCAGCAAGTTCAAGTAGTCAGTTTTTTACTTAATTCTTTTAATTCTTAGAATGTACAACGGTTGCAGCTGTGGAAGTGCATTAAAATCGCCGATTGTTCTTGAGGAAGTAGATTACTCGTTCACAGAAAAAGCTGCCAGAAAATACCATTTCAATTAGCTCAGAGCTAATAAATTTGATGCAGTTCATAAAACATGTATGGTTTAATCACACAATTTTATAGATTCACAAATAAGCCTGCAGCAGGAAATAATTCGATGCTTACGGTAATGTATATTTAACTACCTATGAAGATTTTTCACAAATATGTATTAATTTTTATTGTAATCCCATAATGAAAACATGCATTTGACCGAATATTCAAGCGACTGTCACCAGAACGAAATAATTGTGGACGTGTTTGTACTCTGACCGAAACGAATGTTTGATTTTTAAAATCGCCTTGAATCTTCTCTGAGAGAAAGCTCGTCGCACCATTCTCCTCAGAATGAGATATTCATAACAATCATCTTCCCTGACAGAAATAGACAATAAATAGAAATGAAATAAACTTTGTGATAGTATGGCGATGAATCTTTACTTGTTGACAGAATATAGAGCTTCGTGTCTGGTTACAACGTCTTGACTCATCCCAGGCCAAAAGAAACGTCTAAAACACCCGTCGCAGTACACATAGTTGTTTACCAATATGGAGAGAGAGAGAGAGAGAGAGAGAGAGAGAGAGAGAGAGAGAGAGAGAGAGAGAGAGAGAGAGAGAGAGAGAGAGAGAGAGAGAGAGAGAGAGAGAGAGAGAGAGAGAGAGAGAGAGAGAGAGAGAGAGAGAGAGAGAGAGAGAGAGAGAGAGAGAGTGAGGGAGAGGGAGAGAGAGAGAGAGAGTAATCCCGACAGTACTCTCAAACGAAATATATATATTCAACTTCAAATTTCAAACATTGTTCAATGTATATCACACGTGGGTTTTTCTACTGGGTAGTCAGTCGCTGCAGGAGTCTTCAACTTAGAATAGCCTTACACCAACATTTGTTTTCTATTGCAGTTAACTGAGTCTACTTTCCAAGATTATGCCGATAAATGGTATCCCTCTAACTAATTTTCTGTTCCAGTGAAGTACCAGATAGCTGTTTGCAGAAATTAGGGAGTTTTTTAGATGGGGGAGGGGAGAGGTTCTTTAGGTGTTAGTACACCTCGCTTGTGGAGGGATGATCCCCCCTGTATCTCTCAGGAGTGAGAACTGCGTATATGTATTATATACTCTATAAAAAAATCATACTCTCTCAATTTCTCGCTCTCTCTCGTTACTCTTGTTGTCTAAATTGTCTAATTTACTTTATTTATTCTTAACTGTCTTTCCTTCGTTAGTCTGGCATCACGGAGGCCTCGATCGTTGTCTAAGGGCTGATCCCCTCTGACAAGCTTTACCTTCGTGATCTGTCAGCTGATCCCGGCAGGACGGACTTCTCTCCAGAATGTACGTTCCAACCTCCGAGTGGTCTGTCGATTAATCCCGACAGTACTCTACCTTATTCGTTGTCTAGGACTGATCTCCTCGAGACGAACTCCTACCAGGTCTTTCCTACTGAATACGCATATTGTCAAGGCCCTTCTGATTCTACTTTTAAACTCATTTTAAACAAAAATCCATCTTCGAGTGGTATAAAATTTAGCCTGAAATAAAAATACATATCATATATATACCACTTATGATAAGGGATATATAAATGTCAAAGTTTTTCTCTTCATTTGTTTAAAGCGGATATGTAACAAATAAAAATTCCATACCTGTTGAAAAGTCTCTTTGAAGTGGGTAGGTATTTTATTTTTAATTATTATTTGTTTGTTTGTTGTTACATATACATAAAATTATTCTAGATAGACCAAATAAGATGGTACACGGAAAAACAGTACGTCAGAAACCAGATTCGTATTGGAGAAACCATTAACGGTTTACAAATTCAACTTAAAACCGGGTTTCAAATCAACCATGCCGCCTTCCTAGTAATCTAGGATGCATTACTATTAGTTTATTCTATATTTCTACGAGTAGTATAACATATATACTGAACTGTTTGTACACCTCATGTAAGAAGTTATTACCACCTAACCAATAAAAATTTGTTAGGGATACATTACACAGAGATATTTAATGCAGATTTTCCGTGAGGTCAAGAATATATATGGTTTCTTATAATCTACAGAAAACCACAAAAGTGGTTTAGTAGAAAGCACTTAAAAACATTTTATGATTGTGAAAAAACCGCCACTTATGTACACAGAGTGTTATGCAAATTACCTTCGTGTAACAATATTGAAAAAAAAAGTAATGAAACGACTACATAACTATTCCTCCTACTTAAATATAAATAGGTGAACGAAAACTATATTTTATCTTCTAAAAGAAAATGACAATGACGCAGCAATTCTAGTTTTTGTAGACGAGAACGTAGAATTTTTATTTTAAATTGTTTTTTAGAAAATTTTAAACTAACATTTAAAAACAAATCACGTTTTAATAAAAATTAATTATCATACCTTATTTCAAGTCGATAGTACTTCTTTATATTATAGTAATGACTACATGTTTCGCTGCCATAGGCAGTATCATCAGGCCAGCTAATAACATTAACACTTTGTTCACATACACATCACAAACACATATAAAAATCTCAGTCTAGCACAAATGATCGTTTAGAAACGGCACTCATTAAAAGTTAAAAATTATTTTTGTTCCCAGTATTTTGGCCACATGTTCACTAACTGAGTTAGATTGGGATTTAAAAATGTAAGTTAATTAATTAATGTAGTTTTAATGCAAAACAATGAATATTTTAAAAAAAAGTCTGTAATTTATCAAAAAAGTAACGCTTTAGTAATAGTAAATAAATAAAAACTAGCATACAAAGGAGTTAAACCTGTGCCTTAACAAATTAGAAGTACTAATGCATTTCCCTTGTCTCTCGTTTACGGTGATGGAGTGCAACTTGGTGTTGTTGACTTAGTTTGATGACTATGTGGCCTAATTGTACGGTTTTCAATACAGATTTCTACCAATGGTACACAACTTATATACTGAAATAAATAGACAACTTCTAAATGCAACTAGTCGTAAGAAGATTTAAATTAACATTTTCAACATTTGCTTACTGGAATTTTTGGAGTAAACAACATAACACAATTGGAACTAATTTCTATAAATGTAGTTTTATAAATGAACTAATGTAATTGGACGTCTGATGAAAATTGTTGAATCTTTGTTCATACAAAGATACGTTACTTTTTGATGAGAAAAATATACATATACAAATTTATACAAATATACCTCTGTGAAATATTTAAAACAATATATAACATTGCTGTATTCATACATTTAAATAATATTTTCTTTGTTTTATAATGTTAATGGTTTGGGTAAACTCTGACATGATCAAATGATAGGCTAAGTAACCTCAAGTGGTATACTTAAACGCATCAACTAATGTACCAGGAGGATAAGTAGCAAAGGAGATAATAAATTGCATTAATTAATTATAATTGCCTAAGGTTTGTGAAATCACACATACAATATGAAACGAAAACTGTAGGATAAACTTCTGAATCCACTATGGTATATATTAAAGGCCCATATATATTTTTCTCTAATGTACAAATATTTAAAGATTTAATACGTCAGGTGAATAATAAAATAAAGTGTATTTTTTCATTCAAAGAAATTATTTGTTTACTAGATCATAAAATATAACAATTTCCACTTTCTGATACGTGAGCACATGTTTTCCTCTTGAGTTATGTGTATACTGCAATTTCAAGCTTCTTCATTTATTTGCAGGAGTATACGATCTCAAACATAAATTATAATGTTAATATATGTTGATTAAATATTTCACAAATGAAATTCTTTATTATTAATGGACTTACAATTTATATTTATGTTGTGTATTCGTAGTGTTATCGCTTTAGAGAAACAAAGATAATACTATTATAATTCAGCTAAAGAATTGATATTGAGAACTTGATTACTAAAGTGACTGAAAACATCTAGAAACATTCAAAACCGGTGTATTCGTTTAGGGGGAGGGGAGGGGTATATTTTAGCGCATTTATGTGTGTGTTGTGAAATATTCAATTAACATTTCCAACAATAATTTCATTTTAAATGATTAAATATGACACAAATTACAGTTCATTAATTAGATATATATCTTAACGTTCTTTTAATTACTGTCAAAATATATTTGTATCTTACAAAAGAAGGTTTATTTCTAACTAGAAATTTTGATGATGTTTGTTTAAAGACAAACCTCAGTTTATAAAACAAAATCAGAATGTCTTTATGAAAAATAGCGGGACATCCACTTTATAATTACAGAGACAACAAAAACATTCACTTTTTGTCAATCACAACATGCTTCAAATATCCGTATGAATATTGAGTACTACAGATTCTATATTTGTAGTGATTTATCTTACCTCTGATGAGTAATGTTAACTCAATGCTAGAAACTACGTTGTCCAGTAAGGTATCTTCGTTTCCTATCTGACCCAACATTTCTCCACACAGTTCCTGACGATGCACAGAGTTCCTGCAAGATGTTTTACAGATGTTTCGGGATTAATCACATTCTCAAACACTGCACACGAAAACATATTAAAATTTAAAAAAAAACAACAGTACACTTCTTATTTTACGTCCATTGAGACGTCGTCGAAATAAACAAAACACATCAAAAAAACAATTAAAACGTGTGCAGTGTTTGAGAATGCAATTTGTCGCAAGACAATTGTAACACGTCTTTACCAACGAAAGTTTAACAGTAATAAACCATATTTACGACTATATTCTGTATATGTTCTTTTTTCGGTACTTTTTCCAATTTAATGATTTTTTGATTGACATAGTTTAAACCATGGTTTGCTTGGTTTGAAGATTTCATATTAATCTATATTCTGGTAAAGAGTGATCTAATTGTCTTTGACTGTATACAAGCCTTTTCGTAGCTCCATTTAAAATAATGTAATAACCAAAAGAGTCAATAGTTTTTCGCTAATTTTAGACAATTCATGAATATACAGTTGTGTAGTTTGTTCCAGTAAACAGTGTCTGTTTCTAAATTCAATGGAACTGTTAGGATTGAAGATTTTAAGTTAAGTCGGAATGTACGAGATAAATATTGTTATTCCCCTCAATATTCACCTGAGAATAAACAATCATTGCGACAAAATAGAAATGTTAGGTAATTACTTGAATTGAAACCGTTGTGGTGATTTAGGCACCATTGGCCTCCCCTTCCCCTTTTTCTATCTGGTATGTGAGGAACGGACTTGAGAAGCAGGCAGTCGTGCATCAACCAGCAGTGAAGGAAGATGTCTGGACAGCGCTTATAGTTTATTTTCCAATAGTCCCCTAATATTAAAGTATGCCTTGCTAAGCCTATAGGACTATAGAGCCAGTACGGTCCTAGGGTTTATATCTGGGCGCATCGGGTTTTTTGGAACCGTAATAGTATTAGTTGAACTAACACACGGCCATATTAGGCCTTTGGTGTTAGTCCGACATGGTGTGCCAATACAGTGTAGTTTATATTAATATTTAGTTTTAGTGTAAGTTGGTGTTGTTTTAAGTAAGTTAGTTTTAGAATTAGATCCCCTCTAAAATCAATAGCCTAAATTGAGATTCGCCCAGTGTATATATACACACGCGATCTGATGACCCGGCAACGTATAATAAAAGCAGATACACGTACTTCCCAAAAGTTACCTTCGCACCTTCCAATTCGTCACCAACAACTGAAGAGGAGACTTCTAGTGGAGAGGAAAATAGGTCAGTTGATTATAGAAGAATCTGCTGCACGGGAGAACGTGACCAGGGTGCTTTCACGAGATTTGATTGATTGGTGAAGAAAATCCCCTACAAGAGCTTAACGGCACGGAATCACCTTCCGCACTAGGCTTCATTTCTAAAGCATTTTGGTAAATCTTTGTAGTTCATATTAAAGTCTACATTCTGTCATATTCATTGTGATCTAGATCGAAAGTTCTAAACTTACAATATTCAAATAGTATATTAGTTTACAGTAAAGAATCACTTGTACAAATGTTAAGGCTATATAAATAAATTATTACGACAATGAAGTATTTTTATTATTACAACCTATGGACCATTATAGGTTGGTTATAACCGTAATTTGGTTTGATTTCCGTTTTGATCATGTGATTTCGAGTTTATATTTAATATTACTAGATATTTAAAGTCTGCTAAGACGAAGATAGTAGTTGAGAATTACAGAAGAGTTATGAGACGAAGTGTTTTCTTCAACTCACAAAGTGTAATGTATAATAATAAAGTCATGGTATAAATCATAATTAGTATTTATTGTCAGATAAAAGGGTTCCACTGTGTTGTAATAGCTAATAGAGCTAATGCAAGATACATGTAAGAACATTACATAAAACTCCAACCACTCGAATTTTTCATTAATTATAATCGTGCACCTAATCTAAGGGTTTCTAACCTAAGCTCTCTATTCCAATCTTAAAAAATATCTCCTACCTGGACCTGACCTATGTAATGGTTTTCCGCCATAAGCAAACGTAAACTAATCTTTTAGATATATGTGACTTACTGGCAGTTGTTTTATAATGATATTGTAATCTTCATGGCTAAAAATATTAGAGAAAGGAGAACAAAAGTTAAGTTTTGGGGAAGAAGTCATGGCTCACCATATAAATTTGCTAAATTAACAAATACGAAATTTTCATATTTAACCCATCGAAATATACTGTTTTTTTTCTATAAATTAATTACGAATTTGCAAAATATCTGACAATGTCATCACCTCCATGTTTATTTAAATTGGAGACCATGTACAAGCCTAACCTAAAGTAACCCACACACGGAATACCATGTAAAAACCTTCCAAATTCAAAACTAGCGTCCAGTACAGCAAAACTATCCAAAAACTAATGAAGAGCAGAAGGTTTAGGTGGTTTTCAAGACATATGCTATTTTAGATGTGTTCGTGTGAAGTTGACCCATTCACGGAAGACCATGTTTAACCCTTCCGAAATAAAAACTAACGTCCAGAATACCAAAACTATACAAAACTAACGAAGAGCAACCTATAGGAGGTTTTTAAGACATTTGCTATTTGGGGGAAGGGGTCTCCTCATCCTTTGAGGTTATGGTCCTAATTATTTATAAGGTGACATTGAGAAACGTCCACACACACACACACACGCGCACGCACACACACACACACACACACACACACACACACACACACACACACACACACACACACACACACACACACACACACACACACACACACACACACAATCTTTAGAAAAGAAATTTATGCTTTATTATAAATTAAATTTTTGACGTGAGAAAGTGAAAAATCAATTTGAATTAATTAATTAATCAATCAATTTATTTACACTACATATGTAAAATATATACTATAGGATTAATACGAAAATGAAAATCCATCAATAATAAATAAATATTCTGAATAAATTCAATCCATCATAATACATAAATATGTAATAAAACTAGCTGGTATCCCTGTTCTAAACAACAAATGAACAACTTGATTGTTTTTAATTAGTACATACTACCGTTTTTCCTAATTAATAGTTTACAATCTTCACGGAAGCATTGTAAATTTTACTCTATATAAAATTCCTACAGAAGTGAATAGCCTACATCTCATAAAATCCATAGCCACCATACAGATTTTTGCTATTCATAAAACTGAGCTAATGCTATAACCAATTGCGCCACGTGGTCCCCTATCATTGAATTCAACAATTAATTGAATGACAAATTACTGATTAGTGTCACAATTTTATTCTATATATTACGTTTGACTAAAACTAACACATCCAAAATATTTTAGTTAATTGACATTGATTGATTGATCACACGTCTTTCTTCTAGTAAACTTGTAATATATCTTTGTGTGTTACGGAATAAGTTAAAACTTATTTCCATTTGACGTAACTGCATTTTCTACCAGTTATCATTAATATTTTTCATGTTTTGTGTTTACGCGATATACCTTCCCCGATGTTATGTAGACAATAAATATTTGATGTGGCTTCATTTTACTCCCAACGTTCATGTGGAAATAAATCTCTTTTGCTTTAAACAATGATTGTATTCACCCTTCTCACGTATTGTTTTAAAGTACTCCCGTATTCAATATATACAGACTTTGCATTGAACGTTTATATCCATACTTTAAATGTGAAAGGAGCTTTGAATTATTTGTTTTAAATAGTTCATATATTGACACTGTATCTTTAGACAAACTGTCACATAAAAAAAAAAGTAATATTGTAAAAAGTTTGGAAAACAATGATGAAACCAAGTTCATTAAGAAACATTTATACAGGTATCAATAAGTTACGAGAAAAATATTTTATTTTATACGTTATTACTTTCATTTAAAAAAAAGTAATGCTTTTATTAAATTGGTTATTTTTTTCGTTTCATGAAAATATTTTGTTAAGTTAACTGTTTTCCAGATATTTGACATTCAAAATTTCAAACAGCCACTTTTTTAAAAATAGATGAAACGACGTTTTGGATTTTTATACATAGATAAAAGATGTTATATCAAATATGTATACAAAATTTGAGATCAATGTATTTCCTACATCCCAGGATATTAAGTATTTAAAAAATAATAATAAATAAAATAAAAATAGCGGATAACTGGAAAATAAAGCAGTTCTGGACTTATGTTTATATGATTTGTTTTCTTTATTTTCACTAGTAGAATACGTCCTGAATGTTTCACCGTTTCTTTCTGAATCATCCTGTTTATTCCGACTAAAAAGTCAGCTAACAATCCTAAAACTTCCACGAGCTGTTACGTCATTGTATTTTAATTAATTATGAATACGTATGTTGTAAAATATTTAGAAAATAACGAGTTACCTTTCATATGCGATTACTATTATAAAGTGTTTAAATGAAGATTAGATATAAATTATTATCTAAGCACATTCAATAACATTGATATAGTTTATTCGGACAATTGTTTAAGCTCTCAACACATAACATTTAAGACTGGAAAATGACGTTAATAATTTAAAATCTGTAACTTGAAAAGGGCTAACAGCATAATACCCAAGGATTATGGTAAAAATTAAAGCTTATATTATTATTGTATACAGAATGTTGGTCTGTATAAACTTCGCTGTATATCTACAAGTAAATAACAAACATGTTATAATTAATCATAATGTTTTATAATTCAGTTCAAAATAAGATTTCTCCTAATACCAAATTCATTAGCAATAAATCATCTTTTCGTCGTTTATTTTTGAAACTGATAATTAAACACAACGTTAAAGCTAATATAGCAATGATGTAATAGTTATATACCACACCATAGATATTTAATACACTTCAAATATAAAACGAATGTAATCTGATGCATTTAATTAATGAAGTAAAACCACTGTAGTAGAGTTTCAGCCATAAATCCATTTGTAAAATGATATTTACCATTAACACTATGATACGCTTAGATTATTCCATACTAATAACAAATAATGTGTATCATGAAATAATAAAATCTATTGCTATTTGTAAGTCTATTAAAGTTGACTTAAAAATAAATATCTAACTGGAAAAATAGGTTTTATGGGGATCTTTGTTTAGTACATTTAGCCCATTAGGTATTTATTAAAATTTCTTCCAAATGTAATGTAATTATACATTTGACTCATAATGATTTCATAGTAATGTAACTTTAACGGATCAGTACATATTTCTTCGTGTTCAACTGATATTGATTGCTGATAACGTTACCTTAATCCTATGAGGTAATAAATAGTTCAACTGGCAGTTTATTTACAGTGAACAATAATAGTGCACAAAACTCGTATTTGGGTAACTTTAACGTACTCCCCTTGTTCTTGTTATTTTTTCAGGATATAGTATTTAGTTATATCTATTAAACAAAAGCACTTCCATTTATCAAAGTAAACAATTTAGTTACACTAAAACATCAAGGATTACTATACATTTTTGACGGTTTTTCAATAGACGAAAGTTGATAAGAAACTGAAAAATATATATGGATAGTATGAAATATAAACTGCATGAACATTGCAACAATTTTCTCAAATACAATTAAGCAGATTTAAATAAGAAGATAGCTAAAGTTAAGAAATCAAAATTATGAATTATTATTGACTATAATGATTTTAATTTAAAAACATTTTAAATGTGTGTATATATATATATATATATATATATATATATATATATATATATATATATATAAAGCCACAAGAAATCGGTAAACCATCTCCCAAAAAATTCTATTCAATTCTACAATGAATGTTAAAAACATAAAATATTCCACGGTCACTATTGTTATAGTACAAAATAACTCAAAATCAGTAGCAAGCTATTGATATCAAATTTCGGTGAAATATGAAAAAAGTATAAAAATGAGTTATTGAAGACATCGCTAAATTAAAATCATCTCAAAAACAAAGCAAGTAATTTCTATTAAAATATGATGAAATCTGAAGATATTTATAACCAAAAATCGTGTATCTCCCCTCAAATAAGATATGGTAACTTCTACCGTCTATTTACATCTATCGAAGTTATAAAATTAAATTTCTTTTATTATTAAACTTAACTTTGGTAATCGCAACAAATTTTGATCTTCAATTTTGACCGATCTTCACTAAAAATACAAATGGATATTGTCGACGAACCATCCGTCGTTGGTCATTGCAGTCTTGACATAGAGTACGATATTAGAAATATAAAGTAAGTGTGTTTGTATAGAACCCTATTAAAATTGAGAAAATTTTGAAATCCAATTACTGTCAAAATGTTGGTCATTTAAAAAACGTATATCCGTTAAGTTACTTTTAATTAACAATCGATAATATAAGAGTATTACAATAATGATAATATACGCCACTGTTTTTGTTGTTGTAATTTAGGTGTTAATTTAATTTTGACCCTGAGAGATCTATTGTGCCTCCTTACTTTATCAATTTCTGACGAGAGGAAGGTCACGCATCTTTTCTCCGCTCCCATCGTTATCCATTTCTTTTGCTACAATCTCCCAAGATATTCTTTGCAGTCCGTGAACAGGGATTCTCAAAAATATGCAAGTAGATTGTGTTCCTATACAAATTTTTATACATGAATCCCATAATGCCGATTGTACACCTGCATAGCCTTTCCAGTTATTCTTTTGAGAGAATCCCCACTTCAACGATTTTGCAACATCCGTATAGAAGGAGGAATTCTCCTCTGAAAAAGCAGGAAGAGTGCCTTGTTAAACTCCTTTTTTAATCCGATTCTTGTTGAAGGGTGGTTTCGTTAGTTTCCCTTTTCGCGCTTGTGATCTCTTGGGTTCGATCCATTGGTTTTGCCATGACTTTCTCGTGTCATCTTCTGAGCTGAGAACTGGATACACCATATTACTGCTTCCTTCTTTATTGCGTCGTCCATCCCATCAGGTTGTCCTGTTTACGGTAGCTGAGTATAGCTTCTTTGTATGGGTGGGTCCATTCTTTTTGCTATTTCCTGTTGGGTCATTCTACTAACTTGAACTTCCAAGGTTTTTATATAAGTGCGATTTCGTGGGATGAGCTGTAATGTCGTTATCTAAAAGTTCTACTGCTGTGGTTGCCTTTCAATAATATCAAATTCATCCGATTACGCCGGTTTAACATTTGTACGTTGTAAACAATTGAAAGCCTTGGTTTTCGTTAATACATCGCCATTTTTAGTTTTCTACGCTGTTTTTACATAGATGTCCGTTACGATCAATAAAATTGTTACGATTATAAAATTATCATTAAAATAACATTTAAGTTTTTTATTACAAAGTAATTTTATACATTATTAGTGTAATATTTATTTATTCTATATCAAATTAAAATATAAAAAAAATTATTTTGTATACATGTTTTTTTAAATACGGTACCCGTAATTTTTATAATTAATTTTTGGGAAGAGAACACATGGAATCAATTAAATCTAATTAAAAATGATAATAACAATGGTAAATAAAGTAATTAATAGATTACTTCAAATTACCTCATATGAGAGCAACCGTATAATATCAACATATTTCTTTATCAGCTAACCATGCAGATGTGTGATAATATTTATTTCTTTTCTTTGTCAAATACTTTTATACCCATTTCAAAGTCGCTTACCACACTCGGGAATGAACAAAATAACTAAAATCTTCTTTTATTTAAATAGTAAACTGTTTATTCAGAATTAAACCCTTATTAAAACTGTCATCCTCAGAGGAAATTTAACAAAGAAAACTGTTTACAACTAAAGTGACCAGTTTCTCTACCCCATTCCTCCGGTGTATTCACTTATCAACAATAGTGTTCAATTTTGTGACCTGTCACTTATACTGTTAGTATAGTATTTTGTGACCTATACTTTTATATTTGAACTATTCTGTAAACTAATTTAAGGAGACAGTTAAAAAAAAAATTATTATTCACTACACTTATTGTAGACTATTTTTTCATATCGAAATGTAAGAATATAAATGTTCCATACAAAGTCCACACAGATTAAAAAGTATTCTACACTAAATGTGCTAGGGAGGTTTGTAGATATTTATTGTTAAAGCAGAAAATATGTATTTTCACCTGAGAGTCGGAATGAAAATTTATAAACATAACACATTTATGGTTTATATGACGTCGACTAAAGCTCAAGATGTGAACGTATTAAATGTTTATAGTTAATAGAAGGTTCTACTAGCGGCTTTCATTACAATTTATCTTTGAAAAGTGTCTCTAAAAATATCCGCACGTCGGTTGAACGATTTTTACGTGATTTAGTTGACTCAAGAAGTGCTAACATAAATATACAAAAAGGATAATTTTTAAAGATCAATATTTAGAAAATTGTGTGTTGAATTTAATAAACGCTATTATTAGACGTTATTTTTATATCTCAAAAATATATAAACCTTTTTTTTATTTTTAAAAATAACAAAATTACAATCAACATAATAATTTGTATTGATTTCAAATGAAAATAAATGTTCAATGATTATTTTACCAAATAATATTGCTATTAATAAACTAATAGATATTTAACTGATAGGAATGTCTAAATGAATAACCAACAATCTCTTTCTTAGTAGCATATACACTTATAGTTGGTCAGAAAATTTGTGAGTGTTAAATTAATAATAATGTTTTTTATTTATTTTTAGTCCTAATGTTTAAACAGTTTCATCTATACATTTAACTAATCACATGCAAAAGTATACAGTATCTGTATTTTTATGTATAATAATTATAATCTAGGTATGGAATATTTATTGCAAATTTATAATTGTTATATCAGTTGTATATGGAAACTCAATACATTTATATTGCAGTTTACTAATATTTAATTTTTATGTAGTTTTGAAAATGAATGCAATGTAATTTAATCATATTTGAACAAAATAGATATTTGGAGTAATTTATATTTCACTTGGAAATAAATTTATTGTTGATTAACTCAAAATATTTTATAATATGTAAAATATGTAGAATGAATTTTACACAACCATTAATCCAATATATTGTACAGAAATGAAATTTATTGGATGTTACATATATTTAGTAACTTTTAATGGAATCTACTTAAATATATTAATATAACATACATAATACCATGCGCGCGCGCACACACACACACACATACACACACACACACACACACACACACACACACACACACACACACACACACACACAAATCACACAAATATAGTCAACAACCAGAGTCGCCTTCATAATATTAATCATAGCTTGCAACGGTTTAATTGAACCGCCTGCAAGGAGCAATTTTGGAAAAGAGCTAAATTCCAAAATTTCAATTAAATCAAATAAAAATTGTAGAAATGACAAAAACATTTCTAAAAATAAAATAACACATGTAAAGTTAAAGGGAATATGTAAGTTAGCCAAGCCAAGGTCACGCGCCTTGACAGGAAATGTCTAGCGTTCCGGATTGAACATGAATTCGTCCATATGTTTCTAATGCAAAAAACATCAAAATCCGAAAACTTAAATTAAAATGATATAATCGTGTAGGGCTAGGAAAACCTAATAATAAATAATAAGAGAATAAACTCGTCAAATTAATAATAAAAAAGTTATAGCCATAATAAAACGTCATAAAACATAAAAAACCCTTAAAATGAAGAAATTCCAAAATCTAATAATAACAACGCATAACCATAATATAAACTAGAAATAAATAAGACTCGAAATCAAAATTTAATAAAAGACCATAAAGTAATTAAATAATAAATAACCAAAAATGCAGAAAGTACCGTAACTTGTGAAACCCAGAAGCGAGGAAGAAGAGGAAAGCAGTTTTGGAACTTTCAGCATCAGAGGAACAACTTACAAAAAGAAGATTTTCAAAATTTCCAAAAATGGAAAAACTAAATTTTGAAAACTTACGAAATTTTCAAATCTCCGTAAAAGAAAAAATATATGTCGTATCGCTACAAATGAAGATGGAAAATCATCAGGGAAAGAAGGGCTTCAAAATGAAATCACCCAGAAGAAGATCGAGCGAAGCGAACGGGATATATGAAGAAAAGAAGAATTCGCAAGTAAAAAATTATAAATTTCAGGAATCAACTTGTCTTGAACGTCGTGCGCATAGTAGGCAGTAGACGCATGGAAAGGGAAAGTTACCAACTTCAACACAAATCCACCATAAGAAATTAAACTAATTATAACAAATAATAATAGGAATAGATAATTTAAAATGAGAAAAATAGACAAACAATAGAAGAATAAGCCAAGGAAAGTTCATCGTAGTGCATATAAATAAATAAAATTAATTAAATTGTGAAATAAAACAGTAACAATAATCAGTGAAGGTTGGCCACACTGAAAGGCCTAAAATTCGACGAGTTAACTTTCTTCAAGTTAATTCGACAGTCTCGTTTAGTACCAGCTCCAGGGAAGTCTTCTAATAGCAGCTCCAGGAAAGATCACCAACGTTATGCAACGGTTTAATTGAACCGCCTGCAAGGAGCAATTTTGGAAAATAGATGAATTCCAAAATTTCAATTAAATCAAATAATAATTGTAGAAATGACAAAAACATTTCTAAAAATAAAATAACACATGTAAAGTTAAAGGGAATATGTAAGTTAGCCAAGCCAAGGTCACGCGCCTTGACAGGAAATATCTAGCGTTCCGGATTGAACATGAATTCGTCCATATGTTTCTAATGCAAAAAACATCAAAATCCGAAAACTTAAATTAAAATGATATAATCGTGTAGAGCTAGGAAAACCTAATAATAAATAATAAGAGAATAAACTCGTCAAATTAATAATAAAAAAGTTATAGCCATAATAAAACGTCATAAAACATAAAAAACCCTTAAAATAAAGAAATTCCAAAATCTAATAATAACAACGCATAACCATAATATAAACTAGAAATAAATAAGACTCGAAATCAAAATTTAATAAAAGACCATAAAGTAATTAAATAATAAATAACCAAAAATGCAGAAAGTACCGTAACTTGTGAAACCCAGAAGCGAGGAAGAAGAGGAAAGCAGTTTTGGAACTTTCAGCATCAGAGGAACAACTTGCAAAAAGAAGATTTTCAAAATTTCCAAAATTGGAAAAACTAAATTTTGAAAACTTACGAAATTTTCAAATCTCCGTAAAAGAAAAAATATATGTCGTATCGCTACAAATGAAGATGGAAAATCATCAGGAAAAGAAGGGCTTCAAAATGAAATCACCCAGAAGAAGATCGAGCGAAGCGAACGGGATATATGAAGAAAAGAAGAATTCGCAAGTAAAAAATTATGAATTTCAGGAATCAACTTGTCTTGAACGTCGTGCGCATAGTAGGCAGTAGACGCATGGAAAGGGAAAGTTACCAACTTCAACACAAATCCACCATAAGAAATTAAACTAATTATAACAAATAATAATAGGAATAGATAATTTAAAATAAGAAAAATAGACAAACAATAGAAGAATAAGCCAAGGAAAGTTCATCGTAGTGCGAATAAATAAATAAAATTAATTAAATTGTGAAATAAAACAGTAACAATAATCAGTGAAGGTTGGCCACACTGAAAGGCCTAAAATTCGACGAGTTAACTTTCTTCAAGTTAATTCGACAGTCTCGTTTAGTACCAGCTCCAGGGAAGTCTTCTAATAGCAGCTCCAGGAAAGATCACCAACTTTACTCAAGTCTGAACAGGAAATCGTCGTGAAAATATTGTCAACGCTCTGTACTTCGCCAGGTTAATAACGGTGCCTACAGAAAGGATCGGCCTTGCAGGAGACAACGTGACATTCTACAACAGCTTAGTAGAAGAGATCTTCACTACGGACTCCGGCAAACATTCTTCTAGAACTTGTCGTCATCAACAGATTCTTCGAGAACTGGACTTCGAGATCTTCTAGACAACTCTCAGAAAACATCTCCAAGATCCTCAAACACTCTCAGAATCAGGACGAGCGGACTTGTGCACTCCACAAAACAAGGTACTGCATAAATCAAGCTTTTTTAATAAATAAAATATTTTTTAATAAACTTGAATTACGTCCAAAATTATTAAACTCAATAAAGTTAAATAATAACATTTTAAAGACAAAGTAAAGTCAAAATAAAGCCAATTTTAAATTCATTCAAATAAAGAGATATAAAATACAATAAAATTCGAGTCCAATAATAAAGCAAAAGTAACAGATTGGAAAGGAATAAATAATAGGATTCATATTTATGTGTATTAGAATAAGAAAATCAATTTGTTAGTTTTAGTTATTGTTAAAATTGTTTAATATAGTAGATTTTCAGTTTGTTAAAAGAGAAAGCATTTAATATAAATTGTCAGAAAAGGCGACATTAATTGTTGTAAAAGATTCGAAAGAAATCCATTGTTTCTCAAAATAAAAATTAAATTGTAGACTCTTAAATAAATCTGTTAAATTTCATTGTTGAATATTTTAATTAAATCTAACCCATTCAAAGAAACTCATTACATTAGAAAGAAGAAAAAGTAAGTGCTCACCAAGTATAAAGTTAAAAATTCAAAAAAGAGCAAATTTTGGTGTTAATGAATTAAAGAGCTCCAAAGGGCACACCCTTTGAAAAAGAGTCTGGAGTTTTAAGAAAGGTAAGCTAGTATAAGAAGTGAATATATTAATATAGTAAAATTTCCTGTGTTAGCATAAGTTGATTCAAATAAATTATTCTTGTGTGACATAAGAATCAAGAGCCTTATCAAAACTAATAAACTGCGAAAGAATCTCTCTCTATATAATATAAATATATATAATAGCGCGGGTTGTTTTGGTAGGGTCTTGCGAAGTGCGTCCCCAGTGGGTGTCCGTCTGTCCGACCGCCGGGGGAGGGTGCGTAGCAAGTGGCGCCCAACGTGGGGCTCGAAAGTAACCAAACAAAAAATTGTTAAAATTACTGTAGGGTTGAAAACGAACAGCTTAAATTCATTAAAATCAAAATTAAAACTTAAAACTTAAATAAATAAACAGTAGTAAACCTAATAAATAAATCTAAATAAAAAAATGGCAGCTCCGAAAGAAACAGAAACGGAAATGCAGAAGTTCATGAGATATTTCCAGGCGAAAGAAAAAGAACGCGAAGCTAGGGAAGAGGCAGATAAAAAAGAACGCGAGGAGAGAGAAAAAGCACGAGAATTGGAGAGGAAAAAAGAGAAAAAAGAACGCGAAGCTAGGGAATTAGAAAGGGAGACTAGGGAAAACGAAGAGAAAAGGGAACGCGAAGCGAAAGAAAGAGAACGCGAAGCAAGGGAGTTAGAGGAAAAAAGAGAACGCGAAGCTAGGGAATTAGCACGCGAAGAAAGCGAACAAGCGAGTAGGGAAGAACTCTTACAAGCTGTAGGTGGTTTAGGAGAAGACGTAAAGAAAAATTTTGAAGCAATTCAAAATAGAGTCGGAAATTGCGAAGACGAAATAGTCGTTTTGAAAGGGGAAATTCAGGAAATAGGGGAAACAATTAAAGGTCAGGATGACAAAATTAAACAAAATAAAGTTAATTGTGAAACGTTAAGCAAAAATATAAAATCGTTAGAAACCAAAATGAGACAGACAAGTATAGGGCAAAATTTAGTAGGGGCTGGGAGAAGCGTAGTGTACGTACAACCCGGTGCAGCAGGAAATAAAACTGTCGAATTTTGGGGAAGTTCTAAAGAAAGTCCAATGAAATTTCTAGCCGAAATAGAAGAGATTTTCATGGAAATCGATCCACAATTAGACGAAGGGGAGAAATTAAAAATCGTGGAACGACACATAAAAGGGCCGGTAATAGAATGGTGGAACGTAATAAAAGATAATAAAGATAGATACGGACAATTTAGGGTTAAATTTATAAAAAATTATTGGGGATATCAAGCCCAGCAACATATCCGAAATTTAATTGAAAACGGACAATATCGTGATACAGGATATATGTCAAGAGTTAATTATTTTTGCAAAATGGTGGCTAAAGGACAATATCTTGATCCACCAATCCCAGAAAAATTTATGATTAATAGAATCATGCGACATTTTGAACAAAAGGTACAATTTGCGAGTATAGGAAGTCATAGCGAAACCGTTGAAAGCGCGATAGAATTTCTTAGAACGTTTGAAACGATGGAAGGCGAACCACGTAGGGAAAATCGAGAAGAAAGACCAGCGTATAAGGGGAACCTTGATAGGAAAATGGCAGGAGCCATGGACTCTCAAACCTATCCTAGAACACCTAACCTTAGATCCTATGGGAATAGACCGCAAACAAACCAAAACCAAAGTAACCAAAAACCCAATCCTACACTACCTAACAATCCGAGACCCAGTCCAAAAAACTAGGTTATAAGGTCCCGGAAAAAAGCAAAAGAAAACGGTTACAGGCAAAAACAGGATTCGGGGCCGCAGATCAAAATGTAAAAAATAAAATCAAAACAGAGAAACCTTTAGAAAACTTTTCAAAAATTAAAAATCCAACATTAAAATCAGTAGGGAAATTACAAAACATTTCATGCGATATTAGGGAAGAGTTAATGACAGAAGGCGAAAATATCAACATTCAAACAAAATTATTAGAAAAATGTCCGGAAATAAACGTCAAAATTCATCAAACAAATATAAAAGTTTTAGTAGACACGGGAGCGCAGTGGTCGTGTATACAAGCTGAATATTTGGAGGAGTTAAAAAGACGGGGAAACAAATTTTTAGAATTACCAGTTTATAACGTCGAAGTAGTAACAGCCATTAAACAGAAAAAACAAAGAGTTTCAAAACAAGTATCAATACCCATGCAATTTAACGACAGAGTAGTAGATATAAATTTTCTGGTAGTACCAAAGTTAACTAGTTTAGGTATATTAGGATGTAATAGCCTATTCGAGTTAAACGCGAAAATTAATATGGAGGAAAAATACGTAATAATAAATGTAGAAGGGGAGAACAGAAAAATAAATTTCATCGAAGAAGCTAAAAAAGTAACTTCAAAAACCAATCTATTAAATAGATTGGACATAGAACAACCGTCAGCTAAAATCTGTGTACGGAAATTGCGAAATCAAATTAGCAATATAGGAGGTCCAAATACTATAATGCGAGCGAATGGGGCGTTATATGTTACTACATTACCCGGTGTAGAAGTAAAAACAAAGGGAACCGAACGTGACCAAGCCGAACGTGACAAAAGGGGAGAAAATACCAGAATTGACCAAACAGGACGTGTAAACAACAAACGTGACGGGAGGAAAGAAAAAACCGAAGCCGACAACATCGAACGAGACAATACAGGAAGGAACAGGAGAAGGGAAAACTTAGAGAGGGGAAGGGAGTTTGAACTCAAAGGAAAACCGGAGGTAAACCTTAGAAACCAAAACACGGTCGAAAGGAAGATGCCAATTCAAGGAAGGAACTTTAAAATCCAAAAAGAGATTAAAAGTGGAGCAACCTATCCAAGAAGAAGCAGGAAGAAGAGCGAAGCGAGCGAGAAAAGGGAAGAACTATATCCAAAAAAGCTTCAGAGTCGTGAGTTATTCGTACAAGGGCTAAGCAAAGTCGTCGTAAATAAAGAAGTAAGTCTTAAGCACCAAATACAAAATGGAGACCACGCAAAAATGAAGGGATCACTGGTAAACATACCTAAGTTCGAATTGAGCTTAATTCCAAAAGGGGAGTCCAGTAGTCAATCAAACCCAAACCTTAATAAGTTAGGAGCGAACGAAACAAAAAAGTTCAAAAATCGAGATGTAACCAAAAAGGTTAAATTCAAAACAAAAGTAAAGCATAGTCAAAAAAGGAAGGGGAAAAATAAATTTAAGTTAAAAAGGAAGGGAAACGTATTCGTAAAACTAAAAATAAAAAATAAACCAACGGTAAAGTTAAAAACTAGAAATAAAGGTTAGGATAGTAAAATAATAGTAAACATAAAGTAGAATAGGTAAATTCGTAAATTCATAATCATAAACATCGTCCATAAATAATATGTAATAAGTCCAAAAAGAATAAAGTTCAGAATAAATCGCAACGGTAGATAAAAACCAGCTGTTTCGATAAAAGCGAGGGGGAAAATTGGGACAAGCTGCGTAGGTCAGTTAATAAATAAACAAGCATCCGGAAGACATGAAAATTGTACAGTAATTAAGGTAGAGAGGGGTTCTTTCGTTATAGCGATAACGGAAATAAGAAATGTCAACATTCAAAGGAATTCCAATCTGTTATTTAGCGTAATCTAACCTAGCGCGAAATCAATTAAAAGTAAGGATGGCTTGATTTATGTAACTTACCATAGTGCAAAAGTGATTAAATTTGTGTCAAAATTTATAATTTTAAAAAAGTTAGGATAAAGTGTAAATGTGTATAACTATGTATAATCATGCTAAATAGACTGTTTCAGATGAAAGAGAGACGAAATGAACTATCGAACATGAAAAATATATATGTATTTGTATAAAATAAGGATTGTTTTCATATGAATATGTCATGTTTATTACCATGTTTTTGAAAAATATATATGTCACCAATTAATCATTTATGTTAGAAATAGGATTGTTTTATAGATAGTAAGTTTTCATGTTATATAGATAATTATGTTTTTTAAATAGAAAGGAAGTAAATATGTAAAGAGAATAGGAAAATTTAAGGAACATAAAATTTTAAAATCTAAAAAAAGGGATTTTAATGTCAAAATTTTAAGTTTTTGAGAGGGGAATTTGCAACGGTTTAATTGAACCGCCTGCAAGGAGCAATTTTGGAAAATAGATGAATTCCAAAATTTCAATTAAATCAAATAATAATTGTAGAAATGACAAAAACATTTCTAAAAATAAAATAACACATGTAAAGTTAAAGGGAATATGTAAGTTAGCCAAGCCAAGGTCACGCGCCTTGACAGGAAATATCTAGCGTTCCGGATTGAACATGAATTCGTCCATATGTTTCTAATGCAAAAAACATCAAAATCCGAAAACTTAAATTAAAATGATATAATCGTGTAGAGCTAGGAAAACCTAATAATAAATAATAAGAGAATAAACTCGTCAAATTAATAATAAAAAAGTTATAGCCATAATAAAACGTCATAAAACATAAAAAACCCTTAAAATAAAGAAATTCCAAAATCTAATAATAACAACGCATAACCATAATATAAACTAGAAATAAATAAGACTCGAAATCAAAATTTAATAAAAGACCATAAAGTAATTAAATAATAAATAACCAAAAATGCAGAAAGTACCGTAACTTGTGAAACCCAGAAGCGAGGAAGAAGAGGAAAGCAGTTTTGGAACTTTCAGCATCAGAGGAACAACTTGCAAAAAGAAGATTTTCAAAATTTCCAAAATTGGAAAAACTAAATTTTGAAAACTTACGAAATTTTCAAATCTCCGTAAAAGAAAAAATATATGTCGTATCGCTACAAATGAAGATGGAAAATCATCAGGAAAAGAAGGGCTTCAAAATGAAATCACCCAGAAGAAGATCGAGCGAAGCGAACGGGATATATGAAGAAAAGAAGAATTCGCAAGTAAAAAATTATGAATTTCAGGAATCAACTTGTCTTGAACGTCGTGCGCATAGTAGGCAGTAGACGCATGGAAAGGGAAAGTTACCAACTTCAACACA
Source organism: Aphrophora alni (assembly GCA_963513935.1). Lineage (NCBI taxonomy): Eukaryota > Metazoa > Arthropoda > Insecta > Hemiptera > Aphrophoridae > Aphrophora > Aphrophora alni. The sequence continues at coordinate 72,199,291 of OY740766.1, forward strand.
AATCCACCATAAGAAATTAAACTAATTATAACAAATAATAATAGGAATAGATAATTTAAAATAAGAAAAATAGACAAACAATAGAAGAATAAGCCAAGGAAAGTTCATCGTAGTGCGAATAAATAAATAAAATTAATTAAATTGTGAAATAAAACAGTAACAATAATCAGTGAAGGTTGGCCACACTGAAAGGCCTAAAATTCGACGAGTTAACTTTCTTCAAGTTAATTCGACAGTCTCGTTTAGTACCAGCTCCAGGGAAGTCTTCTAATAGCAGCTCCAGGAAAGATCACCAACTTTACTCAAGTCTGAACAGGAAATCGTCGTGAAAATATTGTCAACGCTCTGTACTTCGCCAGGTTAATAACGGTGCCTACAGAAAGGATCGGCCTTGCAGGAGACAACGTGACATCCTACAACAGCTTAGTAGAAGAGATCTTCACTACGGACTCCGGCAAACATTCTTCTAGAACTTGTCGTCATCAACAGATTCTTCGAGAACTGGACTTCGAGATCTTCTAGACAACTCTCAGAAAACATCTCCAAGATCCTCAAACACTCTCAGAATCAGGACGAGCGGACTTGTGCACTCCACAAAACAAGGTACTGCATAAATCAAGCTTTTTTAATAAATAAAATATTTTTTAATAAACTTGAATTACGTCCAAAATTATTAAACTCAATAAAGTTAAATAATAACATTTTAAAGACAAAGTAAAGTCAAAATAAAGCCAATTTTAAATTCATTCAAATAAAGAGATATAAAATACAATAAAATTCGAGTCCAATAATAAAGCAAAAGTAACAGATTGGAAAGGAATAAATAATAGGATTCATATTTATGTGTATTAGAATAAGAATATCAATTTGTTAGTTTTAGTTATTGTTAAAATTGTTTAATATAGTAGATTTTCAGTTTGTTAAAAGAGAAAGCATTTAATATAAATTGTCAGAAAAGGCGACATTAATTGTTGTAAAAGATTCGAAAGAAATCCATTGTTTCTCAAAATAAAAATTAAATTGTAGACTCTTAAATAAATCTGTTAAATTTCATTGTTGAATATTTTAATTAAATCTAACCCATTCAAAGAAACTCATTACATTAGAAAGAAGAAAAAGTAAGTGCTCACCAAGTATAAAGTTAAAAATTCAAAAAAGAGCAAATTTTGGTGTTAATGAATTAAAGAGCTCCAAAGGGCACACCCTTTGAAAAAGAGTCTGGAGTTTTAAGAAAGGTAAGCTAGTATAAGAAGTGAATATATTAATATAGTAAAATTTCCTGTGTTAGCATAAGTTGATTCAAATAAATTATTCTTGTGTGACATAAGAATCAAGAGCCTTATCAAAACTAATAAACTGCGAAAGAATCTCTCTCTATATAATATAAATATATATAATAGCGCGGGTTGTTTTGGTAGGGTCTTGCGAAGTGCGTCCCCAGTGGGTGTCCGTCTGTCCGACCGCCGGGGGAGGGTGCGTAGCAGTTACTCAAGTCTGAACAGGAAATCGTCGTGAAAATATTGTCAACGCTCTGTACTTCGCCAGGTTAATAACGGTGCCTACAGAAAGGATCGGCCTTGCAGGAGACAACGTGACATCCTACAACAGCTTAGTAGAAGAGATCTTCACTACGGACTCCGGCAAACATTCTTCTAGAACTTGTCGTCATCAACAGATTCTTCGAGAACTGGACTTCGAGATATTCTAGACAACTCTCAGAAAACATCTCCAAGATCCTCAAACACTCTCAGAATCAGGACGAGCGGACTTGTGCACTCCACAAAACAAGGTACTGCATAAATCAAGCTTTTTTAATAAATAAAATATTTTTTAATAAACTTGAATTACGTCCAAAATTATTAAACTCAATAAAGTTAAATAATAACATTTTAAAGACAAAGTAAAGTCAAAATAAAGCCAATTTTAAATTCATTCAAATAAAGAGATATAAAATACAATAAAATTCGAGTCCAATAATAAAGCAAAAGTAACAGATTGGAAAGGAATAAATAATAGGATTCATATTTATGTGTATTAGAATAAGAATATAAATTGTTAGTTTTAGTTATTGTTAAAATTGTTTAATATAGTAGATTTTCAGTTTGTTAAAAGAGAAAGCATTTAATATAAATTGTCAGAAAAGGCGACATTAATTGTTGTAAAAGATTCGAAAGAAATCCATTGTTTCTCAAAATAAAAATTAAATTGTAGACTCTTAAATAAATTTGTTAAATTTCACTGTTGAATATTTTAATTAAATCTAACCCATTCAAAGAAACTCATTACATTAGAAAGAAGAAAAAGTAAGTGCTCACCAAGTATAAAGTTAAAAATTCAAAAAAGAGCAAATTTTGGTGTTAATGAATTAAAGAGCTCCAAAGGGCACACCCTTTGAAAAAGAGTCTGGAGTTTTAAGAAAGGTAAGCTAGTATAAGAAGTGAATATATTAATATAGTAAAATTTCCTGTGTTAGCATAAGTTAATTAAAATAAATTATTCTTGTGTGACATAAGAATCAAGAGCCTTATCAAAACTATTAAACTGCGAAAGAATCACTCTCTATATATTAGATAGCAAGGGGTGTAGTTAGGGTAAGGTCTTGCAAAGAGCGTCCCCGACGACCGAGTGTACGTCTGTCGAGACCGCAAGGGGGGGGTGCGTTGCAAGTGGCGCCCAACGTGGGGCCCGAAAGTAACCAAACAAAAAATTGTTAAAATTACTTTAGGGTTGAAAACGAACAGCTTAAATTCATTAAAATCAAAATTAAAACTTAAAACTTAAATAAATAAACAGTAGTAAACCTAATAAATAAATCTAAATAAAAAATGGCAGCTCCGAAAGAAACAGAAACGGAAATGCAGAAGTTCATGAGATATTTCCAGGCGAAAGAAAAAGAACGCGAGGAGAGAGAAAAAGCACGCGAATCGGAGAGGAAAAAAGAGAAAAAAGAACGCGAAGCTAGGGAATTAGAACGGGAGACAAGGGAAAACGAAGAGAAAAGGGAACGCGAAGCGAAAGAAAGAGAACGCGAAGCTAGGGAGTTAGAAGAAAAAAGAGAACGCGAAGAAAGTGAACGAGCGAGTAGGGAAGAAATCATACAAGCTGTAGGCGGTTTAGGAGAAGATGTAAAGAGAAATTTTGAAGCAATTCAAAATAGAGTCGGAAATTGCGAAGACGAAATAGTCGTTTTGAAAGGGGAAATTCAGGAAATAGGGGAAACAATTAAAGGACAGGATGACAAAATTAAACAAAATAAAGTTAATTGCGAAATGTTAAGCAAAAATATAAAATCGTTAGAAACCAAAATGAAACAGACAAGTATAGGGCAAAGTTTAGTAGGGGCTGGGAGAAGCGTAGTATACGTACAACCCGGTGCAGCAGGAAATAAAACTGTCGAATTTTGGGGAAGTTCTAAAGAAAGTCCAATGAAATTTCTAGCCGAAATAGAAGAGATTTTCATGGAAATCGATCCACAATTAGATGAAGGGGAGAAATTAAAAATCGTGGAACGACACATAAAAGGGCCGGTAATAGAATGGTGGAACGTAATAAAAGATAATAAAGATAGATACGGACAATTTAGGGTTAAATTTATAAAAAATTATTGGGGATATCAAGCCCAGCAACATATCCGAAATTTAATTGAAAACGGACAATATCGTGATACAGGATATATGTCAAGAGTTAATTATTTTTGCAAAATGGTGGCTAAAGGACAATATCTTGATCCACCAATCCCAGAAAAATTTATGATTAATAGAATCATGCGACATTTTGAACAAAAGGTACAATTTGCGAGTATAGGAAGTCATAGCGAAACCGTTGAAAGCGCGATAGAATTTCTTAGAACGTTTGAAACGATGGAAGGCGAACCACGTAGGGAAAATCGAGAAGAAAGACCAGCGTATAAGGGGAACCTTGATAGGAAAATGGCAGGAGCCATGGACTCTCAAACCTATCCTAGAACACCTAACCTTAGATCCTATGGGAATAGACCGCAAACAAACCAAAACCAAAGTAACCAAAAACCCAATCCTACACTACCTAACAATCCGAGACCCAGTCCAAAAAACTAGGTTATAAGGTCCCGGAAAAAAGCAAAAGAAAACGGTTACAGGCAAAGACAGGATTCGGGGCCGCAGATCAAAATGTAAAAAATAAAATCAAAACAGAGAAACCTTTAGAAAACTTTTCAAAAATTAAAAATCCAACATTAAAATCAGTAGGGAAATTACAAAACATTTCATGCGATATTAGGGAAGAGTTAATGACAGAAGGCGAAAATATCAACATTTAAACAAAATTATTAGAAAAATGTCCGGAAATAAACGTCAAAATTCATCAAACAAATATAAAAGTTTTAGTAGACACGGGAGCGCAGTGGTCGTGTATACAAGCTGAGTATTTGGAGGAGTTAAAAAGACGGGGAAACAAAATTTTAGAATTACCAGTTTATAACGTCGAAGTAGTAACAGCCATTAAACAGAAAAAACAAAGAGTTTCAAAACAAGTATCAATACCCGTGCAATTTAACGACAGAGTAGTAGATATAAAATTTCTGGTGGTACCAAAGTTAACTAGTTTAGGTATATTAGGATGTAATAGCCTATTCGAGTTAAACGCGAAAATTAATATGGAGGAAAAATACGTAATAATAAATGTAGAAGGGGAAAACAGAAAAATAAATTTCATCGAAGAAGCTAAAAAAGTAACTTCAAAAACCAATCTATTAAATAGATTGGACATAGAACAACCGTCAGCTAAAATCTGTGTACGGAAATTGCGAAATCAAATTAGCAATATAGGAGGTCCAAATACTATAATGCGAGCGAATGGGGCGTTATATGTTACTACATTACCCAGTGTAGAAGTAAAAAACGAGGGTACCGAACGTGACCAAGCCGAACGTGACAAAGGGGGAGAAAATACCAGAATTGACCAAACAGGACGTGTAAACAACAAACGTGACGGGAGGAAAGAAAAAACCGAAGCCGACCACATCGAACGAGACAATACAGGAAGGAACAGGAGAAGGGAAAACTTAGAGAGGGAAAGGGAGTTTGAACTCAAAGGAAAACAGGAGATAAACCTTAGAAACCAAAACACGGTCGAAAGGAAGATGCCAATTCAAGGAAGGAACTTTAAAATCCAAAAAGAGATTAAAAGTGGAGCAACCTATCCAAGGAGAAGCAGGAAGAAGAGCGAAGCGAGCGAGAAAAGGGAAGAACTATATCAAAAAAAGCTTCAGAGTCGTGAGTTATTCGTACAAGGGCTAAGCAAAGTCGTCGTAAATAAAGAAGTAAGTCTTAAGCACCAAATACAAAATGGAGACCACGCAAACATGAAGGGATCACTGGTAAACATACCTAAGTTCGAAATGAGCTTAATTCCAAAAGGGGAGTCCAGTAGTCAATCAAACCCAAACCTGAATAAGTTAGGAGCGAACGAAACAAAAAAGTTCAAAAATCGAGAGGTAACCAAAAAGGTTAAATTCAAAACAAAAGTAAAGCATAGTCAAAAAAGGAAGGGGAAAAATAAATTTAAGTTAAAAAGAAAAATAGAAATCGGTTGTAAGGAAATAACGGTAAACCAAGAATCAGGCGAAGGATATTTGGAAAATAGTATTTTAAATGAAAAACAGAAATTAGAAATAAAAAATTTAATTCAAAAATATCATAAAGTGTTTAGCGAAATTCCAGGGAGGTCGAACAAATATGTGCATTCTTTAAAAGTAAATGAGAATGAGACATATGTAAATCGAAATTATCCAATCCCAATTAATAACAGAAAACAAGTTCAAGAGGAATTGGATAAGATGTTGAAATACGATGTGATTGAAAGATCTAGAACACCTTATATTAACCCAATGGTGGTGGTAATGAAGCCGAATGGAAACGTAAGATTATGTTTAGATGCGCGGAAGTTGAATAAAATAATCGAACCGGACTATGAAAGCGCTCCGCCAATCCAGGAAATATTACAAAAGGGTAGAAATAAAATGTACATCACTAAATTCGATTTGACGACAAGTTTTTGGCAGGTGCCGCTGGACGAAGTTTCTAAGAAATATACAGGGTTTTTGTTTAATAATAAAGTCTTTAATTATAAAGTCGTACCATTTGGATTACAAAATTCACTAGCTGCCCTAGTTAGAACAATAGACCTAACTTTAGGAAAAGAAGTTGAGGAATTTACATTAGGTTATGTAGATGACCTGTTATGTATATCTGAAACGTTCGAAGAACACTTAGAACATTTAAATGTAATTTTCAAAAAATTTGAAGAAGGAAATTTGACCATAAATCCGTCAAAAACATTCTTTTGCCAAAAAAGTGTTAAATTCCTAGGATATATATTTTCAAGGGAAGGGGTGAGTACAGACCCGGATAAATTACAAGCAATTCGGGATTTTCCGAGTCCAACAAGCAAGAAAAAATTACAACCATTCCTAGGATTTGTAAATTATTACTCTAGATTTACATCCAAATATTCGGAAGAAACTAAACCACTCTTGAAATTATTAAAAAAGGAAATACCGTGGAAATGGGACACGGAAATGGAATTAGCATTTAATCGAGTGAAACAATTGTTTAAAGAGGCTGTAACAATTGTACATCCGGTGATGGATAGAGAGACGTTCTTACAAACGGACGCGAGTGAATATGCGATAGCCAGCAAGTTATACCAAAAGGACGAAACGGGACAAATTCAGGTTATAGGTTTTGTTAGTAGGACGCTTAAGAATGCAGAATTGTTTTATACGGTATGCGAGAAAGAGCTTTTAGCCATTATTCATGGGCTAAAGAAATTTCGTCCATTAATTTTAGGAGCGCCGCTCACAGTCGTAACGGACAACAAAGCACTTAAATTCTTACGAACATGTAATTTTGCAAATGCCCGACTAACTAGGTGGATCCTAGCTATCCAAGAGTATAACGCTAACATAATTCATTGTCCAGGGAAAGAGAACATCCCGTGCGATATAGTAAGTCGGATGTATGATAACGAACAGGAAAAAAGAAAAAATCATACAACAAAATTGAAATTAAATCAGTTGGAAGTAAAAGAAACCGCTGGATTTCGACATATTATGCAAACTTTTCGAGAGGAACAAAGGGCCGAGCCAAAATTAGCAAATGTAATTCAGAACATAAATAACTTTAATAAATATAGAATCCATGATAATACGCTCTATGAACAAATTCGAAATCGATGGAAAATCGTAGTTCCAACGAGAATAAGCAACGCTTTTATATGGGAAATACATGTAATATATGGGCATTTGGGAAGAAATAAGTTAAGGAAAATTATAGGACATAGTTTCCATATTAAAAGTTCAGGATTAGCAATTTTAAACGTAATAAGGAGATGTAAGATTTGCCAGTTGGCGAAACACACAAATCGATATCTACAAGGTCGGTCGAAGCCGATGATAACAGAAGACGTCGGACAAGTAATTGCAATAGATTATTTAGGACCGTTACCTAAAGGCCTAGGGAATGTAAGACATATATTAGTAATAATAGACGTATTTTCTAAATTTGTAAAGTTATACGCTGTCAGGAATCCAACGACTAAGAATACAATAGATAAGTTGCGAGAATACATGAATGGAGAGGGGAGACCAAAGAAAATATTATCAGATTATGGAGCCGCGTTTACGTCTAGACAATGGAAGAGATGGATAGAGGAAGCAGGAATAGAACATATAATAATACCAATCCGACATCCACAAGTGAACCAGGCTGAAAGAGTAAATAAAGAAATCGGTCGAATATTACGTACATATTGTCATAGTACGCAAACTATTTGGAATAGGTACATAGGGTTTATGGAAGATCTTCTAAATAAAACACCTCACGATACGACGGGTTACACGCCAGAACAAATACAACACAACAGAGAACCTCAATACGTATGGAATACCTACTTTCCGGAGGACGAAAGATTAAGGGAAACGGAATCATGGGAAGATAAGAAAAGAAATTGCTTGAGGAAAATGGTTCAAAAGGGAATGAGACGCGCGGAAAAGAAAAATCAAGAATTGAAGGAAACCAGATTCCAGGTGGGCGACCAGGTATTGATCATAAAAGGGAATCGGTCAAATGCAGAGAAACAGGAGACAGAAAAGTTGTTGTTGATTTATGGTGGTCCGTATGAAGTAAGAAGAATCATTGGAAGAAAAACCTACGAACTCTACGACAGAAAATCGCAAAAAAGTAAAGGAATATACGACATAAAAGACATAAAGGCATACCATGACTAATAATAAAACTAAAAATAAAAAATAAACCAACGGTAAAGTTAAAAACTAGAAATAAAGGTTAGGATAGTAAAATAACAGTAAACATAAAGTAGAATAGGTAAATTCGTAAATTCATAATCATAAACATCGTCCATAATAATATGTAATAAATCCAAAAAGAATAAAGTTCAGAATAAATCATAACGGTAGATAAAAACCAGCTGTTTTGATAAAAGCGAGGGGGAGAATTGGGACAAGTTGCGTAGGTCAGTTAATAAATAAACAAGCATCCGGAAGACATGAAAATTGTACAGTAATTAAGGTAGAGAGGGGTTCTTTCGTTATAGCGATAACGGAAATGAGAAATGTCAACATTCAAAGGAATTTCAATCTGTTACTTGGCGTAATCTAACCTAGCGCGAAATCAATTAAAAGTAAGGATGGCTTGATTTATGTAACTTACCTTAGTGCAAAAGTGATTAAATTTGTGTCAAAATTTATAATTTTAAAAAAGTTAGGATAAAGTGTAAATGTGTATAACTATGTATAATCATGCTAAATAGACTGTTTCAGATGAAAGAGAGACGAAATGAACTATCGAACATGAAAAATATATATGTATTTGTATAAAATAAGGATTGTTTTCATATGAATATGTCATGTTTATTACCATGTTTTTGAAAATTATATATGTCACCAATTAATCATTTATGTTAGAAATAGGATTGTTTTATAGATAGTAAGTTTTCATGTTATATAGATAATTATGTTTTTTAAATAGAAAGGAAGTAAATATGTAAAGAGAATAGAAAAATTTAAGGAACATAAAATTTTAAAATCTAAAAAAGGGATTTTAATGTCAAAATTTTAAGTTTTTGAGAGGGGAATTTGCAACGGTTTAATTGAACCGCCTGCAAGGAGCAATTTTGGAAAAGAGCTAAATTCCAAAATTTCAATTAAATCAAATAAAAATTGTAGAAATGACAAAAACATTTCTAAAAATAAAATAACACATGTAAAGTTAAAGGGAATATGTAAGTTAGCCAAGCCAAGGTCACGCGCCTTGACAGGAAATGTCTAGCGTTCCGGATTGAACATGAATTCGTCCATATGTTTCTAATGCAAAAAACATCAAAATCCGAAAACTTAAATTAAAATGATATAATCGTGTAGAGCTAGGAAAACCTAATAATAAATAATTAGAGAATAAACTCGTCAAATTAATAATAAAAAAGTTATAGCCATAATAAAACGTCATAAAACATAAAAAACCCTTAAAATGAAGAAATTCCAAAATCTAATAATAACAACGCATAACCATAATATAAACTAGAAATAAATAAGACTCGAAATCAAAATTTAATAAAAGACCATAAAGTAATTAAATAATAAATAACCAAAAATGCAGAAAGTACCGTAACTTGTGAAACCCAGAAGCGAGGAAGAAGAGGAAAGCAGTTTTGGAACTTTCAGCATCAGAGGAACAACTTACAAAAAGAAGATTTTCAAAATTTCCAAAAATGGAAAAACTAAATTTTGAAAACTTACGAAATTTTCAAATCTCCGTAAAAGAAAAAATATATGTCGTATCGCTACAAATGAAGATGGAAAATCATCAGGGAAAGAAGGGCTTCAAAATGAAATCACCCAGAAGAAGATCGAGCGAAGCGAACGGGATATATGAAGAAAAGAAGAATTCGCAAGTAAAAAATTATAAATTTCAGGAATCAACTTGTCTTGAACGTCGTGCGCATAGTAGGCAGTAGACGCATGGAAAGGGAAAGTTACCAACTTCAACACAAATCCACCATAAGAAATTAAACTAATTATAACAAATAATAATAGGAATAGATAATTTAAAATGAGAAAAATAGACAAACAATAGAAGAATAAGCCAAGGAAAGTTCATCGTAGTGCATATAAATAAATAAAATTAATTAAATTGTGAAATAAAACAGTAACAATAATCAGTGAAGGTTGGCCACACTGAAAGGCCTAAAATTCGACGAGTTAACTTTCTTCAAGTTAATTCGACAGTCTCGTTTAGTACCAGCTCCAGGGAAGTCTTCTAATAGCAGCTCCAGGAAAGATCACCAACGTTACTCAAGTCTGAACAGGAAATCGTCGTGAAAATATTGTCAACGCTCTGTACTTCGCCAGGTTAATAACGGTGCCTACAGAAAGGATCGGCCTTGCAGGAGACAACGTGACATCCTACAACAGCTTAGTAGAAGAGATCTTCACTACGGACTCCGGCAAACATTCTTCTAGAACTTGTCGTCATCAACAGATTCTTCGAGAACTGGACTTCGAGATATTCTAGACAACTCTCAGAAAACATCTCCAAGATCCTCAAACACTCTCAGAATCAGGACGAGCGGACTTGTGCACTCCACAAAACAAGGTACTGCATAAATCAAGCTTTTTTAATAAATAAAATATTTTTTAATAAACTTGAATTACGTCCAAAATTATTAAACTCAATAAAGTTAAATAATAACATTTTAAAGACAAAGTAAAGTCAAAATAAAGCCAATTTTAAATTCATTCAAATAAAGAGATATAAAATACAATAAAATTCGAGTCCAATAATAAAGCAAAAGTAACAGATTGGAAAGGAATAAATAATAGGATTCATATTTATGTGTATTAGAATAAGAATATAAATTGTTAGTTTTAGTTATTGTTAAAATTGTTTAATATAGTAGATTTTCAGTTTGTTAAAAGAGAAAGCATTTAATATAAATTGTCAGAAAAGGCGACATTAATTGTTGTAAAAGATTCGAAAGAAATCCATTGTTTCTCAAAATAAAAATTAAATTGTAGACTCTTAAATAAATTTGTTAAATTTCACTGTTGAATATTTTAATTAAATCTAACCCATTCAAAGAAACTCATTACATTAGAAAGAAGAAAAAGTAAGTGCTCACCAAGTATAAAGTTAAAAATTCAAAAAAGAGCAAATTTTGGTGTTAATGAATTAAAGAGCTCCAAAGGGCACACCCTTTGAAAAAGAGTCTGGAGTTTTAAGAAAGGTAAGCTAGTATAAGAAGTGAATATATTAATATAGTAAAATTTCCTGTGTTAGCATAAGTTAATTAAAATAAATTATTCTTGTGTGACATAAGAATCAAGAGCCTTATCAAAACTATTAAACTGCGAAAGAATCACTCTCTATATATTAGATAGCAAGGGGTGTAGTTAGGGTAAGGTCTTGCAAAGAGCGTCCCCGACGACCGAGTGTACGTCTGTCGAGACCGCAAGGGGGGGGGGTGCGTTGCAAGCTTCCCACAAACCATTTTAATGGTGCGTCAAAACTGTAACGTTTTGAACCCCCACGTTTTTTGTTTTTTACAACAACCGAGGTCAAAACTGTACACCACTTCTAGCATTCTAGATTAAATGGATAACAATTTTGAAATAAAAATTTGTGGAATGAACCTAGTCATTAAGTGAACTTAACAACATTCCATCACTGTAAACGAGACATTCTATATGGAATACTACTTCTCATTTGTATAATCTAATAATTAGAATAACTTTGTTCCTTTAATATTATATTGTATAAATCATTTTATAATAAAAGTATTATTTATTTTATAAATAAAAAAATAACTCATTTATACCAACAGTACTAATAGCTAGTTTTTATAGTCTATAAGCAACATCACTCATCTTTATACACTTCATTACTGTTCGTGATGACTAATTTTATTTTAGTTCGTCGTTATAAGAACTTATCATTATGTATTCCTTTTATTACCATATTGATTACGTTAAATAATTAAGAATACTATTATAGGAATGACAATACATTTTTGTTGCACTCCTATGCTTGCATGTAGATGTGGCCGATCTCTCGTAGGTATCTGTGGAAAAAGTGTTAAAAGATACTACTTTAAAAAAATAAAATAAACTGTAATATTTAAAGATATTAAAATATTTTTTTGACTAATTTTTGTTTAATTTTAAAATATATGTGAGATACATAATACCTTTTCTAATATATATATGTAAACCAACATGATTTGTTTTGCTATGTTGTTTAGTATCCGGCTGATTTCTTCACGCTTAGTCTAGTCCAACTTGCAATATTTACGACTTTAAACATATTTAAAAAGATTTACTCAGAACTATAATTAGGAATGGTTTATTAAATAAGTTATATGTGTTGTTTTAATAACCTTTTAGTTATATTTCAGATTTTGCATCTTCAAGCGTGTGGGCTACACTGTTCATGTCACTACTATCGTATTGAGAAATAAAAATAAATATGAATACCAAGAGTTTCACAACAATCGATTGGTGCCCATTTCTTTAAAGAAGTTAATATTACCTGATAATTTTGATTAATTCAATGCATTTTTATTGCATGAAAATCAGTACATAATATTTCTTATTGTCTGCTTTAAAAAATTGGAAATTGTTGTAATATTTTAATAAAGTATGGCATTACGTATTGTAGAACCAATAATACAATTAATATATTTATATCTTTTTCCTAAGAGGTGTTGTTTATGTAAAACTGTGTGATGTTAAAATAATAAAAGCAATAATAATATTTAAATTGTTGTAAACATTAATATTGTTTTCTTTTGAAAATAGGAATGGAACATAAACTGCGTAGGTTCTTATACGATTTCTTTACACATTGTATGCTTTTTGAAATATATTACAAACCTTTTCCAAATTTAACTGAAATGCATTTGTTACCATTAATAGTTTATGTCTTCCCTTCATGTGCTTTGATAGACGTCATATAAACATGAAATGATTTATATTTCTTCATTTTTCACCCAACGCTCAGTTAAAATAAATCTCCTCTGATTTTACAAAAATATAAACTCCCTTCCTGGCTACACTTCTTATTAAATTTACAAATACTATGCATGGAATGTTATAATACTATACTGGGAATATACACGCATTCTTTATAAATATATAAATCAAATCTTTCCATTTTTATTTCCAGCTTGAATGTATATTACTAATTCCTGAATTTCGGCGTTGTCATCATAAAATGATATGTTATACTGCCTGATGGAAAAAAAGTGTCATATAAAGTTACAACCTATTTTGGTGTGAATATTTTTATGGAAATTTCAAATTATTACGTGTAAATATTTACGTTTTGAGAAGAAAGTTTTTGTTTGTTTCATACCAAAAAAAAAATATTTGATCGATAATGAATGCATTTCCATGCATATAAATAACACTGTAGCATCTAATTATTTCTGATAGAATTAAATTTTTACAACCTGTTCTGATATTGAATTTAGAAAAAAAATGTGTTAAGGTAGAGACATGTGTTTATAAATCGTATAAGAACCTACGTAATTAAAATTCCATTTGACAAGAACAAACCGCCGGGAGTGAAAATTCGATTATACAATAAACGAAGTTACGTTCTGCTCTACCATATTTTTATTTGTGTTTCTATTTAGCAGAAGATTTAGAAGATGTTTGAACGTTAAATATTACTGATTTTAATTTAATTTTTCGCCGTGTTCAGGGTTATTAGTATGGAAATATAAATGTTCTACTAATAATCAACGTCCAGCAACATAAAAACTTTATTTACTGTCGTTTTAAGTCAAATATTATGTATAGTTTTATTTTGAGGATACCAAATTTATACTCATCTTTAACTCATAACTGTATCCTAATGAGTTGTCATGTAGATTATAATGAATTATTTATTTGGGTTGAATAGTATCTATAACCTAAATTTGGCTTGTGAAAAACATGCGTGTTTGCTTACCCAGGGGGGGGGGTCTATTTCTTGCCAGGACGGTCCAAATATAGCCACTATTTTATATCTTAAGCTAAAAAGCACAACTTAAACCCAACCAGCTTTACAAATGAGGTTTACACAATTAATATTAAAAAGGACGAATTATTATAACACGAGAGTGGGATAAAATGTTCTGATTATGAAATGCGGTAGGCATCATCTTGACCATAAGTTTCAAATTTTCGAATTTAATTATTACAAAATTCACGCTGCGTAAATTAAAACTATCTCGTTTCATTGAACCATTCCAAAAGTGCTATGAAATTCCAATTTTGGAGAAATAACCAAACGAATCACCAATGATCCATCCTCTTGTCAACTCAACCGCACTCGTTCGGTATTGAATGCACACTTTCGGGTGGAACTGGTAGGTGGAACTTGAGGAATCCGATCGAAATTTCTACAAAAGACTATATGACTAGACTTCCATTCGGCAGACTATGCGTATCGTGTATTTATGAAAAGAAATAGTACAAGAATAGTGTTGATTTTCATCACAAGATATGTAAAAAGTCTGAAAACGAATAAAAATGCAAGAAATCAATTTGTAAAAATTTAAATTATAATATAAAATTAAAAATAAGTGTACAATGCATCACTGATTCACTAACAAACGTCCTCAATTAGGTTACAGAAAAAGGCGCAAACACATGTTTAAAATTATTTTCAACAAAATCACTACATAATGACTTAAATAGTAAATACTGAGTATGTTTAAAAAATAGATCAATTTTGCTTCTTTAAACTAAATTCTAATTAACAAGAATTGTACATACAAACAAGTTAATAATGTCATATAATTAATTATAATTAGTTATTTAGCATTTACGCTTCCTATTTATTAATATATAAATATACTATATAATAAAAGTATATATGTATTAAATGAGAAATAATATTTGTTTCACTTTTATTATGTTAATATTTATTTAGACATTTATCAATTAATTTAATGTTTCAGACAACATTTAAAACATAAAACAAAAGTTACTTACTGATCTATAAATGTTTCCTCTAAGTTGTTACCAGGCTGACGAAATTATTAAAAGTTGGAACCAACTGGTAACAATGTTTAAAAAAAGAAAGACAATTTTTATAATTAACAAAGCCAAAAATTTATTAAATTTAAGTTTAAGTTTTAAGTTTCAGATTTGACCATTCACAATTAGGTAAATACCAGCTTAAGATTACTTGACAACACAAAAGCTTATCAATGAATAAGTTTACAAGTTGAATATTTAAAAAAAATGTACATGCCCTTAATAAATAAAAAAATTAACAATTAAACTTTAACATTTATCCCCCCCTTTTATACAAACTGTTATATAAAAAAAAATTAAGAATAATAAAAAAAAATAAAATTCTATCATCAAAATTAAAATTTTAGTTCAAAAGGTATATTAATTCTAACAAGTTTTTATGATTAAATTACTTAAAAATTATCATAATTTTGTTTATTAAATTTCTTACATTCTAATTTGGCCAACTAATATATATATATATATATATATATATATATAAGGCAGGAATTTTGTTTATAATATAAAGGAAATTAAATTTTTATTGACGTCAATAATTTTTAATTTATTAATTTTGAAAGTAACCCCTTTGGGGTCGTGAGGGCCGAAAAGTTTGCATGCAGCACCACCCAATAGTAATTATTTTATAAATTGTTACACATTATTACTTATAAATAATCAAGGACATATTATCTTACAGAGTTCAGTTAAAAATATTTCTGGAGAAAAGTTCACAATTCTAGTTTTTTCCTTTAGGACAAATGTTATTTTATAGTGCACTTAGTGAAGTTAAAAAAAGAATTTTTTTTTGTTTCAAGCCTGTCTGAAACGGTTAGGTAGAGTTGTCTCAAAACGATATCCTATTTTGCTGTGCAGACTTGCACAATCTCCAAAACAAACTCCAGTAAACTTGAACCAGCTTTTGCTGTAGGAAAAAACATAGGTCGAATAGAGATTTATACAATCTTATACATGTTATTGCACAAGTCTTTTGCATTAAAAATGTTTTGTTGTTTAATCAAAAATGAAAGGAAAATTATCAGAATTAGAGAAATCCAGAAGCCATTATAATTAAGTCCTTCTTTGATGTTAATAAGAATAGTATATAAATATCTTGATCTTGGTCTAAAATAAAACACTTGTAACAACAGTTAGAAAATTTCTAAAAGCAAAGATTCTAGTTCAAAAAAAGAATTTTTTTAGTTAGTATTTTGATATTATTTAATTCTTAATATTTTGACTGTTTAATACTTAATGCTTGACTGTTTAAAGTTTAATACATGACTGTTTAAATTTACATTTAGATTTTGTAAAGTATCTTTTAAATGAAAGAAATCTTTCTACAAGTTATTAAGTTTCAACAAAAGTCTTTGAATACTAAAAAGAAAATACGAAATACATATTTCAATAAACAAAGCTTAAAAATATTAACAAATTTATTGTATAGTGAAATCTGAAATAGAATACCTGAACTCGTTGAGAAGTGCTGAAAATCTTTGTAAATGAAGCACATGCCGTGTTCTATAAAGAAAAACTCACCAACTTTTATCGATATATTTTGCAAAAAAATATCACTAATATAAAAAGTCACTCATTACTTCGTGAATGTGACTGTAAACATGATTTAGAACTGACACTGTAAAAAAAAACTTGTCCAGAATACGTTTTGTTCAATTTAGCAAGACTACATGTTTTAACGACAGAAATGTAAGTGACTCACGTTGCGAGATTTGATTCTAAACGGTTAGAGAGAGAGAGAGAGAAGGATGTCATGCGATGTTTTTTGGCGCCGGCCGGCAGACTGCACCACCTGTCGGATGCGATAAATTAAGGTCAAGAGTCAGGTAGACGGTCGATCGATAATCAATGATTACAGATTTATTTTACTGAAATGTGAATGACGCTACAAAGTTATGTAAAATGTCGTAAATTTGCACAACACTTTTATGTAATTTGTAATCTAATTTGTATATAAAATTATTGAAAATAAGCTATTAAATTGAAATTTATGGAGGGTAGTTAATGCGGGAATAATGTATATTATAAGAAAAAATTATAACTTTTTCTTTATAACTTAAATGAGTATTAGTGAGAGAGGACTGTTGACTATTTCTGGATAATGTATCTTTTCATGACATATTTAAGTTAACAGTGGCTTACTCAGACTAGCGTTTGACCAATTTTGTAAATAATTGGTAATTATTGGTTTTGTAGTAACTAACTACCGGTACTGATCGTTAAATGTAAACGAGTCAGACCAAATTCGTGAGGTCTCCCGGCGTACAAAATACAAGAAGTTATGATTTGTATGGAATTATTCAGCTACTGTAGTAATTGAAATATATTAAAATAGACAATAGAGTATATCTATTGATTGTGGTATTACTTACTTACCATCTCTATAAAAATCAGTTCGTAAAATTTCGATTAATGTAGCACCATTCGTTATAAAAAATCTAATTTCCCAGAAATGATAAAAATAAATAAAGAAACTGATATTCAGATACATAGATACAGATATACTAAATTTATATCGAAAATTGCAGTATACACATAATTCAAATGATAATTATATGTTCATAACCTCAAGGGCAAATAAATTTCTTTATGTATGATTACAAAAACAAATATTGTTTATTCATTATTGTTTAGTAATAAATAGGAATTAATGTAATCAATTATCACTATATTTGAAGTGTAAAATGTTGTTGTAGGTAAACATTGTAAATATATTATTACTCTTTCAAAAATAACTCCATATCAATATATTTAGCTCAAAGAAATATCTAATGCTTTGCACCGTGTTATGTGAAATGTAGCGTTAATCATGTAGTATAGGGGTGCGCTTGTTAAATGCAACATCAAACAGGTTTTTAATGCTTTGCTGTTTTATTTCAGTTCATTATTTAATAAACCACAGTTGGGAAAAAGTTACAAATAAAATTAATATTTACTTTTATTTCATATATTGTTTTAATATGCACAAAATTCCGATACATTAGGGATTAACATTTAAAATTAATTATTTAGCTTAAAACCACTTAAAACCATCTTATATACACGAACGCGAACATACACACACAAAGAGACAGAGAGAGAAGAGAGAGAGAGAGAGAGAGAGAGAGAGAGAGAGAGAGAGAGAGAGAGAGAGAGAGAGAGAGAGAGAGAGAGAGAGAGAGAGAGAGAGAGAGAGAGAGAGAGAGAGAGAGAGAGAGAGAGAGAGAGAGAGAGAGAGAGAGAGAGAGAGAGAGAGAGAAAGAGAGAGAGAGAGAGAGAGAGAGAGAGAGAGAGAGAGAGAGAGAGAGAGAGAGAGAGAGAGAGAGAGAGAGAAGAGAGAGAGAGAGAGAGAGAGAGAGAGAGAGAGAGAGAGAGAGAGAGAGAGAGAGTTTATCTTTATCTATAGAGATAGTTATCTTTGGTTTTCTGTTAACCTTACTAAAAGTTCGTGACTTGTGGAATGGATGTGGAATTAGGATGTTTCCTAATTTTAATCTACCGTAACACATATTACATTCATACTGTAATACTCGGATTCCCACCGTGATTGTAAATTTAAGTTTTGTTAGTATAGGAAAGTAAATTCAACCAAGAGTCAGTAAATTTAATCATTTCATTTGTTTTGTATAACAAGAGCTTGCCGAGGAGTAAATTGGAGAGATTGGTAAAATTGAAAAAAAATCTTTTGGAGAGCGTAAAAGTAATTGAGAGAAAGTTAAATTAACTTAAAGTAAAAGTAATTTCAAAAAGAAGTAGAAGAAATATATTTGCCACTATTGAAATTTGTGTTTGTTTAAATATTAGATTGTTAGAAATAAGGAATGAAAGTGGTATGAATGTCAAATAAAAATTTTGAATATGTTGCTAAAATTAAGTTGCTTAATTTGTCACTATCCTTACGTACAACAAAATGTTCCTTGTTTGTTCTGCGCTAAAATAAAGTGAGTTTTAAAATTTTAAAGAATTGTGTATTGACCAAATAATTTCAGTACCAAAATAAATCATAAATAAATCCTAAATAAGTAAATAAAAAAAAGTAAAGTCAAGGTTTTTTTTTATATATATAACATAAGAGGAGAGTGTTATAGTATGTCTTTTAATCCCCTATTTCCAATTACAATGTATTATAGAATGTAAGGTTTCTTGTAATTATGTGTAGAATATATATTTATTAAACATTTCCAATCTAATCTAATAGGATTTAAAATAACACTATACTATAACAAATATAGTTTAGTGTCATTATGTAAGGTATATAGGATGTTAATAATTTTCATTATCGTGTATATCTTTTTTTCATTCTCTCCTAGTGAGGTTAGACAAATCATCATTGAGTGGCCTCTAAAGCGACATACTTTGCGTTTTACTTTTGGTTTAATTGTACCATGTAAAAAAAGGAAGAACTAAACATAACGTCATACACTTAACCATGGATATTCAAAAAATTTCGGGTTGAAAGAGAACAGAGTTTATCAAGAGAGATAAAAGAGTTTTATCTAACCCAAGACTCCATAGGAAAAGGTATAGATTCAACTAGGTTTCCATAGGTAAAGAAAGTCACGAATGGCAATTAAGTAATAAGGAAGTTCAACATTTAAAACATTTTAAATGAAAAATGCATAAAATCTCACTGACAGTTGCTATACACAGTATTTATATAAAAAGGACTACTTTGAAAGGTAAGGTTGGATTTTACTTTAAACATTTTTGTATGACTTAAATTTTGGAATGCTCTACTTTTGTTAGTAGAGCTAGCAAGTTAAAGTAATTAGATTTTCTCTTCGCATTTTCATTCTTAGAATGTACAACGGTTGCAACTGTGGAACTGCAATTGAAATCGCCGATTATTCTTCAACGTTACTTGGTTCATGTTTTTTTTTCCGTGCATTATTTACTTTTTGACTACACTTTACGGCAGGTGATAGACAATATTAACATATATCTTGAAGACGTTAGATTACTCGTTCACAGTAAAAGCTGTCACGAAACACTATTTCAATTAATTAGTTCAATCACAGTTATTAAATTTGATGCAGTTCATGTAACATGTATGGTATAATCACACAACTTTATAGATTCACAAATAAGCCTGCAGCAGGAAAAAATTTGATGCTTACGTTACTGTATTCTTAACTTTCTATGAAAGTTTTATTATTATTATTTTTTTAATTGAAACTGGTCTGGAAGAGCAACCATCAATTTACATCTATCATCCTATTCATTTGCTACCTATACAGTCAACCACTGTTGTACTATATATTAGATTATAAAATCACACACTGAATTACACTAATTCAAAAGTTTTAGTTCTCTTCAGCCTTCTCACTGTATTGGTGTTTTGAAGCAGTTGAATAGCTACTACGTTGACATGCTGGTGCAATCTAGAGATTCATGCTTTGCAGCAAACATTTTAACTTCACTGGCGACATCAGGGATCCTAAGGTCTCAATGTAGATCACTATTTCTGATGTACCATGGAGCACTTACCATGTTCCGTAGCACTCTATTCTGAAAGGTTTGTTGTTCGTTTCCTTCAAGCATCCTGAAGCATAATGGTAGCTTCACCTACGGTCGAATCTATCGCCATTATGGCTGTGTCATCAGCAAAAAAAGTAACAGTAACGTTCTCTGGCTGCAGCAGGTCCCATGTAAACAACAAGTAGAGGATGGGCTCCAAAAAAAACTCCCTTGATGCACACCTGCCCTCACTTCTCTTAGCTCAGAATAGTCGTCTTCCTGTTTGACTCTAAATAATCTTTGCGATATATAGGATTTTAACATGTCAGCATATTGTTTTGGTAGCATTTTATTAAGTTTATATATCAAACCTTTGTGCTAGACCTTATCAAAGGCCTGGGTCACGTCGAGGAAGGTATTTTACAAAAACGTATAAAATTGTTATTTTAAATCCCATAATGAAAAGACGCATTTGACTGAATATACAGGAAGGCTGTCATGTCCGAACGAAATAATTGTGGACATGTTTCTACTCTGACCGAAACAGATATTTGATTTAAAATCGCTTTGAATCTTCTCTGAGCGAAAGCTCGTTGCACCATTCTTCTCAGACTGATAATGCATAACGACTATCTTCTCTGACAGAAATAATTGCGCAGTGAAAAGCTACCTCATATTGATAGAATTCATATTTATGATCTATTTTCAATTGTTAATATTATCTTAAAGAAATGTGTAGTCAGTTATGTTTTAGCGGTTTTTCATTTATAATTATGTTACACATATATTTGTTGTTGTTCTTTAGAAGAAATTAATCATGAGAATGATTCGAAAAAGTTCTACAAAGAAACTGATTGTTCAGAAAGAGATATCATAAAAAACTATGAGAATGCAGAGAAAATCAAAGTCCAGTTCTAAGTGAGGATGGAAACACAGGACATTACAGGGGTAGGAGAAGGGGAATGATTTGCCGAAATATACATGGGCAGATGAAGTGGAGAATGTTTTGCATAGAATGTAAATGAATATCTGGAGGCATGTTGTCAGAGATTGAAATAAACGAGAGGTGTCGTTGGAGAAACCAGGGCTCACACCGAGCAGTAGTACTGAAAAAGTAAGAAATAACGGTATTACATTACTTTGATTAGTTTTTTTCCTTGTCTAGGGTACGGAATAACTAAATAAAATTATGAAAGCCTTCATAAATATTAGGATTATATCAACTGTAGGACCATTCAAAAATCTATAATTCACATGAATAATACAGGTCAAGGTTACTCTAATAATCTTTAATTATACATGGTTAATTAAAAGTATTATTTATCATGACATAATTCAATTGTATAGCAAAGTTATATGCAAATAAAACATACTAATTGGAACACATAAATTGTTTCAAAAGCTAGTATTTATAGTTAAAGACTAATTAATTAGTGATAGAAAGAACAACACTACTTCAGTGTAAGAATATAAAATTAGTGTTGGTGAAGATATTTATACGACTTCACGTAATTGATTATTATGACAAAAAATGGAAGTGATATACACATAGACCTATGTGTAAATAGAAATAATACTGATAAATATGTAGCTTAACTATTAATAAATGTACTGAACATAATGCCCGTATTAATTAAAAGGATAATTTAAACCTTATATTTACAAAAAAAAACTATTGTAAAGATTACGTGATTTTTTTAAAGTCTAATCGAATTAAAATGCATACTATTGTCTCAATTAACTTCATAATTTGTATTTCACACTTAAAACTAAGAAATGACAACCGCCTATGTTTAATTTACTAATGTAAAATATCAAAATGTTCTAACACACCTTTCATAGAAATGTGCAATTGTATATCCTTGAATGAGTTTAAAATAAATAGAAAACTTATTTTAGTTTAGACAGAGATATAGTTACAACCATTCACCATTAATATTTTATGTGCTCACACCGTGTAGACGTCATGTAGACATTATATATTTTATGTTTATTCGTTTTTCTCTTGACGCTCGGCTGGAAATAAATCTCTTCTGCTTTAACAATAAATATATGCACCCCTCTCTAGTATTACTTTCAACTACCACTATACAATTTATATGGACTATGCATAAAAATTTACAATATTATGTTAAGTAAGAAAATAACCTTTTAGTAGAGGAGATCATTTATACTATCTCTTATTTAATAATTGTGTATATTTAGATAGTTGTTGTATAAAAATAATTTTATTTTTCAAATATTTATCAACCCTGTTAAGGAAACAAAGTTTAATTAGTTTCTTATCGATTTACCTAAGAGAGAAATGTAATAACCTCCATTACAACTCTACTAATGTTACATATTATTATTGCTTTTTTTAAATTTATTTCTAAGAAATTACCTTGAGTCCATCCAACAATCCTCTGAAGTAATCACAAAAACAATCAACATATTTTTAATAATGTAATTATAAGAAACTACCTTGAGTTCGTCCAACGATCCTCTGAAGTAATCACAAAAACAATCAACATATTTTTAATAATGTAATTATAAGAAACTACCTTGTGTTCGTCCAACGATCCTCTGAAGTAATCACAAAAACAATCAACATATTTTTAATAATGTAATTATAAGAAACTACCTTGTGTTCGTCCAACTATCCTCTGAAGTAATCACAAAAATAATCAACATATTTTAAATTATGTAATTATTAGAAACTACCTTGTGTTCGTCCAACGATCCTCTGAAGTAATCCTAAAAACAATCAACATATTTTTAATAATATAATTATAAGAAACTACCTTGTGTTCGTCCAACGATCCTCTGAAGTAATCACAAAAACAATCAACATATTTTTAATAATGTAATTATAAGAAACTACCTTGTGTTCGTCCAACGATCCTCTGAAGTAATCACAAAAACAATCAACATATTTTTAATAATGTAATTATAAGAAACTACCTTGTGTTCGTCCAACGATCCTCTGAAGTAATCACAAAAACAATCAACATATTTTTAATAATGTAATTATAAGAAACTACCTTGTGTTCGTCCAACGATCCTCTGAAGTAATCACAAAAACAATCAACATATTTTTAATAATGTAATTATAAGAAACTACCTTGTGTTCGTCCAACGATCCTCTGAAGTAATCACAAAAACAATCAACATATTTTTAATAATGTAATTATAAGAAACTACCTTGTGTTCGTCCAACGATCCTCTGAAATAATCACAAAAACAATCAACATATTTTTAATAATATAATTATAAGAAACTACCTTGTGTTCGTCCAACGATCCTCTGAAGTAATCACAAAAACAATCAACATATTTTTAATAATGTAATTATAAGAATCTACCTTGTGTTCGTCCAACGATCCTCTGAAATAATCACAAAAACAATCAACATATTTTTAATAATGTAATTATAAGAAACTACCTTGTGTTCGTCCAACGATCCTCTGAAGTAATCACAAAAACAATCAACATATTTTTAATAATGTAATTATAAGAAACTACCTTGTGTTCGTCCAACGATCCTCTGAAATAATCACAAAAACAATCAACATATTTTTAATAATGTAATTATAAGAAACTACCTTGTGTTCGTCCAACGATCCTCTGAAGTAATCACAAAAACAATCAACATATTTTTAATAATGTAATTATAAGAAACTACCTTGTGTTCGTCCAACGATCCTCTGAAGTAATCACAAAAACAATCAACATATTTTTAATAATGTAATTATAAGAAACTACCTTGTGTTCGTCCAACGATCCTCTGAAGTAATCACAAAAACAATCAACATATTTTTAATAATGTAATTATAAGAAACTACCTTGTGTTCGTCCAACGATCCTCTGAAATAATCACAAAAACAATCAACATGTTTTTAATAATATAATTATAAGAAACTACCTTGTGTTCGTCCAACGATCCTCTGAATTAATCACAAAAACAATCAACATATTTTTAATAATGTAATTATAAGAATCTACCTTGTGTTCGTCCAACGATCCTCTGAAATAATCACAAAAATAATCAACATATTTTTAATAATATAATTATAAGAAACTACCTTGTGTTCGTCCAACGATCCTCTGAAGTAATCACAAAAAAAATCAACATATTTTTAATACCGTAATGTAATTATAAGAAACTACCTTGTGTTCGTCCAACGATCCTCTGAAGTAATCACAAAAACAATCAACATATTTTTAATAATGTAATTATAAGAATCTACCTTGTGTTCGTCCAACGATCCTCTGAAATAATCACAAAAATAATCAACATATTTTTAATAATATAATTATAAGAAACTACCTTGTGTTCGTCCAACGATCCTCTGAAGTAATCACAAAAAAAATCAACATATTTTTAATACCGTAATGTAATTATAAGAAACTACCTTGTGTTCGTCCAACGATCCTCTGAAGTAATCACAAAAACAATCAACATATTTTTAATAATGTAATTATAAGAAACTACCTTGTGTTCGTCCAACGATCCTGTGAAGTAATCACAGATTGCTGGTTTCGGTGGTCTTGACGACAATTTGCAGATGTACTCGAAGTAATTCTCAAACATAATCAAAAGTCATGAATTATAAATGTTTCTCACTTTGGGATCGATAAGAAGAGTAAATTGTATTTACTTGTCCTGATAAACGAACACAGACGAAATCTGAAACACTTATGAAACACCACACAAACACACTTCATATTTTGTTTTGCACAATTTCACGTTGTTATAATGTATCAACAACAATGGCTAAAAGTTGAAGTAATCTAATCCTCAAGTTTGACGGACTACCAAATTCCAAAGGCTGAAACAATACTAAAAATAGTAAAAAAAAAATTGCATATATATATATAATAATGATTATTATTATTATTTGTTTCATGCAGTATAATATCTGCATGTACTTTACATGCTACACGTATTTGAAAACAATAGTTCATTTCACAAATCAAATAATTTCTAAAGTTGGTCACGTGGGTATGTAAGTTGGTTTCAAACAATATAAGAAACCACATCAAAAACAAGATTAACACATGAACTATTTTACCCTTTCGTCCCTATATCCCTACATGGGAACAATTTAACCATTGGCCAAAATGGACATAATTGTTGTATTTCAAATATTTTATTATTAACTAAATCAGTCAGATAAGACTCAATTTAACTCCAGGCAACATGAAAAACTGCTATTGTAAAAATTACAGACCTCACATAAATTTAAGATAGGTAAATAAAACTAATAATGATTTATTTTAAAAATAAACGAGCAAGTAAAACAATCCTCCAATAAGAACAAAACAAAAAAGTATCAGAAATTTTAGTAGATGTTTAATATATATAGAATGTTTTAAATAAACTAATAAACACGGTAGATAAAATACGGAATATACAGGGTGTCTTTAAAGTTGAGGCAAAATTCCGGGACTTGATTATAAATAACATACTTGTTAATTAACCTTTGACTGAATGCAATAATTAGTGCAAATAATTTTCTACCTGGCTGACGGCAGTTTGGAAACCTTTCTCGGTAAGGCCGTTTTGCCACCATCGCATTTCTATTGATTGAAAGATATTTGTAAAATGCATATCAGCAAGATCATTAATTGTGTAATTTTGATTCATATTTAATATTAATTAACGCGATAAATGAATTTTTTTATTTAATGTTCACAATTAAATACATACTAATTCAATGGGAGTAATAATAGTATATTAACTGTTTATTTTTCAAAGGAAAGTACAAAAACGCAACAATCTAGCTAACAGATGTAACAATTTCAGCAACTTAAAACAGGTGTTGTGTTAATTGCTATTAGGGTAGACAACTACCAAGAAATAAGATTTGTAGTTTTTAGCCAATTACTCTGTTATCTTTTGATGTACAGAAAAAATTAGAAGACCGTTTAGTTTGTCATTAAAAAAGTAAATATTTTGGTTTCTTGTAAAATTTGCTGTTTTCGAGATATTTGACATTAAAAATTTTTAACGGCCACCATTTTGAAAATATACGATGAAAGTTCTGGTTTTTCGTACAGTGGTAAAACGTTTTGTAACAAATATGTATACAAAATTCGAGTTCAATATTTTCAACTTAGAAATATTAAGTGTTTTGTAAAAAAAAAATAAAAAAAATAAAATTGCCGATTACTTGAAAACAAAGCATTTCCAGACCTATGTTAACCATTTCTTCATCAGTATGTTATGTAGAATCACTTCACTGAGTTTGTCCTCACCTTAAAAGGCACCCTTACAGGGTTATGACATTCTTATGTTAATGTCACTCACAGTTAAACTTCTTTAATCCAAATAGTAATTTAGTGTGTGAAAGATGGAACTCTCTAGATTTATAATATTAAAATAATGTTTTGTTTGAGATAGAATTATAAAAATTAATAAAACAAAATAAATG
This sequence comes from Aphrophora alni, assembly GCA_963513935.1. Lineage (NCBI taxonomy): Eukaryota > Metazoa > Arthropoda > Insecta > Hemiptera > Aphrophoridae > Aphrophora > Aphrophora alni. Next base: position 72,226,218 of record OY740766.1, read on the forward strand.
TTGAAAATGTTTTAAGGACCCATAATAACAATAAAATTGTATACGCGGCCATATTGAACTAGTAATTTAAAGTTTCTCTGTAATTTTTTTATTTTAACCAATTAGTAAAACGTTTTCTTTACACTAAATAATTTATCAGCAAAAGTATGCTATATCACTAAATATTTTGGAAACCAAAAATAGAAATTAATATTGTTTTACTATCCTAAATATTATTTCATTTTCCCCGGTGTATTTCCTCCTGTGAATAGCCTACTATTTAAAAAATTTAATTTAAAATAATTAATACTCATAAATATGCCAATAAATGAATATATACGATTAAATATTCCATAATAAATTTTTGAGCCAGATATAATTAATATTGACTTGTTTTTCGTTCGATCATCGACAATAGGCTAAATTTATGCATCGGAAAATGGAAGTACTAATGCATTTCCCGTGTACCCTCGTTTATAGAGGTGGATCGCAACTTGACGTTGTTGACTTCATTTCACGAATACGTTGCAAAATTAGTATTCTATTTGCAATGTGTTAACGTTATTTACTTTAGAAACATTATACCTTTCTCATTTATGTATTTTATTGAAATAAAAATAATACATTTTTCACGAATATTATATAAGAGGATTTAACATCATTGTGATGTAAAATCACATTCACAGCTTATTCTAAGATCACATCAGCTTACAATTTGGGTAAGTTTAAGTTGTACAATATGACTGTACAGTTTTAGATAATACAATTTTTCACGATAATATTTGACTAGAAACAAATGATTTTTAATATAACCACTGCATTGACAGTTATTAGAAATATGTGTGTAATCATACTAATGGAATTATTGTATAGGAGTGACATACATAAACACCTTTAGTATACAAACCATACCCCTATATTGTTTACATCAAAACTGTTCATTGTTTTTTTTATGCTAAAACTACCAGGTTATATATATTGAAAACCAATTAACAGAAATTGTACGTTACAGCTTGTAATAAAATGTTAATAATTTACAAAATTTAATTCAATATATTATACAAAATGAAGAATAAGTTCTTAAAATTTTGTACAATAAAACATAAAGTTTCAATAATCATAGAGTAAATAAAGACAAACAATATTTCACTTTACACATTGTGTACTGTTCTTAACAAATTATCTATTATTTCATTTGTAAAAATTCATTCATCAATTTATGTAATATCATAAATTAAATTATAAATTAGAACATTTAAAACTTTATTACTGCTAAAAATGATTTTACTATTTTTAGTTCGAAAACAGAATAAATTAAGTATATTTAACACAAAAAAATAATACGATTATGATAAATTGGTTAAGGTGTTCATTTCGAAATATGTTTTAATTTTTAACGAATGTGTGAAATTACGTGCTGTATCAGTCCAACGTTTTTATTAAAATGTACTTTTTTTTTTGTTGCAACGAAAACAATTAAGGAATACGTATAGGCCAATGATAAGGGTAAAGCGTAACATACCAATATAATCGTAATTATTTTTGTTAGTGAAAGATCACGTCTTATTTGGTCAAGAAGGTAACATTCCAATAAATTCCAATATTTTAAATACATCCTTCCAATTTAAGAACAATTGTGCGGAGTGTATGAGGAAAGTATTGTAACTGATATAAATAACAATCTAGATATTTATAGTCTCCTTTTGATATATTAAAATGCGAATTTACTAATTTTAAGATAATTAATTTTCATAAATGATTACATGACTTGAACATCGACTTTTACTATTTTCATTCCCCTCTGAGCTATCATTTACGTTGATATTATGATTGAGTAATTAAGACCTTGAAAATTCAAACACATTGTTAGGGATTATAACATTATCCGGGAGATAGCTACTTAGAGGGGAATATTACATTTCAATAAATTGTATAATACGGTTTATAATAAGTTCACATTGGGAGGTTATTATTCTATTTCCCTGTAAACACTTATTTTGTAATAAATTTATCATTGAAAAATATGGCTGGGTAAGTAACATGTTTCACAACAAAAACAATTTGAAACTGGTGTTATAAATTCTCAAATAATTTTTTTCAGAATTTATAACAGCTGTTTTAATTTATTTGTTGGTTAAAACTTATATGGTGCGTATTTTATTTGTGAAGATTTACTTTGTGTTGTGATTGATGGCTTACTAAACAGTTTAAACCCACAATTACAATTTACTTTATTGTTTTATTTGAGAATTTATAACAGCTGTTTTAAATTGTTTTTAAGTTAATTTATATAGTTCATTCGTTATTTCTGACAGTTCACATTGTGTTGTGATTGATAGCTTACGTTTCGTAAAATTAAACAGTGCATATGGTTTATTGTTATTACGTGACAAAAGGTCTGAATTTTTTATCTCACGAAAGGTAACGATTAACAGTACAAACTGTATAGCGCGTACTTTCTTTGTGATTTATTGCTTACATCTTGCAAATGTTAACGGTTTACATGACTGTTAGTTATGCACAGCATCAAAAACTGTTGATATTCTTAACTTTAAACGACTAGTACTTACTGAAATATAATGAGACAATAATTTGGTTTTAGACAATTAGGTCAATTACAGCATTTTTAAATGTACAGCAAACAAACGCTTTCGATAAAATTATGGTGATATATGAAGAAGATTATACCAAATAAGTATCACAGGTGGCAAGTATAAAACAGTTTGGTGTAAACAACAACACAAATGAAAACAAACGAATACAGAAATAAAATTAATAGAACTGTTATTAATAACTGAATTTCTATCAAGAACGAATTTATGAAATGGGGGAAGAAAATGGAGCCTTTATTAACTATATCAGCTGGATAGAGCGAGTTTCCGGCTGAAGTGGAACTTTTATATAAGAACAAGGCAACATTCCATTTTACTAAGTAAATACTAAATTAGTTTTATTAATAATTAGATATAAACATGTGCGCAACGTTCGCAAAAAAGTATAGAGAGTGGTAGGTATATTTAGGTACAAAGCAGTATTTCACCCTAGTTTGTGTATAGTATTATCTGTTTTAAATTTGGATACAGCAGTAAATGGTGCCATATTAATCCTTAGGATAGGATGATTGAACATTTTAATGTCAGGTGTCAGTATTTCCACAAAGAAAAATATTCGTAGATAGTATATTAAAAATGCTATCTGAAATAAAGGAGAAGAACAGATCTCACAATACAAAAATCAATTACTAATTTATATTATTTATTAACCTAATAATATAATACGTGCTATTGCACTAGCAAGAACTAGGTATGGATTGTATGGATTCCGTGTTTCCTACTTGTGTGTGAATGTGTTTGTAATGAATTAGTGGTTAATTGAGGCAAAATGTGTAATGGAAGGGAAACTTGCCAAATTCATCTTCTAGTCGATTTGAATAACACTAATACCAAATAAACTAATTCTATTTCAACTTTTCATTTTCTTAGAAGCTAAATATTTTTATCAATAATAAAAATTTCGAATTGCAATTAGTTTAATCATCTCATAACGAAATGTTGCCAAAGTTTAAATATTTTGCACCTTTGTAATAAAGATGGACAAATATTCAGAAAATTAATTTTAAATACACAAATCATTTAAAAATGGATAAATTATTTATTTCCATCTTTTGTTTTTCATTTATCATATGTGCTTTTCGTCATAGAATAAGAATATCACATTTGCACCTAAAACCAAGCTTCTGCTAACTGTACAGGTATGAAGTATAAACTAACCAAAATTTACCAGTTTAAAGTTTTTGTTATTACTAATTTTTACGTACGTTTTGGAGGAAAATTGTATATTTAAAATGTGTAGAATGTATAAAAAAACTTTCAAATATTAATATATTGAATAATTTTTCATGTACCTATATATTTGGTTGTTAAACATAATAATTAATATAATATTTTTATTATAATCTCCAGTGATATGGTGTGATTTATATAGTAAAATAAATATCGAATCGTGTAAATTTCAAAGATATTAAAATTATAAAATTAATTATTCTGTGAATTAATAAAAAAGTTGTAAAAATAATAATTACATCACTACGTTATAGAGTTCACAATACTCTCTTGTCTGTGGTTTAAGCATCCTTAAATTGGAAAGAATATAAAAAGAAACCACAAAGTGTTTTTCAGGTAAAGTAAAGAACAGATGGTAGAAAAGCTAATGTGTAAGGAAAAAGACATAGTTGAAGACAATATTTTTACCGTTGATTATAATGATGATAATAATGCTCTGTTACATTACTAACAAAAAATTTAACATTTAGAAAGAGGAATGAATTTCTTTTTAATCTGTTGTCATTTAAATATGTTAATAAAATTTGTCCTTTCTTGGATAATAAAATACTTTACATAAATGCAATAAACGTTTGTGTATTTGTTATCCCATTACGTAAAAAAATTATTTAAAACTTTGAGATATGCAGTAATAATTATTTATAACATAACATCTCAAGAGTTTTGAGCAAATGAAAAATTATAATTGGAATAGCCTTAATAAATTAATAAATTCACAATTTGAATTAGGTTTTGATAATAAACTTTCCCCCAGACGGTTTATCCTCCTGCGCACTACTTTATTTCCTCTTTGTAGCTGCTCCGAACATGACAATTATTAACGTCACCAATTTTTAACAAAATTGAACTTTAAACGTCAGGTAAAATAGCTTTTGGTGTAATTTTTTTAATTTTATCCAATGTTTTTGCTTTTCTTATTTTAACGCACGTTTAATTACACCACAAGTATGATATTATTATGTTACAATATTAAACTACAATATATATATTCCTGCCTATATTAATTTATAGTTTTTTTTTTAAGGTGACGTGGGTGTATATAAATATATATAAATACTATTTGAAAAATATTGACTTAGTTACCAAGCTACATTAACTTTAATTTCAATCAATCCCCTTCTCTAACTCTAATGTATTTCGTTCATATTATTGTTGCAGTATATTTTCTTCAAAGTTATTGTCTTCTAAATATCAAACACTAGCCTATATATTAATATCAAACTTCCTACAAACTTCATTACTCTGTTTAAACCAAGAAAATAGCTCCTGCATGTCTTGCGGTCGGTTTAATTTCTCCAGGGATACGAGAAAATGTTTTTAACCTCAAGGATAAAAGACGTAAATCTGAAAAGTCGTATGTAAAAGTGCAAAAAGTATTTCCTCTGCAGAGAATATAAATGTGACTTAAAATGGACAAAATTTCGTTTAATTTGTCTTGTAAGATATTGTTCTTTATATATAAATATTGTTTGTGTGTATGTATATAGCATTTGTCTGGAGGCGATAAACTTTCAAATGTTTCGAAGATATTTTTTATAAAGTTACTTAATTGAACCTATCTACTCATTTACTGATTCGCTATCTATAATTTTTTTTATTATGTAGCCACAAAACACAATACTTTGAATTTTGACAAATGTCTAAGTTATTTGAGAACAGACAATTTATATAGAATTATGTTATTATTATAAGGATTTGAGGTATGTTTCAGAGGTACGTTTTCGAGATAGTTTTAATCTCGAGTTTAGTTATTCATTCTTAAACAACGGAAACTCTATTTATCTTTGACACGATTTAAAGTTATAGATAAAACATTAAATTTTAAATAAACGTATTTTGACACCTATTAAGAGATGCTTCACATACGCTATTTACTTGTTGCTAATAATAACTAATGATATACAACTCACAATAACTCATAGATCAATTTACCGGTTGTAGAAATCAAATTATTACATCCACCAAGGCCAAGTTTTTACTTAATTTTTTAAATAAACAGCTAGAAGGTAATAAAGATACAAAATTATTAATAATATAGATTGGTTGCTTTAGCCGATTGTATTTTGAATATTCTAAAATATTAAACAAAAGAATTTTTTTCCTCTGTGAATAAAATTTCAATCAACACAGAGAACTTAAAATATAAATAAAAATTATCACAGAACCATATTTACCAATATAATTCACAAATGAGCTTAATATCACTACCTGATTTAATAAGTACTGGCTTAACCTCAAGTGACAAACTACATTAAAAATAAAAGCAATATTTTTATCGTTGGAATGAATTTGGTGAATATGGTTCAAAAAGTTAAAGACGAATGACAAAGTTATCGAAAAATAGAAACAAGTACTTGTTACAAAAAACTACCTAGTATTTAAATACATATTGCATAGAAATTAATATAACAAATATTGTATTTATACAAGAACATGATAAATTATGGGTGAATATACGGATGTACGAAGAAAAATTAAGATAAGTGAAGCAATACTAAAAGTAATATTGATAACATCCAGTTATGTCACTAATACTATAATTATATTTAGTGCAATGGTAAACTAATCAAAGGAATAAAATATGGAATAGAAATACAATTAGACTAAGTAAGACAATTTATATATGAGAGTAATTATACCCTAATAAACTCATGATATCATGTCAGTTTATCTTATTATCGCTATTAATATTACCAAAATCTCTTTAAACAATTTTAAATAAAAGTACCATACTTACGTCAGCAGTGTCCATTTTGTATCTTTCGTCCTACCCTCTGTGGTCCACTTTAGTGAGTACGGCTTTGTAATCCCGAAGGAACCTAGCTGGATTTACACCTTTTACCATGTAGTCTTCAGATAGTCTCATTTTTCCTATCAGTCTCTTCTGACCAAATCTTTGGCCCTAATGTTATTAGAGTATTTAAGGGCAGGGGTATATATTTTATTTTTTATTATAAAGCGATAATGAAAGAGAGGATTTTTCTTTAAGAACGAAAGAAAAACAATATCTCGTCTTTTATTCTTAAATCGGCTTTCTTATTTTCAGAATCCTTATGACCAATTATTTCATTAATTGTTTGATCACCATAATTTAGTCGCCGTAATGTGTAGTTTTTATACAAAATATTTCTAAGGCATATCCGATTTTCTTTTTGACCATAACTATCTCTAAAACGTATACAATTTAAAATACCAAAAGAATGTATTGTACTCAAGTCTTATTAAGGTATTATGTATGAAATATATTCACAGTGCAAATGTCTGACGCAATTAGTGACGGAACTGCCATAATGCATTTCCTGTGTCATTGTGTTTGGAACACGATGGATGCTGATATTAATTAGTAATGCATGATGCTCTATGATAGTTTTTTTTTTTTATTTAAGTTATGTTATTTCCACAAACATATTCTATGTTTAATACCAATAAAGTTGTATAATCAATAACAAAAACAAAATTGATTAACGTAAACTAATGTTTTAATATTTATTTTACTTCAAATGTTAAATGTACTTTTTAATTGCTATTTTTATTGTGTATCCTGGTCTATTGTTTTTTATAACATCCTACATAACAAATTTGGACAAATAATAATAAAATTGTGACCTTTAATGCGTATAATAACATTTATACGCATGCGCGTGTTGTGTGTGTAAAAGTATTTATTGTTCACGAAATGCAAAGATATTCGATTCTTAGAAAACCGGCCAACGAAATTTCTTGTCTGTGAACAAATTTTCACAAATCGATTTTTTTTTTTTAACAGTAACATTGCTTTCTGAACTGAAGAAGTGCGAATTTCGGCTTGGTACTGACTAGGTTAATATTAGGCCTAAACGGTAAAAATACTAAAAATTGCAAACGGGATGGGTTAGGTAAATTTATATAAATATTAACTTACCGTGTTTATCTTAACCTGCTCACAGTGATCTTGGAGCCTAAATCAATCTAGCCTACACTTCTGTTTATATTTACCGGTAGTAACTTTTCTAAAACTCCTGAAGTCAAATTGTTTTGTCGTAATGGTCAGGTCAGAACGCGTTCTATTAATTTTGATTTACGGTATAGAGCGAATACATAATATTCATGTCATTACAAATTTCTCCAATCCACTATTTGTACTTGCTTTAGCTTATTGTCCCAAACGTACACATTAATAATTGACCATAAAGTATAAATTCTATTAATTAGATTGTGTGGAAAGCTTAAAATTTATTTTGTATGCGAGACCACTCAACCCTTGAAAACAAAAAGTATTCAATATAAACCTAAGTAATATCGTAAGTAGGCTATATTACTTACAGTTTTGTTAAAAGGTTTATATATATATATATATATATATATATATATATATATATATATATCGTAAAACATCCATGTTTTACAAAGAGTTCTACGATAAACTTTTTTTTCGTGATCTTGAAAACCATTTGAACCATATAACGTATTTACGTAAAATAAACAATAATAAAAATAAAATAAAAGTCAACTCATAAATGAAAACTTTAATATGTAAAACGTTTAATATAACATGTATTTGGTGTTTTAACACTGGTTATTTGTTACTTCTATTTTATTTTATAAAATTAATTTACAGTGCAACAAAAAATGAGGAGACACGAAATAGATATATAAATTTATTACATAAATACAGACTAGTATTTAAAAACTAATGTTTAGAAGAGAAACGTCTACTGACAGTTGTGAAAATAGTTTTAGTTTTAAATAACATTTCCTCTTAGATTTTCCACGAGTGATAAATCAATAGAACAACATATAGTACATATTTTAAATAAATCGTATTTACATTCTCAGTGCAATATCTTATGATATATAACTGACTTCTCGTAGCTAAGCAAATAGATTCTGTGACTTATGTCGTGTCTTTCTGCACATAGGTTTATTTAAAATTTACACTCACAACAATTTTGATCCTACCTCAATATAAAAATGTTGTGACAGTTCGGTGAGGTTACAAGTATTAGGAAATACATTATATTATTGAATTACATAATAGATAATCAGCTATCGCGAAGTCTCAGACGGAAAGCACCTCTATGTGAGAAGTGTTCAAATATCAACAGGATTTACTTAACTAGACTACTTTACATAATATGTAAGATATTGACTCGGATATGCAAGTCAAGTATTTGCAAGTTTTATCGTTACATGTTTTGTTAAGTCATCATAAGTGTGACAGCATCTTCATGGCGTACACAATATGAGTTCCTTGTAATTATTAAATACACATCATACGTTATAGTAAAAACACATCTAGTTCTAAACTCTGTCACAGAAAGATGCCAAGCTACAATTTAAATAATTTGTTGTGCGTGTCATTTATATGTGTGTGAGTTCGTGTTTCAATTAAATTCATGTGTATATAATAATAATTACGAAGCAACATTGTGTGTAATATCAAATCAAGATACTTTTACATTGATAAAGCGAAACAATTAGGTAGAAAACTATAAAATGTATGGAATGACGTTGTTTATGTTTTATAAATAATAATATACCATTCGACAAAAATCATGATAAAAAATTAATATACCGAGTGTATACATATATATATATATATATATATATATATATATATATATATATATATATATATACAGAAAGCTGCCTAAATGTTTCCAAATTTCTTTCGTCAAAAAAAATTTACGTTTATTTTATTTATTTTTTTTTTTAATCGAAATAAACATATTATAACTACTCTCAAAATAGATAATGTTTTAAGTTTCGCATTACGTATATTGATATTTTGGTCGGATTTGATTACGTTACGTGTTTTTTGATATATATTTTTTAGGTTACGTTTGATATGTGTTAAAAAAAAAAAACTTTAAAAAATCACGGCGTTAAAAAAAAAGGAAAGTAAATGTTCTATTTCTTAAAAACCTAACAAAATAAGACGGAGGTAAAAACAAAATAAAATAAATAAATTATAAAAATGTAATGTTGAATTTCTCAAAAACCTTTAACGGTAAAACAAAATATACAATTCACACAAAAATTTCTCTCTTAACGAACAAACAATTAATTTTTCTGCAGGTCAATGGATAACCAAGCTAAAGTTAAAACACTAAAACCATAAGTTTTTAGTAATTGATTGCTTGAACTTTATGATAAGAGTTATTTTATTGTTTTGGATTTATTATGGTTCCACCTTATGAATAAGTCATTGTATTATTGTGTATATTTATATCTTTATTTCAAATTGAAGCACATCTAACATTAAGGTGATCAAATGTTAAAAAACACGGGATCGTTTTATATTAAGTTCATAACAATGTAGGCCTAATAACACAGCAGCTGGTTATTTAAGTATCAATGTATTGTTTTGATATAATTTGTAAATAACCTAGCATATCTCAAATTTGATTTATATCTATAGATCAAATTGTATTCAATAATAGATCTAGTTTTTTAATAAACTAATTGCTATTGAAGTCTTAGTTAAATTTAATAACAGTTCTACTAATTTTCTAGTATACATCATGGGGTAATATTCATGTTATTTCAACTAATACTGAAAGGGCGGACATACATTTCATGTGAGAACTTGAATCATGAGGCAAGACGGCTACACCAAGAGAATTTTTCCAATCGATTGTATACTTGTCACAGATTTTTTTTTTTTCTGACTCATCCTCATCTAAATGAAACGGGATAATATAAATGAGAAGGAACACTTTTTGACGCATCGATCTATTAAACACCAGAATTTGGCGAAGTCGTATTGAATAACGTTATCAATCTGAAAAGAGCAATAAATAATTGACTCTCAGTAAATTATTCTACTTGGAAATTATTTGGATTATTTTTGACGTCTAGTGGAACTATTTCAATAGTTCTTAGGTAAATATGCAAATCTCAGCTTCCTGCCTAAATGAGATGAAACTAAAATTGAGAAGGAACACTTTTTGACGCATCGATCTATTAAACACCAGAATTTGGCGAAGTCGTATTGAATAACGTTATCAATCTGAAAAGAGCAATAAATAATTGACTCTCAGTAAATTATTCTACTTGGAAATTATTTGGGTTATTTTTGACGTCTAGTGGAACTATTTCAATAGTTCTTAGGTAAATATGCAAATCTCAGAATATTTAGGCTGGTATTGTTGGTGACAGCGTATCACTCAATGGTGGTGTATCGGTCTAACAGAAGCACCACCGTGGTCAGGTATATCACCGACCTCAGAACAATTAGGTCTAAATAGTTACTTAAAGACACAAGTCTACTCGTCATCAGTAGGACACTTTAGAAGATCTGAGATGTGCTATAGATAAAATAATATGTAATTGACAGGAAGTTGTGTCTGTAAATATGTCTCCCCTGTAACGAACCTCCGATCTTACAAACTCCCTCTGTAAGGAAGAATCTTACAAACAGTTTTTGAGTTGTGTACAGTTACTACTTAATGGTGAGTGTCTTGATGTAAACAATGGGATAAAGTAATAACTTAAAATATATATCACCTAATCTCTTATGCCTCTATGAAATGAAGCGTTCAGTCCTACATTCTGTTTGTCATCGGTAGGTCCTCGTATAGTAACATTCCGATAAGCGTTTCCTATTTCCTGTTATAACAATAGAAAATTCTCTAACCGTGTTGGACTTGGACTGTTCTTTCATTTATAAGCTTTGTTTTATTTAAATAAAAATCGTAAAATGTTATGAGTAATATATGCAAATTAGAGTTAAAACATAAGTATTAGGAACTTATTAATAATGAATCGCCCTTGCAAAAATTACAAAATGTGCTATAAAACAACACATTCGGCAGCCTTTTATAAAAACGTGAACTTTTTAAGTTAAAAAGTCAAAAATTTAATCAAAAATTAAAATTTTGTAACCATGTAACAACACTATGTAATAATTATATAGAAAAGAGTTCATCGTAATTGAGTGTAAGATATCCTAAATTTTGTAATACATTGAGGAAACGTATTTTCTGATATTGCATAAGTATTACCTTTCTGAATCTATTTGAGGAGTTAGCTTTCTTTTACGCAAAAAAAGCATATTAAAAAAATATTCATATGCAAACAATTTTTATTACCAATAAACCCTGAAAGATATAAATATTTAAAAACATTGGTCTGACGAAGTTGGTACGAACACACCACCAAGTACTAAAAATCATTAATTTCAATTTTTTTTTTTTTTTTTGGAATTGTAGATATAAATTTAATTTATGTCTTACATTTAAATTCCAAACCTTTTATATAAATATCTTGTTACTTGCCTTTAAATAACAGGGAACCAAATACAATATTCATGAACAACATACTGTACATAATAACAAACCACTGTAACTCTTGCTTAGTTCAAAGAAATGTCGCTACCGCAGCACGGATTGGTTACCAAGTTGGGGAGAGTGGTGTTTGTAAAATATATCATACATAAAGGCCTTTGATAGGGTTTGGCACAGTGGTCTCATAGACAAACTTAGGCAATACAACTTCCCAGACGGGCTGATACACCTCATTAGGTCTTACCTAGCAGACCGCAAGTTCAGGGTTGATGTAGACCAAACAACATCCACACAGAGGACAATACAAGCTGGCGTGCCTCAAGGTTCGCTCATCGGGCCCGTATTGTTCAATATCTACATCAACGACATTCCAACACTTGATAACACCAATGTGGCTATATATGCTGACGACACCGCGATATCCGCACAGTCATGGCAACCATGTATGATCTACAGTAGGTTACAAACTTCACTAAACAATATAGAGCCATGGCTTAGAGCCTGGAGAGTAAAGGTAAATGTGTCCAAGTGCCAGGCGCTTTTGCTCTCTAAAAGAAACTCACACACCATTAATACTCCTTTACGCTTATTCAATGAAGACATACACTGGCATGGCCAGGTCAAGTACCTCGGGGTCATCCTAGATAGGAAACTGACTTGGTCTGCCCACATATCCGACACAATTAAAAGAGCAAACATGACACTGTCACAACTATATCCATTGCTCAATAAAACAAGTTCTCTTGAATTGAGAACAGCCACCATAATCTATTTATCTATACTTAGAAGCGTCATTACCTATGCAGCGCCCGTCTGGGGACACACTGGGGACACGCACATGCGCAGGCTACAGATATTCCAAAACAAGGTTTTGAGAATAATCACTAAAGCACCAATGTGCACCAGAGTTAGGACCTTACATAAAGACTTAAATGTGCCGTTCATCAAACAACACATTCAACAATTATCAGCTAATCTCTACAAGGGGGCACATGCACACCCAACATCAACACTAATCTCTTCACTAGGTACATACGACACAACATTTGACAAACACAGACGGCCACTGTCCTTATTCGCACGACCGACCTTGATCTCTCGTTTGGGCCTATAAAGCCATGCATAGCCTACTTCATACCTAAATTTCACCTCTTTGCTTTCTACCTCTGTTTCAGATCAAAGGGTGCACCGCAGCGGCATGAGCCAAGCTGTCGCCACCAGGATGCAGTTGCATGCAGTCTAATCTTGCACGCTTATTTCAGTAATCGAGTAGGCAGCAGAAGAAGATGTAGCTTGTATGTATCTCCTCCAATAAATTCACTAACAAGGTATTTGTAAGGTAACTCCCATCCTTCACCTTGCACGCCACATCTACCAAACCTGGGCTCCTGCATGATCTGTCGCGAGGTTTTACCTGACTGGACTCTGGACCTCGCCCTTCGAGCGGATACATAAAGTTCTGCTTTCTTCCACATTTACAATCTCGATACGCTCATGGAAAGAGCTTCTCAACTTGGTACATGGAAAACCTTTCCTGTTTCCTTGTCCCACGCGATAGGGGTACTAACAGGAAGGAAGGTGGTTTTTAGTGAGTAAGAATCTCACACTATTGGGAAGAGCGGATTTCTCCCTTTGTCTTTTGAAGATTTTCCACCTATCCTGCGAAATTAAAAAAAAAAAAAAAAAAAAAAAAATATCATACATAACAGTTTATATTAGCTATTTAACAGTAATTTTTATGAGTTCGTTTAATATATACTAATTTCATTTATTGTTCATAAAATAACATATAATTTAATTAGTTAACAATTAATTATGAAAGTTAAATGTTATGAACATCAATATAAACACTTATAATCCAATTTAGTTATACAGTATTTCACAACTAATTTCAACCTTTACAGAAAAATAAAAATAAAATACAACCATTTTATTATTTTGTTAATTTATTATTTATCCTTTTCTTTATAGGTTATTGGATTTACACAATCCATGATATTTTTTATAATAAACTTATTTATTTAAAATCGAAAATTTCACAGCAACAATAACAATAATAATTAATAACAAAATAATAATTAAAAAATGTCAAGTTTATCAGTTTATTAAAGATGTTTGAACCTTTAAGTTCAACCAACAAGGTGTTTCCAACAATTTTAATAAGGATTCCATCCTTATAAAACTCATTAAAAGATAATATACAAGTTTTAAAAATACCGAATGAAATGGGAATTAAGATACAAATATTTTTTATTAAAACCTTCTTTTTTTGTAGTACTGTACCATTGTTATTAAAAATCTGTTAAAATATACAACGTACTGCCTGTATTCTCTTTCCTTATTAAGTTCATGCTAACTCCGCTACGGCGCAGCAGCAGTAAGTGACATACCCAACCTAATCATTATCTTTGATAACACAAATAAATGTAATGTATTTAGAAATGTTAGGAATGTTTTACTAGACTTCTTTATACAGATTTTTCTAACGCTATAAAAATATCATACTCCAATAGGATTTACACAGTTTACGAGGATCTAATAAATGGTTGTGTTGCATAATATCGTCAATTTAAAATTTTCCAAATATACAGTTTCAAAAAGTCACAATTATAATATTTAGGTTTGACAATTGCTATTTAAACATTCATTGAAATTCTTTTGGTTAAGAGCTTTAGCTGAAAATAATATATTAATTATATTCTATAGGTATATTTTTTTATCATATTGATTTAATATAGGGCCTAATCTGATTATTTCTCGAAAATAAAATTAACTAAACCTCTAATGAACATAACTCCAATCATAATTAATGAAATTTATTTGAATCCCATGATTTACATTAATTTATATTTAGTCCCAATTCAACTAGAAATTTAATTATACTATATTTCGCACACTGGTGATCTGCTAGAATACGATTGAAAGAGAATCAGAAAACTTTAAATTGCTTTTGCTTAACATCAGCTCTGGACGACAGTTGAGAAATGAAAGTTAACTAATAATGAAAAGAAATTGGTGTTGGGCTTGTTCCATGTTTTTCATTATCAGGATCACAGGATGAGAGTCCATGTGACGTCTTGCTTTTCTTTTGTATATTTGGGGTATCAACTACTTAAGCCACTCTGAAAGAGTGGTGCGAACATTTTTCTCCTCTTGTTTAAAGTTTCAACTGTTGCAAAATCGTACCCATTCTAAAAACATAATCTGTGTAATAGTTCATTGCTAAAAGTAATAGTTTGAGATTTGTAATCTAAAAACTCTTCGTTTTTAATAGCTTTTTATAATTTATAAATATGTATTATTTAGAATTCGAGAAGAAAAGGAACAATGATATAAGTCAACTAGTCTTGGGTTAGATCCCTCTCTTTCATCTTTTCAATCAGGTCTATTTCAATAAACAGTTGTTCACTTCCAACCCTAAAACTGTTTGACTATTCGAGGTTTAGGGTGTCTCTCTTTTTAAAATATTTTCTAAGGCAATGATGACCGTGAGGCCAATATATGCTTTAAACAACAATATATTTGACACACACTCGTACGCAAATGAGAAACTCCGTGTTGTCTTCCACCCAAACAGCTAAATATGTACGTTTATACTGAGTTTTGTAGAACTGTATATTTAACCTAGATACTTTAAAAGCATAATGGTCTGACGAAAACGTTTTGCTCTTTACTATTGAAGAAATAAATTGCGCACAAATTGCATATGCTTCAGGAACTCAAGACAGAAAATTTAACTGAAGCTTAAATTATAAGAATACACGGAGGACACTCAACAACAACAAAAATAGTTAAAGATCGTTTACTGCTGAACTTATATCACATAGTACCTCCCTAAACTCATTGAACGAATCTATCAATTTATTAACTTATGAAATCACATTACATGTTTACATTGATACAATTAAAAGGAAATCATCCCCACATAGTCCTAAACCTGTGCGTAGGATTGGTTCCGCCTGAATGTATGCAGGATGGTTAGTATAATCATCATAATCTTCCCTATAACTTCAAAAAATTATGAAATACAATGATTTATGAAGAACCCAATCGAACAAACATGAATTACCTATTTAGATCAAGACATGTACTCAAAGATCTAACAATTCAAAATGTCGAAAAAAGAGTGAAATTTCTATCTATTTATTGATTTAATTATCTTTTCTCTCACTCAACATGGCACAAACAATCATTAAAACTTGTTTATACACAAACACAGAATACGGAAAATTATGTTTTAATTTCTTTCACAAGTTTTAAATAAAATATGTAAGATATACCAAAATTGTGTACTTGTTTTATTTAATTTTGGAAAACGCACCATGTCATCTGTGTAGTAAGGATGGTCTAATTTGGTGAATATATGTTTAACTTTATGATAAATAAATAATAAAAGCTATTTGTACATTAGTACCGGTTTTTCCATGAAGCCGCTTTAATAACAGTCTTCTGCATCATTATTAAAGGTTGAAATATAAACATATATGACCCTCACAAGACGAAAGATAAGCAAAATTAAACAGTTGGTTTTATGGAATATTTAAATAACTTTTTTGATTTTTTGCCATTAGTGGATATAATAATGTCTGCCCAATTCATTCTGCTATTAAATGTAAATCATGACAGAAAATAAACCGGAAAAGTATTTTTATGAAATTTGCAAATCCGAATACATGCAGCGTGAAGGAACACATTCGAATAATTCAATGCTGTGTTCACTCCAGTTAACTTGAAGAGATCTGTAGAATAATTAAAAACACTTTATTGGTATACAAATACATAAAAACGCCACTTGAATATAATGAAAGTAACAGTATTAAATCAATTAAAATAATAAATCGGTAAAATACAAAACTATTAAAGCACAACTCTCTCATAGGCATCGCTTAAATAAATTGGATATGTTCACAGGAAACAAGCTCTTGGTGACCGATGAACGAAATAATTATTTCTTCTACTTAATTGTTTTTAATTTATTGAATAATATTTCATTTTTAAACTTATTTAGACCTTTATTTCTATGAGCCGTTAAAAAAAAAACAAAAAAACTTGGTATGGTATTTTTGTTTTTAACAGTAGTTGTTTGGTATTAAAAGACGGTCACCCAGTAGTTGACGATTACTCAATCATTTTATATTGTCTCTAATTCTCATACGATAAACACAGTAATTACAAATGAGATGAATGCGATATATTTAAAAAAAAAAGTCATAATAAACGTCAACTTGTAACAAGTTTATTCAAAATCCAGGTTTAAAGTTTATATCGAAATACTTCAGTACTTAATTCTTTCATATGTAGGCCTACACTACTCTGGCTTAAGTTGTGCAACAACCTGCCACAATATTTTAATGCGTGAGAATATTTTAAGTAATTTAGTAAGATTTACTTAGGTCAACGAACATTTTCTTGGGATAGTGAAATATTATGTAAACATGTGTCCGATTTAATTTATGGTGTGTTATGTTTATATTTATTTATAATATTGTATGTAAAGTAACCATTTACATAAAACTGTATTTAATTTATATTATGACGACATAAATGTGTAGCCTAATGCACCCTCATTGCAAACGTATAGGCCTACTTAATTGAGGTAAAACACAATATATTGCAACCATTATATCCATCACATACAAAGCGTCTAAGAAGTATCCTCCTTATTTTTTATTTTATTATACACTTTTTTTTTATTTACGAATTGTGTCAATCATTTGGCAATATATGGACTTTAAATCTGATCCCTTATGTTTTACGATGTTTATAAACGTTGGTGATTTTTTCCTTTTTTTATGGTAACATAATCTTGTGATAGCTATAATAAATACGATTAATCATGTATATTGCCTGTGCGATCACTCAACAATCTTACCTCTACATTACGGTGTACCGAGTAATTCAAAATTGCAAGACAGTTGTTCGTAAAATAATAATAGGTGTAAAAATAAGAAGAATCCTTCGATTTTAGTTACATTTACCGAAACACTCGTCTTTTGTAAAATAAAGTCTGTAATTCTCAGCGTTCCAAATAAGAAACCAATTTGGTGGTTCCCCAATAATTACCGAAAACCCGGTGTAAAATACATAACAAAGATTTAGTAGACTACAAAATACTTTTTTAGGTGAGGCATAAAATAACTTTGTTCAGTGGCTAATGTAGGCCTATATAACCTTGATGAAAATAAAACGTAATTATTTTAAATAGAAAAAAATCTTAGGCCTATTCATAAAGATATACTTTTCTTCATAAACAACAATATTTCTTTAAGTTATAATATTTGTTTTCTATTAACTTGATTTACATCATAATTAAATTTTCTACAAGTTTTGTTCAAATACGCCAAACCGAAGAAATGTACGTTTTCGACTTAATTTGTACTTTACACGAGTTTTTATGGAAGTTACTGAGGATAGAGTTCCTATTTTATTTACTGTTCCAGATATATAAAACCACCCAGTTCATTTCATAATTTGTGTTTCAAATATTACAGTATGGCTTCATTTCATTATTGGAACAGAATTCATTACAAAATATATAGCTAGCTGTAAATAAAAAACGAAGTTTTTTGGTCGTATGTTGATTTCACCCTATGAATCAGTTGTCGACTTATTAATGTGCATCACAACATATTTGTTAGATTTTACAAACTAGAAGATTAAAATATTTAAAATAAGGTAAATTTCTAAAATCTGTGTTTTTTAGGTACTTTTTCACTCACATGTTTTACAATAAATCAAATAACATGTTTAGTGCAGCTTTAAAATGCGCAAAAAATATTTTCTACGATAAGATATTAAATTGTTAAATTAGAACTAAAACTAGATTGTTCAAGCTATAATCTCAACAGTTGAATTAAAATCAGTACTATAGCTATATTAATCGGAAATTTAATTGAATTAGTAAAATATATCTACATGTACGTACTAGAGTTTACTATTTGATAGATATAATTAGAAAAATCGGCAGAAAATTTCAAAATGGCGGCTGTTCGAAATGTAATTTCTCTAGTTGTTACTTATCTTGGTCCTTTAATAGCTCATTTTTGTACAAGAATAGCGTCTTATAATAATTAATATCTACGTTCATGCCAAAGTTTAGTTCAACAAATGAGACATGAAAATCAACAAAATAAATTAATAGTAACAACTGCATACCGAGTAGCTTAAAACTCTTCTGTTTTTGGAAACTCAAAATCATTTCCCATTTGTGTTCTAAGTTACCATGCATCCTCCTAAATTCGCCGAAATTTATAATATTTGTTAAAACTTAAGAAACAAAGCAAATATCAAATATTTTTAAATTTTAAATTAAGAAGAATGAAATCTTAAAGATGATTGTGTGAAACTAATACTATATATATATGTTGAGCCATCTACAAACCTTTTTAGAGTTGTGTTATGGATTTAAATACTCAAATGTAACTAAAATAAGATTTGTACTGTATTATTATTCTGTAAAATTGTTTGTCATATTATATCAATTGGTTCAATGTATCAATATATTATTGAACCAATTATATAATATGACAAACAATTTTACAGAATAATAATACAGTCTATTATATATTCGTAATCAATATAATAATAAATATAAGAGAAAAGTTTGCTACCACATATAAAATGTATTATTTATTTGTTTTTATTAATCCCTGTTAGGTATTTTTATTTTAATCCCAACTGCCAATAATTGTTAGTGGCAGTGATTGGTTTATGTTCCAAGATTTTTGGACAATATATTTGTAAAACAATAAAGGATATTTATGTTTGCCCCTAACTGTTTTTGTTGAGTTTTCCACAACATTTTTCTCAACGAGTTTTAAAAATTTATGATTTTTTATTTACACTACTTTGTAGGTTACACAACATATCATAATTGTATTGTCAACCATATTATATAAATGTATTTAATACTTTTGCCAATCAGTAACAATACGAGAAGCTTTTGTTACCACAAAGTTTATTTTGCTAAATTAATTTAGAACAATTGGATAGTTTTTCACAATATTTTTCTCAACAGTTTAAAAAAATTTGTGTTGTTTTATTTACTTTTTGGGTTACATAACAGATCAAATTTGTATTGTCAACCATATTATGTAAATGTAGTCAGTTACTTTTGGAAATCGACAAGAATGTAATGGGCGAAGAAACTTATTTTTATCAAAAAACTTTATTTGCTAAATTAATTTAGATTAACAATAGACTAATTGTTTATTTTTCGTAATTAGTAATATTATAATTTTTCTATCAACACATTGAATTCCTTATCTTAATAAAGAGGATATTCCCTTTGAAATCGCAGTATATACCAAACAATAAATATAGGCCTATTTATTGTTTCTTGAATCGGTATAACGGATAAAGGTATTAATTCTTGATTTCACTACAGTGAGCAGCACAAGACGATCTGTCCTGAAGTTAGTTCATAGAAGTTGGCAGAGATGGCGCAACAAGTACTACCACAATTGAATTTAGTAAAACAAGATTACAGTACAAAACTCGTGTATCAAAATATTTTAAAATAGCTTTTTAAAGCCAATTTTATAATATTTTTGAATCTTATTAAACTGTGTTGACTACAAAAATGAAAAACATTCAAGTTCTTTAAAAACTGATAGCTTCATTTTCTAAACTTTACAAAAAAGAGACCAAATTTTGAAAAGCATTCGTAGTCAGCTTCGTGATTTTATAAACTTTTAGTTAAATCAAAGTGATTGAAAACGTTATACTAAGCCCCTCTAAACATTACTCAAATATCTAAGTATGCATTCTTTTATCTAAACTCATTTTACATGGAGTGATATTATATTAATTTTATGTATTATTTCGACTACAAAGACAACACATCTAGTTTAATAAAATAAATTAACAAGTCCCAAAATATATTCCCAAATATGTGTATTCTGAACAATTAATTATAGATACATCTACTTATTGAAAGCATATATTCTTTGTAGGCCTATTCATAATCACAAAAGACAATTAATTATTACTTTCCAATACTGTCTAGTTAATCTGTTACTTTAAAATTTCTAGAGTACACCATGAGATACATGTTAGGAGAGAATAAAATTGCTTGATAAGATATAATACGGGAACAAAAATATGTCAAAGAAAACTCATTGTTTTCTTTCAGGCATTTGTCTCGTACACATGCACTTTAAATTTCTTGGTTTACAATGTTTTTCAAAATGATTACATATATATATATATATATATATATATATATATATATATATATATATATATATAATAATTATTTATTACTGATTTTGAAAATGTAAAAAGTTTGACTATGTTAAAAATTAAAATTTTATTCATTTATGTAAATAGTTTGGATTAGGGCTCTTTTGAAACTTCACCTACATTATTATTTAATGGATTTTTTCACCTATTGTGCATAATAAGAGATTTCGTTAATTAAAATTATTGTAGTGAACACATTGTAATGGTAATTGATTAAATTTTAAAAAGCACCATCATGTTTTTTAAAATATTATTTTTGTATGTGTTATCTTTTGAATTAATATTCCATTAAGGTTAAGTACAATAAGCCAAGACGGTTTAGCCAATACTAAATCGATAAAATTATATTCCTTTCCACATGAAATATAAAAACATTTGACTTATCCAAAATGTTTTATTACATATAATGTAACAAATTGATTTTAAATTAAATAAATCTCTTCTACATCTTAATTATGAGAATACAAAAGGCGTACTTTCTTACATACACTCTCACATCTATTCATAGAGAATGATGTAAGTATTATCACTTCAAATACATCAAATTAAATAACGTAATATTTTCTTGTTTATGTCGGAAAATAAAAAAAAAAATTGCTTCTTTGTCTTTAAGGTGAAAATTTTAAGAAGAAACTTGGCGTTAAAATTATTGTGACTAATTTTTTCACATATTTAACTTTTTAATATTTTCATTTTTATTTCCTATGCGTTCCTAGAAGGCTTTTCGACTCTTCAATTTATGATGTGGGTAAAACTATGCATTTTTTAAAGTTGTATATGAAAATCTATGTATCATTCAAAAGTTAGAAAAATCATTTAGAATATACGAAGTGGAAATGTAACATAAAATGTGACCATGGTGGTCATTAATACAAAAACAATCAGTTGACTAAAATATTAAAAAGCCAAAACAAATTTTGGTTATGATAACCTATCTAACAACTGAAATTATGTTGTTTTTTGCTTATTGCTTCTGTAAGTTTAAAACTTTGGCTTTAAACACATTGACACACAACATAATTCCTCCTTAAAATAATCACACTAATATAATAAACATAATCTTAAAGATATTCTGTATTTGTTTACTATTCAGAAGGCCTTGGTACCTTTTAAATGTCATGAAAATTATATATATGTATATATATATATATATATATATATATATATATATATGTATATATATATATATATATATATATATATATATATATATATATATATATATATATATATATATATAGGCATATAGGTAGAAAATGGTGTACTTAATTTATACCCAAATTGATCAGAACGACCAATGTAAACCAATTAAGTTGAATATTAATTACTATGTGATTTTAACTTGCAATAATGTTAAATGTTAAATTATGTTTTAAGTAACCTTTAGGGTTGTAATAAATGAAATATTAGTCAGCTATGAAACAACATTATGTTAATAGCCATTTTGTTGTCATTGATTTAAAATCAATTTTCATAAGTGCTAACGGTCATTTCGGTAAATTATTATAGGTCAAATATAATTAATTAAAATGATTAAGTTATAACTGAAGCAGATGAATAATATATATATATATATATATATATATATATATATATATATATATATATATATATATAATTGCTAAATAATTATGTTCAATGTTATTATATAATTAGAGTTTAAAATTTATTAATTCTTATAAAGAATCAAAACTGAACCTAACAAAAATATTTTTAAATATTTCCATAACAATATTTTTTCAGCATGACCCAATTTCTTCAACAATATGAAAGCCTACATAACTTTTATAAATCCTATATAAATATTCCATTTATTATTTCCTTTAATGAGTTCCCAAACTGCAATTTACCCATAGAAACCATTACTTTATAAATATCACTCGGTTTAACTAAATACCATATAAAAATATTATGGAATTAGTTAAGTTTAATCAATTTAAATTTCCGATTAATGATACAATCATGTCATTATATTTACGAAGTATATTCCCCCGTCTCTTTATGACAAAATGTATTGAAGCTGTTAATGTTTTGTTAGTACACCCATATCATTAAAAGATGTTTAGATAGGATTTATTTTAAATTTCAAGATAAATGTAAAATACATATTGAGGGAATAATTATGGATTCTCCTTTTTCTTATCTATTAGCTGAAATATCTATAGATAATTTTAAATGCATATTATTACAAAACATGAAACGAAAATACTGCTATAGGTGTACAGATGGTGTAAATCTATAAGGATTTGTACGTCAGACACAATTATTTATTATGCGAATAGGTAATAACGATCACGTTAGAATTCTGGGTATTAATTAGTTATTAAAGGGGCATTATAATTTAACATTTTTATACATCGACTATTATTAATAATGTTATTAAAGGGGGAACTTCACAACATCCACATTTGTCTTGTTACCATACTTATCTCAGATGTTGATTTTTAAACATAAATAATTAGCACTAAATAAATTGCAATCAATTTACAGTAGATTAACATATTAACTATTAAATAAACCACTAACTGTGCTTTACTTTATACCAAAATGTAACTCCTCTGACTTTGGCATATCGCTAACATCCTCATATACATATATATATATATATATATATATATATATATATATATATATATATATATTGTTTGTTGTATGTAGTACAAATGTGTTAACCGATTTTATTCAAATTTGGTAAGTAGGTATGTTTTGATCATATCTAGAGATTTTATTTATTTACAAAAGATCAAAAAACAAATTATGAAAATTTGTATATAACTTTAAAAAAACACAAATTTACAATTTCTTTTATTGTAGCTTTAACGATTTTGATATAATTTTGTTCAAGAATCTAAACAAAACGTATTGGTAGTATTTTTCCAAAAATATTGTTCGGAAGTTCTCGGTAAAATAAATAATCGGCCATGAAGCTGTTATAAAATACTTAATTTCTCATAACCAACTCTACATGTTTCATAATATATATATATATATATATATATATATATACATATATATATATATATATACATACATATATATATATACATATATATTATGATTCAAATCCCCCGTGCAAAAGAGAAAGTAATAAATATTGGTAATTAATTGTTTACAAAGAAAGAAAATGCATTTTTGAAATTTTTTTAAACGTGATCCACATACTTTATTTATTAAAAATAAAATAAGTTTTTAAAGCAGAACTAATTTTTTCACCGAAATATCAAAACTACAGAAATAGATCCATTTATACCGAAGTCAAGTACTTGGATCGGTGATCACTTGGAAAATAAGCTGAATTTTCGTTTATCGAAATAAAAAAGTAAGTATTAAAAAGTTAAATATGTGAAAAAATTAGTCAAAATAATTTTAACTATAAGTTTCTATTAAAAATTTTTACCTGTTATCCTTAAAAACAAACAAGCGAATATTTTTTTTAAATTTCCGACATAAACAAGAAAATATTTCGTTATTTAATTTGATGTATTTGAAGTGGTAAATACTTACATCATTCTCTATGAATAGATGTGAGAGTGTATGTAAGAAAGTACGCCTTTTGTATTCTCATAATTAAGATGTAGAAGAGATTTATTTAATTTAAAATCAATTTGTTACATTATATGTAATAAAACATTTTGGATAAGTCAAATGTTTTTATATTTCATGTGGAAAGGAATATATTTTATCGATTTAGTATTTTTAAACCGTCTTGGCTTATTGTACTTAACCTTAATCGAATATTAATTCAAAAGATAGGTCGGGTAAGGTGGCTTTATATATATATATATATATATATATATATATATATATATATATATATATAAGCTTGTAAGGTAAAAATTCGAGTACATATCTATTTTAACTCGTAATTCACTTAATGGACTTTGAAGAGTTGAAATTATGTTATTGTTTTCCCCGGAAAACCTTAGCTCTGCGTTAAAAACTTATTTTATTATTAAGATGGTATGTAAAACATGTTTAAAAAAATCGCAAAAAGCAGTAACTTTCTTTGTAAACAATTACTGAAATATTATAATTAACGAATATTGGCAAACAACTAAAATGAATCATGACCAACGTCAATATTTTCGTCTTTAATCAAATAAGACTTAGGCTACACCGAGGACGTGTTTATGTCACAAGCAAGTTTAGATCCTTATTTAAAAATATCGTCCTTAGTTCATCATCATTTTTTGATTGTCAACTACCGAACTGAAATTTTTGCTGAAGAATAGTTTTTGTTCGTTTTATTTGGTTTTGGAAATGGTGAGAGAGTTTGTGGGATTTATTTTTTATTTTAATAATATTTAAATAACAACTAAAATAATTTTATAATTCGCTCTTTTGGTACTAAACAGAATACATTTTCCAATAATGATATAATCCAAGGAATTACGTAATTTTAGTTAAATTCTTTTGAAAGAAAGATATATAATACGTCTGGCTCCATAAAACTAGTGTATCACCTTAATCTATCTTAAAGCCCATACCCACGACAATTGACTACCTCTTGAACACTGTGATTTCAATGTCTGTTAACTTTTACTGCTCAGAAGACTGGACTGTTTTTTGTTGGAAAACGCGCCGCTTATTGGAACGATTTCGCAATGTATAAGACGGTACTTAGCAACACTAGGCTGAAGCGTCTAATAACAACACCAATTAAATTAAAAACCTGATGAAAGAAGTTACAACTGCATCATATCATGCGAACTCAAATTACCATTGTCGATTGTATATTACCGGTTGGCGAGTCAGAAATACGAGCAGAGAAACGCACATGTGTGGAATTACACCGCCTTCCAACATATTTTCCCCCGTGCGATTAAATTACACCGTCGGGAACCTGGATTCATTAATCCTACACCTCGGCTAATTAAAAAGCTAAATAACCATTATTATTAATTTGTTACGTCTAGTTGCATCAATACAAACAGTCACTGGTCTCGTATATAATTTTAATTAAAAAAGTGCACTCTAATAAGTAGGTTTGAAGCAATGCAAATAAAATATATTACATTCTCCTGGAGGTGTATGGCTATTCATTACCTATAACAAGAATTAGTATGCTTGCAATTTAATTCAATTAAAGACATGTAAGTCTTATCTTATTCTTTTGTTCAGTTTCAAGGTTGTAGACGTCAATAAAGTGTATATTATTATTTGTAAGATAAACAAAAACTGTGATTGTTAATTGAGATGAAATTATAAAATAAAATAAATATTACAAAGAGAATATTAAAAAACTACAACAACATATTATATATAAACTGTTCTCATTTAATATACCATGAAATAGATTATTTTGTATTGTATAGATCAAAATATTACTATAAGATTTTTTTTCTTGTTTCAACACTACGTAAATAATTTTGTTAGTTTGCATTTTTATACAATAGTAACAAACCTGGAACGGGATAGAGGACGTACGTTTCGGATTGACACGCTTGCCTTGCGATATCTGATAACATTTTTTATGGTTCTCGTTACCAAGGCCACTGCAACGCTATACTGCAACAGGCGAGGGAATTACATCTCTTTAATTATACTACAGAGAAGATCTAACCATTCGATAGTTAACATATTTAAATTTTCTCAGAAAGGAAGTAAATTACTTGTAAAAATATCACCTACAATTTTTATTTCCAACTATTTCCATCTTTCTACAATATTTTTTAATCCTACATGTTCCATTTGCCCCCTATCCATAGAATTTTTACTTTTAATTGCATGATTCCAACTTCTTCAATTTATAAAATACCAATTTTTTCCATTCCATTTTAAAAAAAATTTCATCTATCAAGTTTCATTACAAAATTTTCAAATTGTTATATTACAGTATTCCAAAATATTTATTTTCATTTTCTTACTTTCCATCCTTCTACAATTTTCTTCTGCTATCGTGTTTCATTCCAATAATCTTAAGTTGCTAGTAATTTCCATTTCCTACAATTAAATTTGTTCCATTCCCCGCAACCACATTTTTGCATCAAGTTTGTGCCACTCCATCCTTCTACAATTTGTTTCCATTCCGTTCATCTTGTAATATTCACTTAAATATTATTTTGTCTATATTTGACCATTCTACAATTTGTTTTCTTCTAACATGGCAAATTTCAACCATCTTCAGTTGTTACTTGAACTTGTAACATCCATTTGTCTAATATATCTACTTTAAATATGTCCGGTTTCATTTTTCTACTATTCACATCTAATTTGTTTCATTACATCCTTTAATTATTTTTTTAATTGGTTATATCTCCAACATTTTCATTTTCAGCTCCATGGCATTAAAATCTTCCACACATTTTACCTTAATTTTGTTCATTCTATTAGTCTACAATTATTGTCACCTCGTATTTATTCAACATAAAGTCTGTACATTTATTTTACACCCAACTAAATCCATTTCGCCCCTTTACATTTTTTAAAAACTTTAAAGTGGGTCTACTGAATTATTTTCCATCTTTTACTCCTAGGTTTTTCTATTGCACAATAATATAATTTCACTTATAACTTTAATTGATACCATACTTCAGTCAATTTTACTTCCAACAGTCTGTATAAATTTCACTTCTACCAACTATTTAATATCACTGAAACCTTTATTTACAATTTCATTCGTTTTATCACTCTATTTATTGTAGTATTTCAAACTAGTTCTATATATCTCCAACTAGTGACTTTACTTCCATCCATTAACTTTTTTTAATACTAACGTCAATTTAGGTTATAAAGATTTTATGCGTCAAATATTTTGTTTCTCCAACCTTAGTTTTAACGAAGCTATTTAGGCATCGTCTTTTAAACTTGAGATAATCAGTTTTTATAGTAACTGTTAGTTTATTCTTATTCTTGAGGAGACCATAGTTGTGACAGAAACTATCAAATATTTATTTTAAATGTGTAGCGACATCAATTTGAACGAATCCACCAATAACGATGACTCCAATGTTTGAGCTTTTGTCGCCATCAATTTTATAAAAAACTGTCAGTCATATCTTCTTATACTTGACGTTATTTTATTTGTAACAGAAACTATCAGTTATTTCCGTTTAAACTTAGGGAACATCAGTTTGAATGGATCCATCAATAACGGTGACTACCAAGAGTAATCTCAGTTTTAATCGAGACTATCAGTAGTAGCCTCTTGGGCTTGAGGTGACTTCAGTAGAAATAGAAACTTTTTGTCATTCTCGTTTAAGCTTGTAGCGACCTTAGCTGTTTTATTTTCTTCACAGAAATTCATCTCCGAACTGGGAGCCACCTAGACATTAGTGATGAAATGGCTAGGTTTTTAGCTTTTCAATTCTTTACATTGTCTATAAAACATACACTCTTGATTAAAATCTAGTCTTAAGCTATGTATAAATCTATTAGATCTTATTTATTATTGAATAAAATTGTTGTTTTCTATAACAATTTTGCTGCGTTGTATTCACTAGTCGCATGTTAAAGTCAAATAATAAATAAATTATGTAAAAAAACCAGCAAAACTAACAACTTTTTGGAACACCCATAATCAAAACGAAATACTACACACAAATAATTTTTGTCGCAATCTCTTCTAAAACGGCTCAATACTAATTTTATACCCCATAGGCAAGAAAAGTAATTTTTATTTTATTAGAAATGATTTCCTCATATATTTTGTATAAAAGGTTTCTTTATAAATATCAACTTTTGTAAAAGTAAAAATCCAGTTTGAAATTGACTGATATTCTAATGAGGATGGTTCGGGTAAGTTTCTGCTGATTGTCATCACTTTATTTTCATTTAATTGATATTTTACATACTGGTATTAGTCATAAATCTACCTTTTCAATATTTGAACGAAATCGTTAGTACCAAGAAAATTCAGTTTTTTTATAACAACTTAATGAAAGATGTTTATTTTCTATCAATAGTTATCGGAACCGGAATTTTTTGAGTAGATGACACCAATTCGTTTTGTTTTGAGTTCTTACTTCTTAGATCCTAAATTTTAACAAAATATTTAAAGCCGATTTAGAGAACATCATAATTTTTAGTTTTTGTCTTAGAGCAACAACACACGACATACTTTTTTTACCCTTATCGTACGTAAATTTCTATCTACACGTGAGAAAATAAAAACTAATGTTTTATTACAATCAACCAATATATCCCCGCTTTGTGATTATATAGATCAACATTTCCTACATGCTTTTACTTTTTCTTAATATTGCGGAATCAACATTATTCCTTGACTACATAAACATGCTTATTATATTTTCTTGTTAGTATTCTTGGACAATTTTGCATCTGTTAAAGAAGTAACTGTAAAAAAACCGCGGGAAATCTACTTTCAAAGATGTTATATTAAAAGCATTTTCTGAAGGTAATAAGCCGCTACATCGTACGTCCTGTTGTTATGTTTACGTTCATTTGAAGTCCACTTCCCAATGAGACGGAAAACCATTTAGATAATTTTAATGAGCAAATGTAAAACCAAGCAACAAGCAAATTTAACGTTTATGAGGGCTGCTAATTGTCTATATAAGGGTACGATTGTTGTTGCCATTACCGGTTACCAAAATTACAACAATTTGGAGAACACAGATGCGTACCCGCACAGGTGGTTTCTATCTTAATTTGTCCTTTTCTGCGGGTATTTAGAAAAATAAAGGAAACAAGAATATTGCTCATTAATACATTGTACGATGTCCGCTGTCCACTATCCTCGGTGTTTATGCCTTGTGTAAATAATATATTTATTAGTTGAAGTAAAAAGGTATCGTAATGAGGGCACTCAACTTCTGGAAGCAGATGTATCACTTTACATTACGTTTCAAATTCAAGATGTCATATCTCTAGGTTTCTGTGAATTAATTGGCACGCAAGCATGTAAGCATGTTACCACGATGTACAGAATATCGCTTAGTCCATATCTAGATTTTATATTAAGTAATTTGCTAGGTATTGCTTGTAGTGTTTCTAAATCAGCCTCGCAAATCACTGATTTTGATGTCACCCAATGTTATTCATGGATATATAAAAAAGAAGAAAGATTTATCAATATAAAACACATTCAGCATACTATCAAATTTCAAACAGTAGCAGTTAGAATAGTATAGTTTACACAACCTACGCTATAAACTTTATGTGAATGAATTCTCCATCCTGCCTCTGCTGCCACAAAATAATAGTAGATTTACACCATTCAGATATACTCTTGGGTATTTAATCACTTTTTTTTTTAATGATGTAAGTTACAATTACTTTTAATTTTGAGGTGTTGTGATGATTTTAAGAATATTTTTAGGTGAGAACTATTTAATTGTTTAGTGAGTTGACTTAAGATCGGTTATTATAATTTTAATTGATGGTTGCTTTGCTGTTTTCAGAAATTCTAAATTTGATATACGTGATGGGCATAAATAAAACAACAACCTCAAAAGAAATTTTGTAGTTTCTTACAGACACATTTACAAGTCTATACGATGAACTTGATTTGAATTTTTTTCGTTTATAAGAGGAGTCCGTTTTCAAATCTAACTCAATACTTTGTTTTCCAACCCTAATTATATAGTTGGTCTGTAGTCCTTTATTATTATTATTTATTTTTTTGTTTTTGCTTTGTTTTATTATGCAAGATTTTAATAATTTTAAAAGTAAGATATCTATTCTTCTTTTTTTTTTAAAAGACAATAATTAAAAATAAAATAGAAATCAATTGCTTCTCCTATAAAAATGAATATTCTTAATTATTATATAAGAAACAATATCAGTATAGGGTTGTTATACTGTAAACATTTGATGAAATTTGTAAAAATTTTACTTTTTAAGAGTGGAAAAAGTTCGATGAAAGTCATGCTTAAAAAAAACGACGTATACAATAGAAACACCTAACCCTTGTAGCGTCGAGATCGTATACAACAAGACGAAGAAGCCTGACAAGAAAGTAAAGAGAAATAACGTTTTAGTTTAGGCAACACAAACTATGAACACGAAAACTATAAAATATCCTTACAAAAGAAAGTTTAAACCCGCCTACAATGAGACCAGCTAAACCCAGGTGAAGGCTTAGTAACTTTTAATTCCATTTGACCGTCCAAATCATGACAATATATGTTCTACGAAATCATTTATTTATCGAGTTGACCATAATGTAAATGAAATAAAGAAATTTACAATTTGAAAATAAGTTTTTGTTTTAAATAGTCAAAAGCGTGAAAACTCGTGTTCTTTTTATTTATTTATTTTTTATTATTATTCATTACAAGACTCCTTAAATCACTTACATTTCATAAACTTTGATGCTTAACACGTCGTGTTGTTATTCTAAGACCATTTCAAACAGAATAATTCACTTATTTATTTCAGAGTTATTTCAGTAATATTACTTTAAATTGCGTTTGTAATATCTCTCCCCCCCCCCACCCACTACATAGGTAACAAAATTGTTTGGTTTCGTTTTCGTCTATCTATTCTCATAAGTACCAATCCCTGTATAAAATGATAATAATAATAATATGACGAAAGCTTTAGTTTTTCACCATACGCACAGAAATAACTGGCCAACGTAACATCCATAATACGTTGTTGTTTCGTTGACACCAAAACCCTGTATAATGATGTCACGTGACCGGCACGTGGCTCTGTGGGAGAAATGTGAACTAGTAATGAAGCTGCTGCGAACCCCTACGGTGCTATTCAGCAGAGTTTATAATAAACCCCTAAAGTTTTACTTTCTGATTGGATTTAAATGACAAATCATTGTCGCCGGTCTGAGCTGTTTGTAAAATGTAAACATTATTAACAATAAATACTGACGAGCAATTATATTGCGCAAACCGAATTGATTTATCACAAAAAAGATGCAACGTTTCAGCTACCTTTTCCATCACAATAGATATTAATAAACAATTACAGGCTATAAAATTGTTTCGCTCAATTATTTTACTCTATATAATTTTACTCTATATATACTCTAGTATAATAGGCAAATTTTCTGGTGGGCTAAACAATCGAGGTAGAGTTCTTTATACCAATATCATATTCTCTTTAAAATTGTTAGTACTGTAAACAAAATATTAAGGACGGAATCATCTTATCACCTGTTCGAAAAGTTTAATTTTCTGCCAATAAGATATTTATTGTTTATAAAACTTTGAAAATATTTTTATAATAAGGCGGAATAGAAGATGTGTTTAAAATGAGTGTACTATATTAGAAAATTTCGGAGTAGTAACAAAATAAATGTGATATTCCAAGACCATACCTAGAAACATTTATAAGGCCACATGCTTATATGGCCCAAAATTGTTTTTACTTTGGCCGAATGAAATCAATTTTTTATCTAGGATTAATAATTTTAAAAAACATATTGGCTATTTTTTAACAGAAAATATTGAAATTTTCTTGAATAATAGAGGGTAAGTATAGTTACGTTATAGTAACATTATAATATAGTATAGTAACATTATAGTTACGTTTATATTATTGTTTTCAATAATTAAAATGGTTTCTCTGCGTAAATTATTTTACTCCGGTTACCACTCTGTCTTATGACAAAGCCGGTTACCCCTTCTTTCTGCTAAAAGAAATTGTGATAATGACAGGTGTATGACATTCTCTTCCAAGTATTCATTTCTACGATATGTGTTTACGTTTAAGAGAATAGCTTAATGATATATTAATGTTTATAATGATTTCTATTTAAATATTTATAAGGATATTTAGTTTTTTATAAACACTTTTAGAAGAATGTAATGTAATTTAACAAATATAACAATTTAACTGACTGTTTTGAGACACACCTATTTTAAATAAACGCTCTAAAATCATTCCATTAACTAACTCACACAATCATTGACAAATAAAACTTCCCAAAAATTATAATCGTTCCCATCTCCCCTTAGCTTTTAAGACGAGAATTATTTTTCTACTTACATTATTCTGTTGTATTACTTATAGAATATAAGAAAATCCCTTCATTTGAAATTTTTTAATTTTCTTTTTGAATATTTTGAAAAATATTTAAAACATAAGTTAGCAATCAAAAACTTGACTTAGGAATAATTCGTATTTGATTTAAAATAAATTATTATTGATAGTCGTCAATGTCCAGTTTCGTTTCTTTCTAAACATTCCGTGGAGGTAATAATATATTATTTACGATACAGTTTCGTAATTAATTTTTACTTGTGACTTAAATTTTAACGCTATCTGTAGAACCGATTTCCAGTTGGTTTGACACTTCTCCTTCCTCATTGGTCGTATATAATTCATACGCACATTTATATTCAAACTTCAGTTTTTAATTTACACAAATCTTGGAGTTTTTAATTTTTGAGCTAAAATTGAATTATTACTTAGTAGGCTACTTAATTTTGTTAATCCCAGAAAGTTTGATACGCTTGTGTTCTTCACTAGGAAATACACATAATGTATTAAAACCAATGCCGTTCATTTCTAAGTAAAATATACCGGTAATACGTTTTTTTTACATGGAATAATTTTGCCAAAATCTTGTATCCTGTACCTTTTAATAAACGTTATAATGCTAAATGTGATTATTGTCCTATGACAAATCAGTTAACTTTGTTCAATCTGTACGTAGCCGCAATATATCTCACTTCTTCACAAATACATCTTATATAGAGAATTTATAATGGGGGGAAAAATCGAAGTGTTTTCGTGGAAATATCCATTATGAACCAGTTTTCTTAGAAGTACATTTTTCTGACTATCTAACAGATGGATAGAATTTGATTTAGGCGCCTACTTTGACAAACAATATTTGAAATAACTCAATATTTTTGGTGTCTGTATACAACCTTAACAAAAATATCTTTTACCTCTGAATCGGTTACAAACGTTATGATTTTTTTTTTCTAAAATATAGCCCTTAAAGAACAAATTTAAACCTATTAACACAATCTCTTCAAACATTTCGTTTTTTAATTATCGGGAAAAACAACAACAAAACAGCTATTTATAGAACTGTTAGAAAGAAGCTATTTTGGATTACATATTTTTTTAAAAAATGAACTTAAACCATTGTGCAAAATGGCAACTAAATGAAAATTACAGTTTGAGTATAACGTAATTAATTGATAAAAATACGAAAATGAACCTGACCGTCATCTTTATAAACTCCATTGCAATTATTTACAAGTTTATTGAATAAAACAAAAACTCGAACATAAGGTCTCGCAAAAAAAAGATTATTTAATCAAACGTGTTTCAACGACAAAGTCGCCATCCTCAGTGATACATGAACTAATAACTAAACAATAAAATAACATTTTAAAATTAGTTATTGTAGTTTATGTGTCACTAAGGATGGCGACTTTGTCATTGAAACTCCTTTGATTAAGTAAAGATGAGTTTGGGAGATCTTGTGTTCGAGTTTTTGTTCTATCTAATATTATTTCATAAGTCAAGGTCAATATTTATTAAAAATTTTATTACATAAGCGAAGCAAACTTAGGCAATATTTCAATATAGGCTACAAATATTTTGTAAACAAAATTTCAAAAATGTTAATCAGGAACTACCTATACCTCTTCCATAAGGGGAAAATTATTATTACTGAAAAAGAGACATAATTGTCTTTTCCTCGAAAAGGTTATTATAGACATTGGGAAGTCGATAAACAGTATTTGTTGGTTATTGAATGGGAATAAAAGTTATTGCAAATGTGTTTGCGCTGTTTATATCTAATTAACTTGATAACCAAAGAAAAATAAAATAAAATCGGTCGATATAATTGTTCTCAGCAGAAAAAAACCAGCAAACCAATGCTAAATAATGATTATAAACAAACATTATCATTTAGTGATATGGTTGACAGGTTCATCATAATAACGTCTCAAACATCCCTCCTATCAATAAAATGATTTTTGGGCTTCCTTCCTTCTTAAAATTTTAACCCCTCTACCTCTACATTCAAAAAAAATATTCCATTATTTTTATTTCTAATGTCACCGTCATCCATTGGTACAGTTTTACAGTTTCAGTGATACTAAAGATTTTAATAAAATTTCATTTAATCGCCCGATATTGCCAATATTTTTTCAAGCATTCGTGTATTTTACAGTATTGAAACAAACTAATCAATAATTATTCATTTATATTTAAATATTGTTTAAAACTGTAAAAAAGCCATTTGGCACTAACTAGAGAGATGAATTATAAACATATATTTTTAATAATTTAAACTACGAATATCTTATTTCAAATTACACTATTTATAACTCTTAAATAAAAACAAAAGTTATAATATCATTTTTTACAAAATAAACAGAGAAACATTTTAAGTGACGAAAGACATGACTTAGTAACAGAAAACATTGTATAATTTACCTATTCAAAACATCTTTAGATAAACAAATCAAAATGCAGTATTAGTTAGTATTAGCTGAATTTTTCCGATTTTTGCCGATTAATAGGCCTAAGAGTAAAATAACAATAGATTTTCAGTAGTTTGAACTCTTGAAAGATTCCTTTATTTCATATTTACATTTTCCATATTTTTAACTCCCCAAATATAGCCTATGACGACTGTAGAGAAACGTACGAGATGGGTAAAAAAATCTATTTCTAGTTTTATTATATTTATTTTGAGGTCCCCCGAGTCCCAAACGTCTAACGTCCAAACGTGTTTATCGATTTTAATCACTTTTGTATTTAGGCCTTAATTCGAAACTTTTTTTATAACTAAAAATTTGAAGCTAGATGCCACACGAAGAAAAAAACAGAAAATTTGGAACTGACACTTTTCATCAAATTTTGCATAACGCTATACTGTGAGTTTGCTTTTAAACACCCAAAATAATGTATTTGGTGCCATTTATCAAAACTTTTGGTTCGTGAGTTATCGGTAATAACGTAAGAAATTGGCCATAGAGCTGTTATAAAATAACAAATTTCTCAAAATTAACTTTACCCATTTTATTCAAAATTTAATTAAATAAAAAGATCATTTACTCAAATCTGTGTGCTAAATTACAAATAAAAAATATTACAGTTCAGATAATAATTGTCAAAAAATAATAATGAAGCTTGACAGTTCTCATTAAATGATCGATTTTAATCAAAGATGTTTTTTGCATGTTTATGATACACAAAGAAGCAAGTTTAGGCCCTTATATAAGTATATTTTCATAGACGGCGTTCATTATCACATTTTTATTGATAATTTACCAAGTTTACATTTCTTGTAACACTTGGTTTAGATTAGTTTATATTTGAGTTTGGTGATGGAATATTTGGAAAGTGTGAGCAATAATTTTGCTCCGCTTATTGTAACCATATAAAAATTATAGTGGTACCTACGTGATAAGATATGAACATCTTTTGGGATATCCGTGTGTTTGCTCGGCTTATTCTTAGTACTAGTCTACGCAAAATGTAAACCTGAACAATTTGAGTTATATATTATTTTGGCGAAAAGGAATACTAAATAATGTTTCCTTGAGTTGCTATATCGAATTTTTTACTTCATTTGTATTAGGAACAGCTAAATACTTCAACGAGTAGTTTACATATTAAATTACTGTTCCAATAATCCTGGTATGTTTACGTTTGATGGATAATATTTAATCATAGTGTGAACGTAATCATAATTTGTATCTTACTGTAAATATTGTATTAAAATCGGCAATTATTTTGTGTATTAAGACGTAAAAGGACTCAAACAATGAGGGTGTTTTTTCAGTTAAGAAACTCATCATTTCAGAAAATAATTGAACAAAACTTGACTGATGTTTTTACTGCATCTCTAAAAAGACTTTTCCTCCCTCGTTAGTAATTGAAGACGAAGACAAATGAAGTGCCTTTAGATATTATGACGTAGGGGAGAAGAGGGAGAGAAGGACGATGTTTTTATTGGATCTTAAAGAAGTTCTAAAGAAAATTGTTTCTTTCCCTGTTAGGAACTAGTCCTTAGGGAGGGATAAAACTTAGAATAACTGGGGAGAGGGACGGTATGTCGGGGTAGAAATTGTTGACAAACTGGGAAGGGCGAGAGTGTAGGGGCACGTGTTGCTGCTCGTTAGCATTACCAAATAAATATATTTTTTTGTATAAAGGGAAAAAAACGAAAAACTAATAACCTATTGCCGGAGGGTTATGTACCACCTAATTATTATAATATTCCTACGCGTCATTTTGATCACAATGGGAGGCAGTTAATAGAGGACTTTCCGTCAAAATAAATTGATATTGTTATTTTAACAATATTTCCTCCTTTTATATATAAATAATGTGCCATTTGGTTAGTAATGGTTTTATTTATATGATAAAATTATTATCTCAATAAAACCTAAAGTATCAGTTCTCGTAATTTAATTGAATGCAATATTAAACAAAAGTATCTAGTTTTTACTTTTTCACATA
Source organism: Aphrophora alni (assembly GCA_963513935.1). Taxonomy (NCBI): domain Eukaryota; kingdom Metazoa; phylum Arthropoda; class Insecta; order Hemiptera; family Aphrophoridae; genus Aphrophora; species Aphrophora alni. The sequence goes on from OY740766.1 coordinate 72,263,911, forward strand.
AAACCTATAATGTCTATTTTATCCCACCCGGAAATATCCACTTTTAGAGATTCTGAATCCAACTGTATAATGTACCAAATCCTTTAGGATCATTTTTCAATCATATTTTGTTTCATGTGGGAGTTGGCCAAGGCCTCGGCATGTTCTGACATTCTTGTATTTGTTGACTAAATAATGGCGTTTTAGCAGGTCTGGTCATAGATGTTTGGCCACTTCTTCCCCACCTGGCTATAACTATCATCCCCCAAGGCTACAGGCATTCAGAAAGATAGGAATCGCATTCCTTTCAGCAGTATCTTCTGACTTGCTTCATAACATCTCGTACATTGAATATCCATCGTCAGTACGTGTTTCCTGAACGGGAATTTCCAGTGATTAAGTATAGCGTGTTCTTAATTTGTTTCTATCAAACAGGAATATAGAATTAGTGATGGATTTGTTTGGGTATTTGGTGAGCTGTCTTACCAGGTTTCCGTTCTTAGGTTCTGTTGCCTTCTGGTGGGATGCGCTTTAGTCCTATTGAAAAACAATTATTCTGATTCCTCTAGTCCTGATCCCACATACTTATTCCGATCCGCAGAAAAGTGTCTGTGATCTCTTTTTGGCCAGGATGTCAGCTATTAATTTCCAACGATGGCTAGATGCCTGGGCATCCATTCAGCATACCTTCATTACGGGTTATACAATAGGTGTTAATGTTCAGGGTTCTAAGTGCTACCTTGCTATCTGTGTATATGAAAATACGCATAACTGTTAACCCCCTCTTAATACACAGCTCCAAGCACCCCATAATCGCCAGCAGTTCTGTTTGAAAGACTGTGGTGAACTTTTCTAGCCCTACACTACACACCACTCAATGTGATGGTACAACCTCCTCCAGCCACGCTTGAGTCCTTTGTTTCACGCATGAGATAATGAATGTAGTGATCCTGAGAACTGAGTGAATTCACCACTCTCAAAAAAATCCTTAATCACCCCCTCCCATCCAGTATCTTTACTTAATCTTCATAAATCTTGATTTATAGGATGCCTTCTGGGATGATAAACCGATCATCTCTGGGTGGGGAGGAAGACAATGTCCCATCTACTTCCTAAGGATCGTCCCTCTTCCCTCTCTTAACTCCTTGGAAATTAGAGAAATACAGCTTTTAACTTCCATGCTAGATTTTGTTAGTCCCTACATATCTTCGTCTATGATTCAGAGGCCGGCTGTGAAGCCGCCTCGTTGTTCATTAGTAGTAGATTTTGTAAGGTATCTAGCGTTGCTACGTCCTCAGTACAATATATTAGTTTTCCTTCCGTAAAATAGATGTGACTCTCTTCGGCAGAGGTTGGAAACCCCTCTACACTCCCAGCAATCCACGATTTGCGGACGCTATCCACCTTCATTTAACAAGGGATTAGAACGTCTTCTTTACCTCACATGGCCTTTTTGTGTTTACCATTTCTCGATCATTTTTTAAAATGATTTTCTATATTTCAATATGATAGAGTAACGATAAAAGAATAGAATCAAGAAACAATAAAACGCATACATAACACGCTTATTAAAAACAAGAGATATAATAAGATAAAGCAAATATATTTTTTTAAATAGAACTAAGAAAATAATTATCTTCACTTTTAAGTCGTAAATGCGAATTGTTAGAACACGAACTTTATTGGGAAACGGCGTAACGAGTAGTTCATACTAGTCAACTATTACAGAATCTATTACAAAAATCTAAGAATGTTGAAAAGACAATTCAAAACAACAAAACAAAACTCCACAATTTCAAATATATTTTTTTAATAGTGAATAATAAAAGAGAACAAAATAAACAAATATTCCTGAGCACAAACTTAAGACCCTGTCAACTCAAGTGTATCCAAGGAAAAAAGTCCCTGAACAAGATGGGATTATTTATTTAGTAAACTCTCTGAGCCTCTAAATGTAATAGACAATAAAATCAAATATTTATCATCAATACAATCATATTGTTTGATGATATTGAATAAAAATGAAAATGAAAGCCTAATATTAGTTTCTGAGGAGTGGTGTACATTCGATGGATGATTTTTGTTCATAACTTCTACGGGTTGCTTTTTTCTGACCCCACGTTGTATGATGTGTTTGTTGTAATTTTTAATTTATCTGTATAATTGAAATGTTCATATTTGAATTGTTTGTATTTTTGTAATTGTAAAAAAACTAAAGTTTATAATATCTTATCATAATTTGGACATATTGTTGTTGTTGACGTATTGCATATTTATGTGACGAAACTATACAAATTTACATTTGTCAAAAAGCAAAAAATATAATAAAAAATTGAATAGCAAATTAATATATTTTACAAGTACAATTAATTGTTTTATTCCTTTTATTCAGATATTAATATACTCCCGTATTCTACAGTCCACATTCGTTCAATAATAAATAATTTTAATAATGTAATTATTTAATTTTAATCTACTAAAAGTTTCTTTTTAAAGTTACTAAACTTTGAAAGGAATTATACCATTAAACCATTATGCAATTAAATACCAACGCAAATAAAAACGGTTAAGACAAAATGGTTTTATCACATCAACTGGTGGATCAATACAATTTTCAGAGGGTTTAAACATCAGATAAACACATTAAAAGAACTAATATGTAGATAGTGACGGTTTATTAATTAGTTTTTACTATAAAACAACTTCTTCTTCTTTTATAAAATTAATCTTTTGAAACAAAATATCTTATGATAATATGTCAATTATGTTAATTTTTACTTTATGTCCATATTTATTTACTATTGTCAAAATTTTACAAATCAAAATATTTATCAGTATTTTCTATTCTACAAGTTTTTTAAACATCAATAATAATAATATACATTTAACTTTTATTTGAATTTTTATGCAGTTTAAAAGGTTTATCAATACGTTTTTAAACTAAGCACAGGATATATCAAAGTTAACTACTTTAAATTTATAGATTTTATTAATGAAACGCAGTTAGACCAATATAACACCATTGATTATTAGTTTTAAGGTAAAAACTATCTTGGGGTAATGTTAGTTTGTTGTGTTGTATTTAAAAGTCATAAAGTCACATAATATTGAAATGAAATGCAGAGCCAAACTTACAAGTAGGACTAAAAGGTAAGATCATTGGGTTTAATCGGCCTTAATTGTGTGTCGGAAGTAAATATAAACATAACTTCAAATAGACTCGATGCACAAATACAACGGCAAGACATGTGAACAGAGTGTGTTTAAATCAAATTATTTAGTTTAAAAGTTTATAATTACTTTTACCAACTACAGAATGATGGGTTCATTGCATTGTTTATTATTTTATCACTCGTCCAAGCTTTTAACTATTAATAAAATAGAAAGAAATTCTTCACAATAAAATGTTTACCTGATGAACGATTATGTACGTGGGATTAAAACTTGTGTCATGAATCAGAGACACCGTTTTCCAAAATACTGAACAACTTGGTCGAACCAGGAATGTGATAGCCAATTAAGGGAATACTCTACGGTTTTCTTTATGGCCCCTGATTAGGTAGAAGCACTACTGACTTAGACCCTGCTTCAACTTTGTCCTTGTCGCTTCTTTTCTTTCTTCTTATACTGCACGTCATCCTTTTATCGGGTCCATTTATTTCGGTTTAGTGTTTATATAAACAGAACGAAAGGGAGAGAAAAATTGTATACATTTTTATATTATGTTCAAAAATTTAATATTATATTGATATTTATAGATAATAGTTATTTTTAACAACATTAAAGTCTGCCCATAATAATAATATATTTAGACTAAAATTGCATACAGTTTATTGATTCTGTTTTTAATATTTGTCATGTATTAGTAAATATTGGAGAAAATATACCTGACTCCAAAACGTCTTTTGCAATATCGTCTATCTGTGCATTAAGCCTGAATGTTAAGACCAATTATGATTTTTCATTCTATGAGCATATTTTAATCATATCTCCTAACGTTTTACTTTATTATTTTCACAACATTTTTAAGCAGCTAGCTTAAGGCCAAATCTCAAAATACTATCTTCTTAAAATTCATAAAACTATATCTCAATCGAATTTAGATGTATTTATTCTAACCAGTATATCTCTTAAGATCGCAACCATACATCTAAAACTTATAAAATAAAATTAAGAAATATTTTATCAAAATTGTTAGAAGTTTTTTGATCAAATACTAAAGTTATGTTCTTTAATTTAGTATAGCAGCAAACCCAAGGTATAAGGCTATTTGGTTCTATGTTTTATGGTGTGATCAGTTAGAATCATTGGCATTCTTCATGTTTATTTATACACAGCATTATATAGCCAATAGTATGTATAAAAAAGTTTAATATATTTTGAAATTATGTATATAAAAAACAACGTTCAATTATAAATCAAGTGGACCGGTTATCAAATATTTTAAATTACCTCTCTCGCTTTCCTACACACACGCACACACTCACGCACACACACACACACACACACACACACACACACACACACACACACACACACACACACACACACACACACACACACACACACACACACACACACACACACACACACACACACACATACGTGTATTGGTACCGTTGTGAGGATGTGTGTCCCCTACGACCCTTGTGAGAAAGGTGTTATAAATCGGTTTAAAGTGATTCCAGCTATACGTGGCAATTAACAAATTTCATGATATTTATGAGTTGTTAGGAGTGCCAAAGTTTATTCGTTGAAATATTGTTTTTTTTTTAATGTGTCCTAGACTATTTTTAGAGGGCTATAACGGTTTTTGTGTTAACTGTTTTGCGAGGATATGTGTGAGACTTTGTGAGCCTTTTGTGTTAACCTTTATGAGGAGTTTAAATGTCTCACTAACTTGTAGCCCCTTAGCTGTAACAGAACCATTTCCCACATATCTAAAGCATTCGGAATAATCACAACCATCAACATTTGTGCAATGTTCGAAATTAAAAATTAAAATATATATTCTTGTGTATTTTTTTTGTCATTGAACTCAAATGTTGCATTTATTTTTCGGTTTGACAAACGGTTTGTCTGTTAGTCCGTTTGTCCGGCGCCAACAATTTTTGAATGACAGAATTAAACAGACTATATTCTTATGTATTTTTTGTCACTGAACTCAAATATTGAATTCATATTTCGGTTTGATCAAAGGTCGGTCCGTTATTCCATCTGTCCGAGCCCAACAACTTTAGAATGATCGAATTTAACCAATTAAATTAAAATTCTTGTGTATTTTCTGTTGCTGAAATTATTTTTGGAAAATGGTATGTCCGTCATCAAAATTTTAATTTCTTACAATTCATGTATTTTTTTATTTTTTTTTATTTATTTATTTTTTATCTAAACACAAATATTGTATTTATTTTTTGAGTTCGCCAAAGGTTTGACCGTTAGCTCGTCCGTCATAAAACAAATCGGGCATATTTAGATAAATACCGAACATCTGAATATATTTATATAATTTATTGCAACTGAATACACCTAATAAATAATAATGTATGTAAAAAAAAGTTTTCGTGTATGACCTTATAAAAATATTATCTCCATTTATATTGAAATATCAGAAGTATGGAATGACCTACGAGAAAATATAATGTCTTAAACCATAAATTAGCATGTTTGAAAAATAAATAATACAAATATATTGATATCGCCAGAGATTCAAAAAATGTTCAAAGTCTATCATTAATGATTTTTGAAAAGCAAGAATTTATTACCATATAAAACAAAATTAACCGAACCAAAAAGCAGGGGTTTTATTCTGCCCTAACCTACATATTCAGAATATAATTGGATTACAAACATATAATTAACTATCTGCACAGTTAGAGAATTTTAATTCCTATCATCCAATAAAAGAAAAAAAATCTACAAGCCAAGTAAAAAAGATAAAAAGACGTTTATGCGGTGGGGGAATAATTCACATATACACAATATTAATGAGTGTGAATTGAGGTAAATTAATTTATATAAAATATATATCAAAGAAATTAATTAAAATCATTATCAGAGTAAACTTATTGGTTTAAATTAGAATACATAAAAAAATATATCGAAATTGAGAAAAATATAGTCAAAAAGTAGAATTATATATTGAGTTGCAGAAAAAAAACTTTATATAAAATAGAAATACATAAAGTCTGCATTAATGAAAAAAATTAATAATAGTAATGTAAGCCTACGTTAAAATTGGTTTACCTAATAGTTTGGTTTTTAATAGTTTTAATACGAAAATAATACATATGTCATATTTATTGTTTCACTACATAAATCTATACATTATAACAAACTATATTTATCCCTGTTAGTGTAATAACTCTGAGAATAGTTTCTTATTCACGATTGACCAACAATTCATTTTTTAGACAAACCTTCAATACTTTTAATTTCTACAGTCCACAACTAAAACAGGTTGTCAATGAAACCTACAAATTATGAATCCAATAAGTATTTATTCCAGCTGAGGCAATAACAAATTTTTATCATTTCGTACATGAACAATTTTATTATTCTTTTGCAAACATGATTCTTCGTATATTAAAAAAAAAATGAAACTTTATCATTAGTACATGAACAATTTATAACTTTTTTTCAAACATTATTCCTAGTATAGTAATACAAATAAAACTTAATCGTTTTGTACATGAACAATTTTAAAACTTTTTTTCAAACAAGATTCCTAGTATATTAATAAAAATGTAACTTTATCATTGGTACATGAACATTTTAAAAACTTTTTTTTCAAACAAGATTCCTAGTATATTAATAAAAATGTAACTTTATCATTGGTACATGAAAATTTTTTTAACTTACTGGCAAACATGATTTCTATATAAGTTTATATACCTAAATAACAAAATCATATAAGTTAACTGTCTTCAAGAAAGAAATAACTTAATAATTTTGAAAACTTCTTAGAGAACACTTGTTTTTGTAGTAATAAACAAACAACTACCACTTTACTATAATACTTATACAGTTCTAATTTGATTATTTAATAAATTAAATTGGTACAGTCTTCAAAAAGTCAAGAAAATTCTCAGTTATTTTAATTTACTTCTAAGTTATCCCACAATTGTTACTTTTTTTTAATCAAATTGTATACACACCATTTTATTTTACACCAACCGCTCTCTTCAAATTGCGGACATATTTTGATAAAACTATCATAATCTTTTTTTCCCAGAACTTTTTTACATAAAATACTTTTTAAAAAGAATTTATTCACAATTTCCAAGTCACTATCGGTCCAGCTAAATTTAACACAATTTTTCCTTCTTATGCCTCTCCCTTTCTGTTTTTTCAACTGTTTTCCTGGTGCTTCAAAATCAGAGAATTCAGATTCTGATTTGCTACCTGTGTTTTTTTCTTTTGTTACAATTGTTATTTTCTGTCTTTTCAATGTAAGAACTTTCAAATTCTAAGATGGAATTATGATCGTTCCTGGTCATAGGCCTATTTATTTTTACTGTTTTCATTGACAGTATTAACTGGAAGGTTTTCTAACATAAAAAGCTCCGAGTTTGAGTCGTCAGATTCATCAGAATCTTTGTATAATGTATCATCTACAACAGCTATTGATTTTTGTTTACTAGTAGTGTCTTTCATTTCAATGTCTATTTCAGACAAAGATTTTCCCTTCATTTCTCTTAATCGTCCTTGTTCTAAAGTCATTAGTATTTTGCTAATTTGTGTTTTTTGGACCATTTCTTCTGGCATGCGGTAATATTGCCTATGGACTCGTATATTGTGGCCAAGAAATTGAGCTAAATTATCCAATTCATTTTCTTTTAAATTTAATACCTAGGTAAAGCATAATTTATGTATAGATTATTCATAACATTAAGGTGTTAGTCTTAAAACTTAGATTTAGGTAATTCTGAAAAAAAAAAAAAAAAGAAAAAAAAAACACACACATTTCTATAGTATCTTGATGAAATATACTTTTAAAAATCTACAATGACTAAATGTAATACATTCAACAGACATAATTGGCAGAAACAGTTCTAACCACTTGAGAGAAAAAAATTATTAACTTCTAAACTGAATTGTAAGGGATATTAATGCCACCTCATTCTGATCTGTTAAACATATTTGTCAAATTCAAACAAATTAGGACTGTGCATGCGTTAAGGTTTTACATGCTTGTTGTCTAATTATAAGTTTCAATATCACAATAATTGAGGTTTAGGCCTAACCTTAATTACGACTATCTGCAGATTAGCAAATAAAGTTAAATTGGTCCCTATAAACAATAATTTATAATGTTTATAAACATACATATGCCTACTCTTCAAGGCAATTTTGCTTCAAGTTAAACTTTCAAAAATAAGAACATTAATCCCACTGCGTGATGTATGACCTGTTATTCATACGTAACAATTATTTCCACAAAATAAAGAGAAACAATAAATAATCATCGTATTACGCATGAGCGTGGCTTTATTTCTATTCCTTTTGTTTATTACCTAACCTATTTGGAGTGATTCTTGCTTCTACCATTAATCTAATCTAAGTTATGTTTTTGTTTACCAAAAACTCTACAAATAAGCTATGTTCTTCCAGGTTATGTTATAATGTACATTCAAATACTGATGAAGTTATTTAGTTTAAAAACAATACGGTTTAAAAATGTAAGTTAAAATGTTAAATGTTGATTCTAGTTTTATTTCTACCTAGATTTTTAGTCCACTGATGCAGATTTAATTCTCTTTTGTTTGGTTTTTTTTTCGAATCAACTGATGAATTAGGATAAACGCAATTCTAGTTAATTTGGTAAATCTTGGTTCTAATTCAATTTGTTGCAGTAAATTTATAATTAGTTGGTGCACTAAAAAATATACCCATTCGTAATTAGTTTGGTATATCTTGATTCTAATTTAATCCTCAACACGATAAATTATTTCTTTCCTTTAAGGCAACAACTGTGATTAATTATAACGTTTCTGTCCTAAATCTCCATTCTCATCATACATAATGAAACCAATATCATAGCTATGAAACAAGTCGATCTTTCAGAACAGGACAAAATACTATAGGCCTAATACTGCATACAGTTAAGAATGACAATCACATCTCAAGAATTACGGAATGTAGGCTAACATATGACAAAATACATAGTAAAATGTTAATTTTATAATTTCTTTAAGATATTTAGAATTGTTTCCATCTTTATTGCCTTTATTATTGGTCATATTACCTTTAGATGTCATTGATTTCAATAAAAAAAATTATTTCAACAAGATTTGTTTTTAATGTGTGCTTTCGGAATTAGAGATTTATTATGTTGTCTATGCATTATGCTATTTTAAAATGTATAAACAAAAAAATTTAGCCTAATTAACGTTTAGAACCTATAAGTCCCTACTCTACATTTTTCAATTAAGAAAAATTGGCTAATTGAATCTTGTAAAAGGCAAATTAGGCCTAAGCCATAACTTAACCTTGTTTATTTAAAAACAGCCCAAGAAATAATATAGAGGTGATGCCTAATTAAATATTTTTCTCATGGGCCTTAATAGAGGCATGCAGTGCATAGCCTATTACAATCCTTAATATAGATGGCCTACTATGGGAACAGTTGTATCAATTGTTCTGGGTAATGAAAAAGTTATAATTATGTAGGACTTAACCCAGAATATTCTAGCCTTGTACAAAAGTAGCACATTAGGCTTGAATTGTAGTCCTATACAATTTTATTTTTTTAATGTTCTAAGTTGTATAAAATAAATTTCCACAAGTTGTGAATCTTTAGGTTGTTAGTAGTTCAATAAAAACATTTTATGGAAATAAAATAAACTTATCCAAAGCTTCATGGCGAATGTAGGAAGGTGCATAGAAACTATTGCATTATGTCTAGTTACTAAACATAACCCTAACATGAAAAGACACTTGACTTAACTTTTTTATTTAATGAACATAGAACATAAGTTTACCATACATTTTCCACTGCTAAACATCTTATTTCATATTACTTGAACTCTTCCACTGTGCCAACTGCCAATCAAAACTAGGCAAGTGTGTAAAGCAAATGACTACTAGCGCTACCTAGACCTTACACACGTGAACTTCGGGTTGTCCTATACTATTCTTATAAAGCTTTTTTTAATATCGACAAAAAATATATGTATAGGTTCGGACTAGCAATCTAAAGCCATTTCTATTGAAATCTGAAGTGACTACCTTATGAGGATATCCTCACAAGGGGGCATATCCTCACAAGAATAGAATGTGACTTGTTTACAGCCTCATAACAATAGCAATACAAGTTCACACACACACACACACACACACACACACACACCAATTAATTAGTGCCTATAGGAGCGTGATTATACACACTTATTTGTGGCTTAGAGGGATGGATAAAAACCTTTTATTACAGATTAAATCCATGTCTAGAATAAGATAAAAAACATGACAAGAATCCATGTCGAAGAAAAAACATACTAGAACAGAAAAAGTTGGACCGTATTAATTTTTATTCTTTACTTTCTTTTTAACTCGCTTGTTTCAAAGAAAAAAAATTAATTCACTTTTGTTACTTTTAAAAAATACTACAATGAATGCAGAATACATTGAAGTTCAAATGTTGTTGCTCATTAAAATAATTATTAAATAAAATAAAATTGTTTTCATTACTTTAGTATAATTTTATATAAAGACAATAATTTTGGTTAAATTAATTGTTATTCAAATATATATCTTAAAGATGCACAAATACATGTTCTATATATTAGACTATACTATAAACTATTATTAGTTTTAGCATACAACTTGTAGCTACCTTTTTTTTTTGTTTTTAACATGTATCTTACGAATTAACTTACCAATTCATAATTATAAGAAAACAAAGCAATTATCCTACAAAGATTTTTATTATTTAAAAAATTAGAAACTCATAATAGAAATTCTCGAAAAGCAAGTAAAAGAGAGTAAGTAGGATTTTACAACAAAACCGTTACATCTAATATCCAAAATATGGTCGTAAATTATTTACCTCTTATTTCACATTTACATCTATATTATTTTGTCATAATATAGAATTAGGCAGATAACAGTTTTTAGGTGAAATACATATGGAATAATAAATGAAAATATAATCGGTATAAACATGAAATTTCTGCAATTATTCACATGATCTGTTATGACGATAATTACTAAAAACAAACCAGGCCTCTTCCTATCAAATCAGGGTTATGGTGCTAACATGCTTGATATGATTTTGCTTTTTCAAAGTCTAATTGGATTAAGAAAATACTAGTTCACATAGTGATGAACACTACTTGACACGGCGGTGCGTGCTCAAGAGCTCATGTCAGGAATCGATCCTAGATCTAAGAGATGCGGGCAGTGCTGTGTGTTTACATACAAGCATCAATATGTTCCCACGGGAGACAGAAGAGCTGAGGCTATGCAAACTCACGCTTTAGAATTTGCATTCGTTTTGACTAAAATATTTAAATGCTTTAGAAAGCTGTACCTCAGTATGAACTCCTTTCTTATGTATGATGTATGATTGAACACGCAGTTTGAATCTTCTTGAGGTAGATCAACCTAATGATATTAATAGCCGTTTATATATATATGTGCACCTATACTTAATTATTTTATAAATTTTCTATTTTAAAGAAAAACTTTTGTATAAATATAATGTTGAAAAGTGCTTAATTTCTAGTCTTTACTGTCTGTTGAAAAAATAAGATTGGATAAATTTTTTTATCCAATCTTATATATATACTGTATATATATATATATATATATATATATATATATAAGTTTTAATCTGGGTCATTTACTAGAAATCACAAGATCTTTTTTTAGGTCTATTAGCAATTAGAGGTCAACTTTTCAAATAGCTATTAAGTTAATATTGCTATTAACTTAATATTAAAGTTAATATTAATTTTAATATTAACTAAAGTTAATATTAAAGTTAATATTAAACAGATACATTAGTATTTGTATCTGTTTAATGCTGGGTAGAAGAAAAGTTCTTGAGTAAATTACCAAACATTATAATATTCTTAAAGTTTGTTTACCGATATTTCGGATATTTTTCAACATAGAGCACAACATGAAGATGTTATATTATTAAGAATAAAAAAGGTTAGATTTTTTTTAAACAATAGTTGTATTATAATTCCCACAAATATTTTCATTGAAGGTCATTTTGTAACGGTGGAGGGAATAATTATAAAATTTATAGTACACTTGAAACTCAAAACATAAGAAATACAAATAGTCGGAAAAGATAGCATTTTTGAACATATGTTAATTAAAAATTTTCGTTTGCTTATATGTGGTCAATTACCTCCCAAAAGAATACTAATGGGACCATTTCCATTTTGAATAAATAGATAATCTGGAGACATTAATATGACGTTCATCAAAAAGTTCGTAGGAATAATTGAATTTTAAATATAGCCTAAAACGACAACATAACCTAAAATTCTTCAAAATATTTATTTGTGAAATCAAATTTAAGGAAATACGAAACCCATGTTTAAATTTTACATCAAGTTTCATTAAGCTGATAAAAATATCGTTATCAAAATAACATCAAAATTTTAATAATTTGTATTATTCGACGTATTATAATCAAATTAAATAACTGTATTATCCAAGTTATTGGTTTAATTAGACATCGGTTGTTACAAAACTTTCAAGTACCTAAAGAAATTCCTAATCCTGAGCTCTGCCAACGAGTAAGGTGAGTTTTTTTGTATATTGCATCTCATGCAAATCGAGGCCACGGAACGAGGTTGTCAAACAAACAAAGTGAGTTTTAAAAAAAGAAAAAAGACAAGCGACCGTAATTTCACTTTAAGAGTCTGAAGTTGTAGGGACAGCATTTAATGATGTTAGAAATTGGAAAGGAGTTCAAGTGAAGCCGCTTCTAAGTAAACGTATACAAGTTCGAATAAAAAGTCAGTCGACAAATTCCAGCCCCTATTATTGTAATACTTTCTTAAATAATACTAAAATAAAGATCAAAAAACCTAAATATAAACTATTGCACTAACAATACTTTTTAGACCATCTACAGAACATAAAATATTTCTACCTTTCTCCCAAAAAAGTCTGTATGACACATTTAGGTGAAAAAAAAAATCTATTTTGTATTACATATTTTGTTCATGTGTTTCCTACAGGAGGTAAGTTAAAGAACAGTTCCTTCTCGACCTTTTCCTTGACTTGTTTACTATATAGGCCCTATATATTGCAAAATATTTATGTATATATATCAAGTTTGCTTCTGTTTATTTTTCCATAGAATTCTGGTTAAGATATTGTATTTTGACATTTGACCAAAATCAGGACGAAATAACTAGAACAGGTTTTAAAGAACTTGTTCTTTTTGAACAGTTCCGTGAAACATTTTTGTGGTATTATACGGATAATTTCGAAATGATAATTATTGAAGTAAAGACGACCAAGATCTTTTGTATAGGTTCATAGAGGCTTATATAAATATTATTTTTTGTCTTATTTTTTATTTAAGATACCCTTAAATTTTGAGTTTGTTAAAATTAAGGACAATTAAACAGCTCGATATAGGGCCTAAGACCAATTAAAGCCCAAATTTTACAAAAACAAGTTGACTCTATTGGGCTACACAGATGACAGACGTTCCATAAACCTCATAGGAATGACGTCAGATATTGTGAGCAAAAGAACCTTTTTTAAAATATATCATGAAACAGCTGAGGGAGAATTTTAAATAACTATTTGTGAAAAATAAAATCAATTACAGTTGTAATATTTTAATTTATTATATTATTTTCAAGTAGGCCTAATATATTTTAATTTGAAAATCATGCAAAAGTTATTGAAATTATGAAAACATTTACATAGAAATTTTGAAATGTGTTTTATATTTTCGTTTTTTCTCACTTGAGTAATGTCAACTTATGATATCCTGTTTTGATCATATCTCAAAGACAGTTGAACTAACGTGGCGTTTTTATAGTTTACTTTGGTGTCCTTATCTATTGTTGCACCTTAACAGCATGGTTTTCTAATTATAAAGAGGAAACCATATCTTACTCTGTCAAACTCCACTCGCTACTACGGCACAACACCTCAGCTCGACGATTTCCATGTAAACACATGCAATAATTCTGGTTTAAACTATACAATACATAATTACAAACTGGCGGTTAAGCATCCCATTAAAGGTGATAAATTATTTTTGAAATATATTTAATATTAAATTATCTGATGTTTCTCTTTAGCCTGTAGACGTATACATATTTAGAAACCCTTTGTTTAAAATACATTTCGTTTTCTGTTAACCTGTTTGTTTCTGTATCTCAAAATTTTGTCAAATATTTAAACACATTATTCTGGTGCACTATTAAAACTTAAGACACTATACATTTCAGTGCCTTTTGTTGAAAAATGATGAAAATAAATAATAAGTTTAGTGTAAGTATTTAAATTTGAAAGAGTTTCCAGTGTTTTATTGGTTCGTGTGTAATACATAAGGTCCAATGATTACTCACTTCACCAACCACAGGAATATATTTTGTGCAATATATTCCATATAGTAGACATTATTAAAGAAGTAAATGTGGTGTATGAAAATTTCATTTCTTAATGTTGCTAAACATTTTCTAAAATACAAATTTGTTGACATTATACGTGTAGGCGTATTTTTTATAATTTAAATATTTTAAATTGATCTAAATAATATATTTAATGTTTAACAAAATCTTAAAATGAAGAAAAGCTGCCTACATTGAAAGTGAATTGAAATATATTAAGAGTAAATTCAGGATAAAAACTTTTACTGCTTCATATACAGACAGGAGAGTAATTCTTAAATTAGAGTTGCATCTGTATTTTTTACAACAGAAAAACAAACTAAAATCAAGAAACTTGGTGTTATATATTACTTTTCATACTATCTATAGTGTATATATTATATAAATTTAAAAATTTTACAAAATAATACAAACTGAATCTAATTTCTTCGGTCTTCAACTGTCATGGGAGAAGAAGAGCATGTAGAGAATTCCTCCCCAACCCCCGTTTGATTATTCATTATTATTTTTGTGTGGCCTTTTTACTTTTTAAAAAAATTTTAAGTTTACTATAAAGACATAGTTTTTAAAAAAATATCGTAATGGATAGCAGAAGGAAATGGTTGTTGATAAGATTCATGTCGTCGAACCAGCTTTAGGTTCTAAAGGCAAAGTCAGGAAAATCTTTGATGTAATTCTAAAGTCAAGTATATATTTTTGTGTGATTTTCATTATTTTTTAATAATCAAAAGAACGAAGTTCATTCATTCCTGCACCAATTAATGACAACTGAAACCGGAATTGGATAGATAAACTTCCTCCATTTGATTGCAGCGAACATCGGGATTAGTGCTCCATGTAAACCATGTTTCACAAAAAAATTATTGTTTCCAAATACTATGCCATAAATGAGATGAACCCAATATTTGAACTTATTATATTTCCTAGATTGTTCCAGATCATAGTGTCATCTCATAAATATCTTGCAGCCACTAGAGAGTAATTTGTTGGAAACAGATGTAACTTAGATCATGTAAAGTTATTGATTTACCACTGCTACAGAGTGTTACTTAACTCTATCTAGGTTGACTTTTTCTTTTTTTAAATCCCTAAAGCTAAAAAGCAAACCAAATTAAAATGACCCATTGATAAAAAATATAATATCTTCAATCTTATAAAATATGCATAACTTTTACATTGGACGTGGTTGTTAACATTTTAATTCCTTGTTACTTTTTGCAGTACTTGCGTTGTTTGTACATACTGAATACTAGTACAATTTACGTCTACAATGTCGAAGAAACTGGTAATAACCATCGTGTTATACACATTATACTCGTTATTATGTAGAGTTAAAAATGCAATACTCGTAATAGAACATACAAGGAATTCCATTCCGTATAATTTAGATATTTCAATCTTCTTTGAGGCTGTACATGTTTTATAATTAGTGAGAGCTAAAAGAGTACTGTATATGAATACATGAATTCATTAATATAAAATTTGTATTTTGTTAAAATGTACTTTTTAAATTCCAGATTTCGTGATGAAAAATAGTTTTTAACAAAAAGTAATTATAAAATGTAATGAAGTTAACTATCAATATAATAACCGATTCCTGTTAACGTTATAAGCAGGGACATCTAACTATGAATTTTTATGGACTTTCATCAAAATCCACTCAGTATCTATTACGGTTTGCTTATTATAAGGGTTAAGAGATAGGCAGACACACAAATACGAAGAAAAAGTGTTTGTGTTTACCTAAAACTTAGAGATTTAAAGTAATCCATTTTGATATCCAGAAACTAAATTCGATTAACTGCATTAACAATTCGCGTCATATATACTATCACAGGATTAAAAAACATTATAATGTCTGGCTTGTAACAGTTTTTTTTAAGACTTTTAAGAGCTCTCAAGTAACTGGCCGCACGTTATTACTTAGTACTGTACAACCTTATAAAACCTGTTCCCACCAATATTTACACTGTCGTGTGTATAACTTATCCATTGGCAATCCGCCACAGAATCGAAAGATATCATCAACAAGAAACTAAAAGATTCTACGTCGATACAATCAATAATTTTTACCGACGCTTAAGTGTATCTTTTCGGACAACACGAACCTATGTGTTTCTTTTTGATGATTTATATTAAACCTGTTAAGAAACAAGAGAGTAAACACTCATAACTCAAACGTGTTGTTGTTGTAACAAGCGCTTAATTGTTTTGTTGTCCTTAAAGTATTGCTCTCGTTGAAGATGACTAATAGCTTAACGAAACGTGTTGCATTAAATTTAGGCGTAATTGATAAAAAAGAAGAAAAATAAAACAAACAAATGGTTTCATTCAGCAACGGCTATAAAACTACATTTTTAAGAAATGATTTATGACAAGAAGTCTATCTAATTTGTAATTTACGTGTCGAACCTCTGGCTTCATGAGCTTAGTCACGATTATTTCAATGAGGACTAGATTTATAGTTTAATAGTTTTATACTCAATAATACTTAATGAAGTAGCATATAGTTACAAAATTTTATTTTATAATTATAACATTTTATAAAACAAAATAAAGATAATTTGTTTTATAAATAACTTTAACTAACATAACTATTATCCGTTAAATTAATTATTCATTTTATCCTGAAAATAATGTTGTTTTATTCGTTCAAATTAAATTTCGAAACTTCTTAAGTACCGAACTTTCTATTGCTCTTCGGAATGTTAGGATGAAACTAAGTCAAGTTATCTGTTTGAAGTTTAATTATTGACCTTATATATTAATAAGAATAAACTGTAAATTATTAATTTGATAATTTTATTTCTTCACAAACTGTCAGGTTACACAGATAAGTATGTTTTAATGAATTTTGTAATTAACAGAGGTGTTACACAGAATTCAAAATATGTAGTTACTAACAATATACATACAAAGTCGTATATGAGTTAAATATATGTAACATTTTAATAAAAATTAATAATTAAATTAAGGAATACTTTATCTATAAAGTGGGTGTATAAAAAGCACGCTCTTTATTATTTCGTCTTATCGATTTGGAACCAAATTAAGTTTATACTTGATGTTCCTTACTTGTTCCTTATGATCTTAAAATGGTTGGCCGCAATTATAGATTTAATACATTTTTTATAATAGTTATATGGTCTTGTGATACATGATTAAACATTGTTTCCACAATTAGTGTTTTAATATATCGCTCCACACCATATTACCATTTTTTTATATTGACTCAAATCTAAAGTGGAGATAGAAAGATATAAAAATAATGAACATGCTACAATGAATCAGATACAAATTTATGAAGTCAATACGACTAAAATTGTGAAAAATGGTTGTTGAAAGAGGAACACTTAAATGTGTGAATATGTATTAATTATAAATCACCAATTCATTATTTAAAAATAAATCCATTATTCATTTCTTTACGCTTTTGAAATATAATTTAATTTGACTATAAAAGTTCTAAATTCCTAGACAATACCTGAGTAGAGTCTATCATCTCATATCAATCAATATACAAAATTTAAAAAAAATAATGTAATGTGTTTTTCAATAAACAATAATAATGATACTTATAACTTGTTCCTTATATGTTCAATATAGCATAATGTTCAATATGACTTGTTCCTTTAAATCATGGAACACATATATAACTAACATTAACTAATAATTTACGTCTATTTTTACATGTTCTAAATGTAAAAGCAAATCTTTCTGAAATAAGTAGGTAAGAATACCAAAAGTCATTTCTAAAAGAAAATATCATATTACAGAAGGCTATTAAATTCACTTTCAAATCTCTTTCATATCATCTAATCAACCGACATTTAATTGGTTAAAGTTTTTCTACGGGCTTTGAAAATCAACTCAAATTCTCACAATTATTGAACAACTTGTATTTAATACTTAAATAAAAAATGCTACTAAACTTATTTCGAAAAATATGCAAACTAACTTCCTTCCTGTACTTATTTACAACATATTATACGTATGAATTCAGAGTTGCCCATTTGTGCTAATCACACAAACAAAAATTATAGTCGATCTCTACCATTGTCTCTAATAATCAAAAACAGATAAATCATTCAAAGTTATTAGTGAATATTAATCAATAAAAGCAACTCAATAGCACTTTCATTAAGACCCAAAGAAAATATTTCTTAATGTATTCAGGCCCCTAAAACGGGCTTTAAAACTTTATAATTATTAATATCTATTTAATTAAATAATACAATTGTGTTTGAATTCCAGCTGTTACAATTTTCTTCCGGTTTAATTCCTGTTTGGTAAACATTGTATTTAGAGTTCACTTGGACATGTCCGTATGCCAGCAATATCATTCCATCAGTATTAAAATACCTGCATGTGAACTAGATTTTTTTACTTATAATATTGCATTAGTTCAACTAAAACGCATTAATTTTGTCACAATTACTATTAAAAATAAGGAAATTATAGTCAAAATTTAAATGTATGACTTTGACTTCCAAATTTGTAATCTGAGTAGTAAATATACACAATTAATAAAACAAATATGTGTTAAAATGCTATAGGTGGTGAAATATGTAGAAATTACTGCAGCAGTATATTAATTGATTAAGAGTATTTTACAAAACAGTCTTGGTCAGCCGTTGAACATAGTGTTTCTGTTAATTTAATCCATTGATATATAACCCCTCATAATTGGCTTCTTACTCTCTAACTACAGATTCTTAATGATAAAAATTTGAAAAAGTAAAGAACTTAAAATTTGGGAATGTCTCTTTAAATGGAATTATATGTTATATTTCTTTACATTTTTAAAAATAAAAGACCGCAACAGATATCCTACTTTTGGTTATAAAGTAAGTAGTAGATTTTTTGTTACACATTTGTAGATAAAAATTTGTTTGTAATTTTTTTGGTAATACTTCTTCTTTTACTTTGTAATAAACTTAATTTCTGATAAAACAAGACATAAAATCAATAAACAAATACAGCAAATGTTCTCCTGCTCTGTTATTAGGGCCTATTATGAATTTTTTGAAAGAGCCAATTTTAAAAAAAAGTCCCAAATTTGATCAAAGACTAACTATTCATTATAAAAATTGGGGATTACCAATTTAAAAAAATCAAATCCCTATTTTTAATGAGATTTAGCACTTTATCAAAATTGATTTCATTGTATTTTTAGAGCTAACAAAACTAAGTGGAGTTCCCCATTAAAACGCATTTGTACCCCCAACCTTTAAAAAGTTACCTATTGTAATATTTTAGGTTAGAATCAATTATTTGTAGCCCTATCAAACGTTTAATTTTCTGAACGTTATTCCTAAACGGCTAAAGATTAAACAAAATAATAAAACATTTTAAATATTGTTTTACACCTGCAAAAACGATAATATACAGGCAGTTTTATTACATATTTCATAGTTGTCCGCCATATTAGAAAATGGCAGGAATTAATAAAATTTTACAAAATGGAATTTTAAACTTCTGTGAAAAGAAAGGAAGGTTCCCCATTTAAAGTACTCTATCATACTCATAATACAAAAGTTAACTATTGTAATATTTTCGGTTTGACACCCATTATAAATACCCATAATATTTAACATATCACTAAGACATACATTTATCTGATTATGTACACACCAAGATAACAAACTCAGCGGTTGTTAGGTTGACCCAACTAATATAGAGCTATCAAGTAAATCTGTAACAATGACAGAATGTTTCCGATACAAGTAGCGCTTTTACAAAGGCAGGACCGGCCACAAACTATTTCGTTCCAATTAAAATTGTTGGTCGAACGTTTCCGATGATCTGGGGAAAGTTAAAACAAAGGGTAAGCAAGAGGAAGCGTCCGATATCTGATATAAAGTAGCGTCACCAATTAGTGAATGTTTATTTCCATTTGAACGTGGAAAGGAAGGATACCAAGGAAGAGGATTTATGTTACTTGTACCCTGTGTGGAGATTAAACACAGCTTCAAACTTAAAATTGGTTGACATGAAATTAATAGGACTACTCTGTGCGCTGGCGACTCTGTTAGATTATAATTTATGTGAATGTAGAATTTTAAACACAAGCAAGAACATATAAAAAACCAATAATAAATTTCAAATTAAATAAATAAATTATTTTTTAAATAAATTGGCAAAATGAAATATACGTCTGGTGGATTGGTATTATATAAACACTTAAATATCATAAAGTCCACAAAATATCATGGCATTACTATGTTGTGCACAAAATTTCTAAACGAGGCTTTCTAAATTTTAATGAAATTAAATAAATACATTTTCATGTTCTTTCATAAAAAGTAAAATTAATCTTTATTATTATAATAAAAAAAGAGGACAAATCACATAAATAACCATTACATAATTGTATTTAAAGTATAAAGCTGATGTTTTATTTTAAGATTAATTTTGGTGATAATTTTTTTCCGATTCTTAAAACCATAAAACGCCTTAAACTAACACTAAAACTGCAGTTAAAAGAATATAATGGTTCTTGAGTAAATTTCAAAATTTATCTCGACCGATATCGGTTTCATTTATTTTATTTCCAAATTATTTGAGAACTTTAATTTTCTTTTACATGAGGTCTGTCAAACTTTTTTAAATGGAAAATGAACAACCTTCATAGACAATGTTACACTCCACCCACAATAGTATGATGTTCATTTTTATAACAACCACCTCCCTTCCTGTTAATATCTCTGTAGTGTAAGACGAGATTCAGAAATGGTTTTCCGTTTGCCACACTAAGATTCTCTACCTATGATTGATCCAAGAAATTGATGATTATGTATGCGCGCGAAGAGCGAGGTTTAACTCTCGAAAAGAGTCCAGTCAGAAATAACTTCCCAATATATCATCAGAAACCCACATTTGATGGAGGGAAATAGCACTGTCTGGGTTTTAATGTTCACTGTGAAAGATGGAAGTATCCTTACAAATACCTTGTCAGTGAGTTTCCTGGGGGTTACTGCACTAGAAAGAACAGCTTCTTCTGACTACTCGGTTTAAAATAAGGGCGCAAAAGTAAAATTCTTCATGCAACTGCGTACTACCTGCTAGAGTTGCAACAACAAAATTGTAAATGAAAGAGCATGCAACATCTTCTGCAGCCTACTCCGTACACTACAGAAGAGGGGGGGGGAGGGTCATGACTCATGCAACTGCATTAAAACAGAAATGTCTCTACAGCTTCTGAAACATAACTGGAAAAAGCAGATGTTTGTAATATCAGTAATATTTATATTAGAGCTATTCATAGAAGTATAAAATCTGTCAAATTCTATGGACAGGGCGCTTCTGGCACATTGGTCACAAATTGTATACTTTACAGACATTTAATTTGACTTGATTGGGCTCATTTCGCGGTATTTGATATGTTAGGACCTTGTTCTTGGTTAAATTTATGTTTCAATCGACAAGTTCTGACCTGGAATTTTCATGTAACCACTACTTTCTTTTTTGGTTTTGTCCATGGATGTCTGAAAAGTTAATCAATATTTACGTACAGTTTATTTACTTAATTTAAGGTATAACACAGAATTCACAGTAATTGCCTATAGGTAATTGGAAATAATTCATCTTCCGTTTTTCCAATCATCTTCATTTTCCTATCCTAATGACCTTCGACCAACTATCCGACTTTCGATATCTTGGACTGCCCAATATGTTAAATGCTACAAACACTATA
Organism: Aphrophora alni; assembly: GCA_963513935.1. Classification (NCBI taxonomy): domain Eukaryota; kingdom Metazoa; phylum Arthropoda; class Insecta; order Hemiptera; family Aphrophoridae; genus Aphrophora; species Aphrophora alni. Next base: position 72,286,183 of record OY740766.1, read on the forward strand.
AAAGACACTTGGAATTTGGTATGGGACTTATTATATGCCTTCATTAATAAAATTTAAAAAAAAAAATGTTTTCTAAAACTTAATAATTGAGAGGAGAAATATTTTTAAATTAAATTATATTAAACGGCAACCAAAATGTGCATATTAAATTCTGTAAATTAATAACACCAGCATTACGATGAAAAATAAAGTCGTTATGGTATCCTGTAGTTTCTGACATTGACTTTCCAATAAAATATAATAATAGCAGTTTCTAGACTCGGTGAGTTTAGTGAATATAAACTTTTCAACGTAGAATATGTTTAATACAGTTTTGAGATCGGTCAGGCCGATAAAGTAAATACAGAGAAGTAGTTGGAAGATTTGTATACACAGATATGATGACAATTAGGACAAATTCACTTTCACGAAGTTAAGAATAAGCACAACAAACAGGGTTGGAGAAGTACCATAATAGCCTTTACTAGATTTATTGCCTTAACTAACTGTCCACATTATCATTTTTTTTTAAATCAACAAATATTATCATTTTACGCTAATGGATTTATTTACTGTTCAAAATTCAATTTCGTAAATCATCTGGTAGTCTATCTGTGGTTGAAGATTATTGTAAAACGTGATCTGTGGTTTGTAGCACTAATTGATTTTCCTCGCGATTAAGTGTTCATTGGATAGATCTCACTCTCTGATTGCATTGTTCTTTGATTATCTACAGTTTAAACACTGTGCGGATCAATATAAGTATGCATTCATGTCATATTTGTACCCTTCCTGATTTTTATTTCTTAATAAGATATTTGCATTTTGTTATTTATTTCAATTTATTGTATTTATAATAAATTTATAAGAGGTAGACTATTATTTATTACATAAAAGTAATACTATATCAGTTCAATTTAAATTTATAAGGTAAATAAATATTTAGGAATTCGAAATTTTATTTTATTACAATTTTAGATCCAATCAGTAGGAAACAATAGATTTTGAATACATACATCTGTTTTGTGCATTAACATAAGATTAACTTCTCTGACTTCGACTCAAAACCCAAAACTTTTGATATTCAACAATGATCTATTTCCAAATTTACACAGGTGTTATGTTTTCTTATGTTTTATTTAATATTATTTTCCAATCACTATAGACATATCGCTTCAAGATTAACCTCTTTCACAGTTTATATTACTTTGACCTTGTTATTTATTTGACTATTATGTCTTATTATTTTATTAAGATAAAAACAAAATGTTATATTTTAAATAAATTGAAATATTTCATTTTGTTATAAAAAAACAATCAACTGGTTTTTATTGTAACAAATCAAACATCAATACCGTATCCTATAGATAGAAGTTATTATTATTTACTGTATATTATAAAATCTTACCGAAAATCACTTCGTGAACACGAGTTTCCTGCGAAGTTTATCATAACAAAATATCTACTCCAAAAAATTGAGAAATTTCAAATATTTTGAAACAAATGAAGAGATAATTATTCTACTAATAATAAAACCACCTTCTCTGTGATCTTCCTCCTTGGCGACATATATTTTCTGTGTGAAAGATTATTAGTTAAAAGTTCTAATCAAATAGCATAAGGAAAGGAAACAGGTGGTCAGTAATGTGTGGACTCATTTGTTGTAAAATGTTAGTTTTCATAATTATTTTGTCCAAGTTGTTTTAAATAATTAAATCACTGTTACTTTTTAAATTGGAGGTGACATTTTTGAACAGAAAGATTTGGCATGAGTTCAATTATTGGCATAGAGAATATACATACAATAAAAACTTTCTTTACTGAATTTCTTACATTTCTCCAACTTTCAACCTATAATTTTTTAATCAATTTTATTCACAAAAAATGTATGCCTACATTTATTTTCAGTTGATGTTCTTATACGTAAAATGTACTTCAAAAATTTCATTTGTGGACGATTGAGTGTTTCGAAATCACAGATTTTCAAGTTTTTCTGAAAGAAAAATTATAAATTCATAAAAGTATACAAAAGGCACGTTTAATCATTTAATTTACTAACATAAGTCAACACCAAAAAAATAAAGTGCAGAATAAATGTAATAATCAAGAGAAAAATAATATTTTCTCATATTTTCAGCACATTATTGAGCTAATTTTATTGATTTTGATATTTTTCTTGTGTTATGTTGTAGGTTTTTTAGGTACCAAATGCTTGTTCATATAATATCCTAGGGCTGTTAACGAAAGGTGTAAAATAGTAATCATTAAGATCAGGTCTTGTCTCGTTTCTAAATAAGCAGCAAAATATATTCAAGAATATTATGAATGATATTGTCTTCTTATGCCCAAAAGATCTACTGCAATAAACTCGATGGGTAGACAATAACATTTCATTTTTAACTTAGAACTATAGTAGTGGTGATGTTTTAATTGTTTAATTAGTATCATTGCTGCATTATATCATTATTACTAATAGCCTCCACTCCACATCAGCTGTATCTACTTTGCTATCCACTAAATTTCACCTTGTTATATCATCCGACCCATTACTCTTGCCTTCCACTTCATCCAATAAAAAAATATCCATTAATAACACAATATGTTGAAATAAACGCAAACAGCTTTTTCGACACCTAGTTTGTTATAAACAAGAACAGAGTCGTAGATTAATGTGTGTATTTTGGCGATTACACGAATATTAGACCGCAGGTGGGCGTGGAGTTCTCGACGGGGTACGACCTCCCGACCGCAGTCATGGGAACCGCCTGAGTTCGTCGTTTGGAATTGTAAAGTGTGAGTTGTCCGAGGGTGTATGCCATATATCCTGACATTAAACAGTAGAGTTCATTTATTGAATAACATTACGCACGTTGATAAACATTGTATATGATTTAACAAACCAAATCTATACAGGAACACGAAAGCACACTTTTGATTTTCCAAAGAAAACTGTTTACGATTTGGAGTTGTGAATATTACTATCCAAAAAATACATCATACAATCATGTAGGCAAGTTGTTATGTTTGTAAGTTCATAATTAATTTACCTAATTAATTATTTAAGTTTTAATAAAAGTAAACGCCCATAATTAATTTTCAAGAACAATATACAATATTATAGGCCTACAATATTACTTACTTTACAAATAGCAGAAAAATGATATTACAAATTTCTGATTTAGAATATTATTGTTTTGTAAAGTGCAAGATTCAAATTATATTCCAAATATGTTTAGCTATAATTTTCTTATAATCGAACTATTTAAAGATATAGGCTACATATTTTGTTATTTTTTAATTGGGTAATATTTAATAAATTATAAGAAGATAGGCAAACTCTCTTGTTATATTATTTTAATCAATGGAAAACAATTCACTAGGTATGTGATCTAAGTTTTCTTTTTCAATTAAAATAGTAGTACTTTGATATTTATATTTTATTATTGAATAGATTGCAGTGTAAGAAATCAAAATAAACTTAAATTGTTTGGATAGAGTATTTTTTGTCGTATTTAAAAATTACAACGATATTTCAAATTATTAAATTTTACATTTATCCTAATTTTAATTATAGACGAAACTCACTGTTTTAGGTTTGCTGGTCAATGTGTTTTTATGTTGTCAGAATATATATATTTAATTTGCACCAAATGGAATAATAAAACTATTATTAATTTCGAATTAAAATATCTCATAGTACTGTTAATGAGCATTTAAACATTATCTTGTTATATTATTTAATGGAAGGTTCTTCAAGCCAAAAAGTAAATAAATCAGTACTAACACAAGTAGTGGGGATTCGTTTGTAAATAAAACTGCTACGGTATCAGTTTGTTTCTGCTTTTTCTTTTCGAAGAACGAATGAATGTGAAGGTGAACGAGGTTTAGGCCTATTGACTATTGGTATTGTGGGGAGACGGTAGCAGGCAACGTAGCCCAATTAAAACTGCACAAGATTGTCTTACTTGACTGCTTCACTATAACCCACCATGAAAACATTTGCTTAACGGAATGAGACTTATATCAAAGAACACTTATATATTGTTTTTGGAGTATGAAATTATTATTTAAACACAACAATTGATCTATATATTATTGATTATTATTTTTATCAGAGTCAAAACCCAATTGTAGTTTTCCAAAACTTTTTACGTATAAAATATGCTTTTTTTTTTTACAGACAGTACTGTCTGGGTACTTTTGTTCAAAGTTAATTGATAAATAAAAAAAGTTTTAGAGAAAAGAAATTATTCTACTTTATATGTTTAGAGATTTTTTTTATGAAGTTCAAAGCGAAGTCTCATTAAATTATCTAATATTAGGAGCGAGCTTTGAAGGTGTCTCATATGTTGTATGATAATATGAACATCTTAAAAAAAAAACTAAAATAATTTAAAATTATAGCCTAAGTTCATGGTGCCATTGATACAATAACTATTAAACTCGTTAAAAATAATGAAAGCATAAAATACAATATACCGGTAATGTAATTATTCAGTAAAATAGATAATTACTATAATAAACTACCAATGGTAATAGTAGAATAAATTACATATTAATTTCAACCCGAAAAAATACTCAATCCAATGTGGATTTAAACATTTTAAAATTCAGTCCATTTAGAAGATTTTACCACTTGAGTCATCCTATGTGTTTTTTATTTAACAGTATAAGAAAAATTTAAGGGTTCAAAATATTTGTTAAATATCTCAACTTAAAATATACATATTTAGGCTATACATTGGTAAAGCTGATCTTTCCTGTAAGATTCTTATGAGCTCTTCCGACGCTCAAGCTATTGGAATATTCAAGGGTTAGAGGTTTTCGTGTTTTCACCTTTTTTACAAGGCGATCATGGTTAAAGTTTTTTTTTCATCTTAAAACAATACAAAAAGTATATAAAAATTTACAAAATAAATATTATAAAATTGTATAATATATATTATATATACATATATATTATATATATATTGTATATATATTATACAGAATATACAGTATAAGAATATACAGTGGTTCAATAAAACATACTTATATTTTATAATCTTTAATATAGTTGTATAGTCAAGTGTTTACTAAACCAGCAGTACATGTTTTTGACATGTGGAGTACATTGAATTTCATCTTCACACAAGAACCCGACTTCTCCCGCGCCTCATTAGAAAAGTTTTCCGTCGAAACATAAGTGCGCGTTTGCGAAAGCGAGTAAGATCTGTATTTTTTTCCAGCACATTCATTTTTTTCCAACCATAAAAAAAAATCTCTTTTAACAAAAGAAGGGGTGAATGAAGAGGGCGTCCGCCGAACGTAGAAATAATGAGATATCGAACGGAATAGAAGAAAAAGTATAAACTCGTTTTGAAGGGATTCGGTCACACTAATTAGACGATCAGTCGTTAGCCATGCCATAAGCGGGCATCTGAGCGCAATGCTGAGTCTTTAGTCTGGCGTTCGTGGTCGAAGCGGTCTGCAACGAGTCCAAAACCTGTGCGCGATTTGGATACGCATAATTAGTGATTATTAATAATTATCTATATATAATAATTTAAAAGGTAACAAAACAGAAGAAGATCAGTGTTCTTGTGTTGTATTTACGTATGTGCTCAATGTCTCTTATAATGTAACTAAAACAAGTGGGTGTCATTCAACAGTGATTCATACTTACTTGCTTATCAACTCTGTGAGCCTAACGTAATCAGAGTGGACATCTAATGGAGGACGTAGTAGTGCAAATGTGTTTGTACCCGACAATGAATTAAACAATATGCAGGTAATGTATTATCTTCTACTATACTTACAATGAGTAAGAATAGTTAGGTCTGTAGACTCCATCGAATGAAAGTGAGAGAAAAGAGGGGAATAGATTTAAGCAACCTGGTGGAGAATGTCAGTACTTTCCGTCCAAATTATACATTTCAACTCGACCGCTTTCATTTTGCTGTTTCATTATCCTTTTCCCTCTCCTTCGGCACAAAATATTCTCGCAAAACATCTGAAATGAAAATAATTTTTGTTATAAAATTGGTCAACATCAAATATCTATCATGTATTTTTCCTAAAAAAATATAAAAAAAAGAATATCCTTGGCATAAACATAACAAATAATTAGGCTTTGAATCTTTGCTTTTTAATTTAAAAAAATTAAAGACAAGTTGCTTTGTCCTTTTATTTACCACATTCTAAAGTAGGCTTTAAGATACATCGGCTGTGGTTTCAACTTATCAGTTACAATAACGGACAACAAAGTTTATGTCTATATTATATCTCACCTACATTGCGCCCATTAAAAATAGTAATCGTAAAAAACTTACCTATATTTTTTTTTAGATGTGTTAGTTGTTGTGAATAATTTCTTGTTGGTGCACCATATAGTGCTATTCCGAACTTTACAATGCGGTGTTACTATTTAGGGTACAAAATATTAGTGATATTCTTGTAAGATTTTGAATTTGAAGTTGTAATATTGGCACTCGTGATATTATAATTAATAAATGAGTTTGTGATTTACGTGATTGAGATTTGTAATGTTTGACACACCTCAGATAATCACTTCTTGAGGAGATTGTTCAAATTGATGATACTACAGCGCTTCTCAAGAAATGTCAATCTTCCAATTTCCCTACTAAAATAAAATGGTTCCCTAAATATTTTTAATAAAGTAACAACTAGCCACTGATGTATATATATATATATATAAACAATATTTTAGAGTTTGTAGCAGATATTATCTCAAGTAGGAGAAAACAACCGGAAACTTGTCAGTTTATTTGTATAAAAAATTTGTATGATATTTTCCCCCAAAGTCATTGAAAGAAGTATGATGGAATTGCGTTTTTATATTTTTTTCAAGAACTGTTGAGATTTGAATAGTGATAGAAATTCAGTTTCAAAATGGCGGCAGTATTTCCCTACTTTTTAATCATAACTAACTCTAACCACCTCGTTCGGTGATAAAAAAAAAACCTATTTATTTGCGTTAAAATTCTTCAATAATATCAGTCTCATTTATTCAATAGTACCTTTTCAATAGTCTACGTCTGTCTGGTGAGTTTACAAATAAAATTGAGAAAATTTTGATACAATTTATCCTGATGATTAGTCCAAGGACAGTAATAATGATGGCATAAGTACTGTTGATGTGGAAGTGTTGTTGATTATGCGATTCAGCTGATTTTATTTGGGGTGGGGTTGGGGTAAAAGTCATTTTAGCTTTGAAATAAAGTAATTTTTAATTTATTTGAATATCGCATGCTTACTACCAACCTGATCTTCAATAACATTCATCTGTTCTTTTTGCTCGTATATCTATTTTGCATTCTACAAAAACCGAGGAATGAAATCACATTAAAGAAAAAGATATTTTAGAATAAAGAAATAACCAATAACGAAGGCTTAAGTCAGGCCTTAGTTGTTAATTTCCACCTAAAATATTACTTAAAGATTAGAAAATCATCGAAAGTATTCCTTACTATTGAACAAAGATGTAGGCCTAATAGGTGCTACTGAAGTGTTAAAAGTCCATGTATTTTTTATTTTTATTATTATTATTTTTTTTTAAATAAACCATGTTTAAAAACATTTACTTTTAATTTAGGATTTTAAACAACCTTTAATTGATATATATATATATATATATATATATATATATATATATATATATATATATATATATATATATATATATATATATATTTTTTTTTTTTTCGTTCAGTCACTTCAAATGCTAAACAAAATTATTTAATTAAACAATATTGTTAGCTAAAGATGACAATTTTGATGACAGTTTCATCACATGAATATATTTCCAAACAATAAATCTTCTTATTATTTATAACAACTCAAATATAATGATTTTGTCTTTGAATCGTACAATAAATTGACTTCTTATTTCTTAGAAAGGCTATTGGTATTAAAGTACCCTTAGCCTGATTAGGAATATAAATATTCTAAAGAAATGGAAATGAAAACTGCAGAGTTTCTGAAGGAGATACGATAGCAAATATGTGTTTCGAAATGAAATATAAAATTTAAAAAAGATAAATTAAAATCAGATATAAAAATATAAGATATATATTGTATCTTCTCTGAAAATCTACAAAAAGCATAATTAATAATTATTTGAAACTTATTATTGCCATAAACTTTATCTTTACGAGTCAAATGTGTAGCAAAAATTTCTACTTTAACATAAACGAAAACCTTTGTTTTAATTTAATTTTTTTTTTTTTTATTTTGGTAAATATACTTATGAAGGGTATTTTAAACATAGAAAGTTTACAATACAATTAATTTGATTGGTTACACCTTCTTAACCATTCCTATAAATTTCTACAACGACGATTTTGCATTATATATATTTTTTAGCACCTTCTATAACTGATGAAAATTGACTTTCCTAATAATAAATTAGTTAACTACCTTACCACTTTTTAGAAACTGTCACTAATAAGAAAAAGAGACTTTATTTTGTATCAATGGAGACAAACTTTTGCTTTTGTTTCATTTTCAGTCAAACTCTACCATTCATAGCCATCTTAATTGCATACACTATTAGTTGTAAAACATGTCCAAATTGCTCATACTGTATGTCTCTTGACCTCTTTCAGGAGCTTTAGTACTCCGAAATGAACTCCATATTCTATGACTTTATATGTTACATGTTTGACTGAGGTTCAAGTGAGTAAATATGATACATTGTCAATATAAATATAAAATAATTTAGTATGAGCCAAAATATAACTAATTAATATTATAACTGAACTAAATTTTAGTAAATAACTGATAATTGGTTTACTTAATTTGTATACTCAAACATTTATGTACAGACACAATACTACACTAATTTGTTCGTGTATGCAAATCACAAGATAACTGAAATTAAATTGATTATAGTGGTATTTTGTAAAACATATTTTATAATCGAATGAGTTATTATATATTTATAACATGAAATTACATTAAAATAGTATTCGAAAATATTAATACCTATACATCATTAAGGTTTTGGTTTTTTCTAAACTGTTCACATGCAGAATGTTTTCTATGTTGTTGTATGTTGTATTAAAAAAACGTCTACTTAACAAAATACAAACCTGAAAGCATCCTTTCGCCGGTGTTGGATTCTACCAATAGCAGCCGCGATGGTACTACCTCATTCTATGCAAATAGACCACGTGGTAATCGTAAATCTAAAGTCTTTTCATTGTATGTAATGGGGTCTCTAACCCTATTCGCTTCCGATACACACACAGTATTGATAAACTTTACTATACAAGGATTAATACTTTGTACAGACTATAGGAAACAAATAATCTAAAGCACGGTCTTCACTGACATAAAATTGTTGTTTGAAGGAATAAATATACTTGAAGATAGTTTTCCATATACCAACTAATATGAGAGGATCTAGAAGTTAAGTTTGATTGTTACTAAAAGAAATTCTTTAAATGTAAAAAAGTACATGATTTTTCTTCTTATTTGTAGGCCTAACTCCTACATAACCATAAAGCTCATTTTGTCCAACTTAACAATATCCTTATATTATTACCAAGATGGATACCTGCAAACGAACGGATCAACGTAAAGTAAGAACAAAATTCACGTCCTATCACTTCAAAATTTTTAATAATAGCTACTATTCACCCATTGCTTGTTTCGTTACTCATAAGTAAAATATATAGATCTAAAGGAGCTGTGCTTTCAAATACATATTGATTCAGTTATGGCGTTTCTGGTATTTATGAAATAAACCATTGTAATACAAATGTATACATATGTTTTTATTAATTTTTATAATAACGATTTCTTATAATTTAAAGAAATATATCTTAATTTTAAAATAACTCTTTATTTCATTAATCACACAATTTAATTCAAGTTGTTTAAGTTTTTTACAGATTTATCCAAATTATGAGTAAATTACATTATTATTTGGTCACAGGGTGAACAGGTTTTTTTGTTAAATACAAGATTAGTTTAAATCATATAAACATAAATTTAGATATTTAGGTTTTAATCATCATCGTATTATTTTAAATTTCAATGGATAGCTAACATTACACCTAGAAGACTTAGTTATAATTCCATTATAAATATAACATGATAACATTTTATATGGTCTGCTGTCATTCACAATTAGTGTTGAATAGAACCCCGAATAAGGGGTGCAATATAAATACAGAAAAATTTAGATACCGTATAAGTACCTGAAAAAAAAAAATCTCAATTTTGGTAATGCTGGAGTAAAGGTATGATCTTATAAGGTAAGATAATATAAGGTATCAATAGATCTGATTAAGTACAAGTGGCCATATTATTGATTTCTTTAATGACTCCATTACATACACTTGGGCTATTCTTGGTTTTGATGTTGAAGATATAATATTGTTGTGGTATTATTCAACGTCATTAGAATAAATGGAGACTAATTGGTATAAAATGGCATTCAAATTTAATCAATAATAATTGTGATTGTGATATTTCTTGCAGTAAAACTTCTTCCTTCTAAACATGTTAGTATTGTATCGTTTAATATTATGTAAAATTAAGTTGATATACTATCTCGTAAGTAAATGTTTCCTACGGGATGTTTCCCGTGGTTTATTTTGATGAAGCCAAATTTGTATCAGTTATAAACAAGAAAAACTATTCTAATTTTCGTTTTAAACAAAATAATTAATAATCAAATAAGGTGTAAGGATGTATTATAATTAAGGTTGTATAGAGGAATGAAATCTTCACAATGAACAAGTTACCTTTGCCTCCTGAAGCCTATCGCGGATCTGTATTATCTCTCTACCTGTTTGGTCGTAGCTAAAGATTTAGTGCGTTGAGTTCGACTCACCATGTATTATACCGAACCCAGAAAAAAGTGTTGGCTCCGTTACTTTCTAATGGTGAATGTGTTGGGCCGTCTGTAAATCAAGTGTCACAAGTATCGTTGGCTGCATATTCCTTCTGCACCTCGGCTCTTACGGTTCCCTTTTTATATTAGTTATTCTACGTCCAGATTTAATTATAATTAGTAACATTATTCTCGTTGAACCATGCTGTTACATCTTAAAGTTAGGTATGCTTTACATAATCCAAGAATTAGGTTTTCCTTACGTTCCAAATTGGTGAAGGATCCAATCGGAACATTACAATCATTCGTAAGATTGATGAGTGGTTAGCAGTTTGCCTTAGTGTTATAATTATTAAACTTTTCAGTCTTAGCCGTCATTTTTTTTCTACATATACACGAATTACCTAATTCTGGTGAAGTAACAACTGATAGTAAATCCGCTCCGTTTCTTTATATCCCCACCTCCCCCAAGGTAGGTTATTCTATTTGCATCATACAACGCTTGTTGACGGACAGCGATGGTCCATGAACTCCAAACCCAGGATACTGGTATTAGGTGTCTTGGTCTTTAAATCCAGTGAAACATTGTTGTCCATTCACCACGTCCTCTCAAAACTACAGCTTTAACGATATTCTACTTAGTAAGAGTACAGCAGTCAATACTAGCCTAGCTACTATATAATTTCCAGATGTACTCCTAAAAAAGTATATTATATGAAATCACTACAAAGTTGATTTTGATGTCCTTGTTCAAAGAAAAAATTTGAGTTTTGAAAACATCGGAGTTAACTGTAAACCATTATTGACGCCGACCAAACAGAATGGATTATTGCATTTGGAAATATAAAAAACTTAAAATATTATATAGCAACAATATTAGAGGTTACGTGCCAAGTAACAAAAATTATATACTAACTTTATTACATACACAACACACATGATCAAAACGTAATGAAATAAAATGTGTTACAACTCTCACTCCAAAATTTCAAGCCTTAAGTTATAATTAAAACACAATTAATCAAACTAAAGACCAAAGGTTGTAACTAACATGTCTTGTGTTACATTAAAATAGGAAGTAGGCCTATGTAAACTTCCAAAAAATTGTCAAATCATGTGTAAAAAACTTACAGTTTGAGAGTAATTGATAGAAATAAGTTTGGATCCACTAGACCGCCGTATTTAAAAACTCAGCTCAATAAATTAGGAAAACGCTTAAGCCGATGGTGAGTAGCAAAACCTGATAGGGAAAAAGAAATAATGAAAGATTTACTTATGTGTATGTAAACTATTCCTGTTTGTGTTTGTGAACATATGTGGAGTGTGGTATTTTGTAAATTTGATAAAATGTTATATTTACATTGTATCATCAATCCGAATATATATCAAAGTTATCCATATTGAAATCATTCACAAAATGTCATTGCATTTGTTTGTGCATCCATTAATAAATAATAAATAATAAAGTAAAATTTAATTAATTCAATAAAGCTTCTAATTGAAACTGATAACCTAGTTGCCATAAATTGATTAGACTATCATTTATCTCCTAGATTTTACCATTTTGGAGCTTAACATATTTCATTCAATAATTTCTTCTCACAAAAATGCAAGTGACGTTTTAATCTTTACGGCTAACTGATACTGAAGTAAGTGTTTGCTTTAGGTCTCCTCCCACAACTAAGCACTGCTAATGGAACTACCTGTGAATATCAGTTTGTTTAATCTCCCGTCTAAGCACATAACGGCAGAACCGTTTGACTCGGTTACGACTTCGTCACGCTTCAAAAGTTTACAACTCAATCCTATTCAACGAAAAGACGACATATTTTACCTGCTGTTCTAGGCGGTGGCCTAATGTAAAGTACATAACTACTCTGTTAAAAGATCTCTTAGATATACAAACAAGATCTACTACACACATAACTTGGATTAACTTATCTTATTCAATGTTTACAAAACTCACATTGTATGTATAAATGATAAAAGCTTTCAACCTCGTTTTTATTTTACCTTAAATAGAAATAGACAAACACAGCCTATGAATTATTACTAAAATTGCAGCCGATTTCCCACATGTACCGGCGCGTTTAGACCTGCATCAACGTATACAGACACCCAGACACACAAATTGAGATGTAACAGATTCATAAGGTCCTATATAGAAGCTACCCGTTTCAAAAGACCACCATTTAAAACCATTTTGCGACTATTTTATCACTCATTTAATGAACAGTTTACATAGTAAATTTGACTAAAATTCCGAATACCCTTTAAACTATGCAATTTTTATTTTTTAATTTCAAATCACTTTATTCACTTTTTACTATTTTTTTAAATAACTTTTGTATTTTTATCATACAAAACATTTTAGCAGAACGAAACATCAACGTTTATTGGAGATTTTTAAGTTTTAAAAATTAAACTAATATAGGATACTATATTGGTACAACGTCCGAGTGAAAAATTGTCATTAAAAAAAAACTGTTCTAAAATTTGTAAATCGACCACCACGTTAAAATTTTTGACCTATAAATTATAAGAAATTTTTTTATGTCAAAAAATGTACCCAATGATTCGTACAACAAATTATACTTAGCAAATTTTAGCAAAATCGGATTACATTTTCGACGTTTAGAATGTTTTACCACTCCTATTCCAAGAAACTCTAGAATCCTCGACTTACCTTGAGACAAGATAAGGGTTAAAAGTTCTCTAACTATGTCAGCTTCTCCACAATCAGATGTTGTATGTCTTGACCTACCATTCTCGACTTATTATGATGTTAATATGGAATGAGCTGAAAGTTTTTTTATGTTTATTTTAATAATTAATTAATTAAATTACATGAACATCACAAACTTAAATTCCTTCGACAGAAACTTGAAAAGTTTTGTTTAAGTATGAACGAATTAGATGAACAAAGCATACCAGAATTGATTTTATATAGGAGCCAAACTCTATCAATATCTTTGTAGCAGTCCAGAAACTCCACTGTTGTGTGTAGGTGTTTGTTGAACCCATCTTGCAAGACATTTTGGTATTGTACAGTGCGATCATTTTTTTGGATTTATTAAACTAAAAGGTCGAAGTCAATTGGACAGTTTATGGCCGATTTAGGTTGAAAGACGTTCTTGGCTGTGTTTCCAACAGTTAATACTAATTTATTGATTTTGTAAAATTAAGAGACTCTTGTTGAATGATTGTAATAAATGACAAATTGTCTTTTTTCTATACTAATTAATTATCTCAATTATTTCAAACATCATTTGTCAAATTTATTATTCATGTTTCCTGAACATCCGTAAAATCGACTTTCAACTTTACACGTGCCGGGTAAGCACACTGAGGTATTTAAAACTCCTTATTTGTAAATCAATCTTGTTCTATAATCTAGTATTTAAGGCAATTTACCTTTAGTAGTTTGCACTTGAAGACTGTGTTACGGCCAATGTATCTATAATGGGAAGTTCCGGTGAAACAACAATGGGTAGAGAGTTGTGTTGATAACTAACACAGAAACATTACTTGAATTATAAAATTTTTGAAACATTTCATTGTAGTTCCAAGTTCATAATTTTTCCCCGTAAATAGATATTAGATACAAACAAGATATTAATTGTTAGTTTCGTTTCGTGCATTTATTTCTAGAAACATCTTTATAAAAAATATACTAGTGTATTTAAAAAAAAACTAACTTAAATAGTACTAAATTAGTACTTAAATAGAACATATAGTAACCCTCAAATTATAAATAATCACAGATGATTTACTAACTGAAATTAAAGTAATTTAATGCATGGTACATATTATAATAAAAATAATTTAAAAATATTCTTTACTTTTTTGAAGATCAAATATGTTTCCTCGTTGACTTCATTGACTTCATATGAATTGATTAAATGGGAACCTCTTTATAATGACCTTATAGCATCACCTGCACATGTTTAGTCTCTTAGCTAGCTTCAGCATCATACAACTTTATTGGTAGCCGATAACGCATTCCAAGTTAAAAATAGACATATCCAAAATAATAAACATATGTAATTAAAATTTGTATAAATTCAGGTTCATAGTTTACCAACTCATAATATTAAGACACTAATACAAATAAATACACTTTTTCTTAAATATAAATATTTATTGTTTTTTGTTACAGTGTAGCTGTTTCAATGGAACGTAAAATAATCCTTACTTCTTACCAGATAACCGTAATAAAGTACATAATCAAATAAACCCAGGTCGTTATAATCAATGACTACATAAATACTATATTATTTATGTAGTCATTGTTATAATTAAAAACAATAATGAAAAATTTACTAATTATGTAAATACTGCGTGTAACACCTAAAATGTTACAATATCTAACTTTGAATAATAAATATGATAGAGTACTTTAAATGGGGAACCTTCCTTTTCAATGAAGTTTAAAAATCCAATTTGTAAAATGTTACAAATTGCCACCATTTTTCAATACGGCGGCTAACTTTGAAATTTGTTATATAACACCCTGTGTTTATGGTTTTTACAGGTGTAAAACAATATTTTAAGAATGTTTTATTCTTGGATATTTAAAACAAATCTTTAACCGTTTATGAATTACAGGCACTTAAAGTTCAGAAAATTAAACGTTTGAACTTCCCCAATAAGTTTAATTGGGGAACTCCCTTTATTTTTGTAAGCTCTAAAATGACATACTAATCAATTTGTAAAAATGTGCTTAATTTGTAACCCAGATTTTTATAATAGAAAGTTATTTTTTGGTCAAATTTTAAACTTTTTTTAAATGGTACTTTCCCAAAATTCCTAATAATAACAGAGATGGAGAACATTTTGGGAAAGCGCCAATTAAAAAATGTCTTAAATTTGACAAAACAATAACTTTCCACTGTAAAAACGGGGGTGGCCAATTGAAAAAAAAAAATTAAATCCCTATTTTAATGAAATTTAGCAATTGTTTCAAAATATATATCAATCACATTTTAAAGCTTACAAAAATAAGGGTAGTTCCTCATTAAAACTTATTTGAACCAAAAACTATTCAAAAGTTAGCTATTGTGATATTTTAGGTGGGAATCAATTATTTGTAAGCTTAGCAAATGTTTAATTTTCTAAATTTTAAGTGCCTGTAATTCCTAAACGGCTAAAGATTTTAAAAATACCCAAGAATGAAACATTCTTAAAATAATGATTTGCATCTGGAAAAAACATAAATCCAGATTAACACAATTTGTTTATATAACAAATTTCAAAGTTGGCGGATATATTGAAAAACGGCGATAATGTTTAACATTTTAATTTTTAAACTTTATTCAAAAGAAAGGAAGTTTCTTTATTTAAAGTACTCTATCATATTTATAATTCAATAGTTAGCTTTTGTAATATTTTAGCTGAGACACCCATTTTAACTATGTTTTACGCTTTTCTAGTTAACATGAAATAAATTTGTATTATATGGAACCACATATAAAGATGCTTATCAATTGTAGTGAAACAAGTTTAGTTGTACTAAAATGCATAAGAATTGCACAGTTATTAATAAAAATATTAAATCTTAACATTAACCCCCCCCATATCATTTCATAATTTACCTTACATATTCAAGATTTAATCTCCTATTTATATTTACCTCAGAGAATCTATTTCTTGTTTCAACTACAACTATCTATATAATGAATAAGGCAATAGCAAAGAAAAACTCCAACTAATAAGAGCACTAATGTTTAATAGTCACAATAATCATCAGCTAGAACAGCCTCTAAACAAGAAATTTACATAAAACAAGGTAAATTAATCCATAGTTATTAATTTTGCCGTGTTAATGTCAGGTTTATAACCCAAGTGATCGACATACTAGTATCAAATAAAGGACGGGAACTAATCCGTTCTACAAAGTTGAAATGCAATCGGACATTTCTTTTCACTTAGAATGCAACAATTATCTGACAGTACTTTTATTAGAAGTCGTTATTAACAGGTTTAGACAGGTTTGTAAGAAGAAAATATTTTCTATATAAAATACCAGGGTAAAGCTTCCTACTGAGGATTCACCTAGCAAATACACTTTTAGGATTTAAGCTTATGATTGCCATCAGTATTCGTAAAAGCAAACACACACTAACACCTGTTCCATATTACTGAAACATTACAATGCATTCATTTTGATAAGTTATTATATTTAATCTTGATATTACTTTTAATTCAAAAGTTGTTTATTTTGTTTAGTAGCAAGTATAATGTCAAACAATTGGAAGTAATTTGTACGAGCCCTAATCATAACGACAAATAAATGCTTTGACTGTCATCTAGTCACTAGGACACTCAGCTAGTTTCATCCACTATCATAAAAAATGTTTGGAAGCCTTCGTATATCTAAGTTTGAATAATATTGGATTAGGTATAAACAAACATTAAACATTATTTAATGGATGTTATTAAAAATAAATTACAAGAATATACAAAGTTTATTAACATTAATGAGATTATTTTATAGTAATTGTAAGTAGAGGTATATATATATATATATATATATATATATATATATATATATATATAAACACACACACCAAAAATTAAATATTATTTTAATTTTAATGATTTTAATATTAAATTTATTAGATTTCGGTACTTTTTGTCGCAAATAAACGCATTTCAGAGACTACACATCATCTGCTTACAAAATTTAATATTATCTGTATTATTTATACTGTATACAAATTGTTTAAAACCAAGTATACCAATATGAATCTGCAGTACAATAAAAATGGCCAGATCACACTCCTGGAAAATGTGTGTAAGAGAACGACATATAATTTACAATATTTATGATTTTCATGATATGAAATGCTTTCTTAAAAATACGTAGGCCATAAATACACATTCCACGTTAACATTATCTGACAATGTCCGTAGGAATGCATGAAACCTGCAGACAGACGGAAATACAAGCACAGAATAGCTGAAATCCACTTTGTTTCAGATGGAAGAGTGCAATCAGTAGAACGTATTGTTCCATAACGGGATTAGTGATCGTTTTCAATCAATCTGGGTGATTGAAGATGACCGGCGCGGCGAAGTGCAAACGTGTAACACCAGGCGTGGGAAATGAGCGGACACCACACTTGCGACATATAAGGCGTAGCGTGATCTATTGGCAAAAAAATTAAACATGTCCTAAAACCCGACTCACAATAAATTACCCAGGGAAACATAAATTAACAATGATTCGAGAAGGAAATTATTTTCCAAGAAAGACTGCTTAACGCTCTCTAAAATAAAACAAGAGGTTATTATAAAGGGTGATTGGAGCTTAGTGTCAAGAAATTTTGGAGTAAAATTACACATGAAGTAGAAATTCACTCATTTTTGCTTTGAAATTATGAATTTTTACCTTTTAAATACATGTCCTGATTTATGAATGACAAGTTCAATTTTTTTAACTTTCCAGCTACAGTACCAATATTTACTTTTAGTATTATTTTCTAAAACCGCAAAATTTTGAGTAAAATTCAGTAATTTTTATTTTGAATAGTAATGATTTTGATGTATTTATTTATTTTGATAGGAAAAAATATTATTTTTCGGAAAAAACTTTTAAAACAATATTGCCGGATTGTTGTTAGGCATAACAATGGTCATATTGCATCAAAACTTGCCCTTGGCAATTATTAACTTTCATTTCATATAAGACACTTCAGTTTATACTTTTAAATTAAAAGCTAAATGAAATTAATTAATTAAAATAATTAAATGAAAGCTTATTAAAATTACTTTTAAAAAAATAATAATTTGACAATTGTTATGCCTTACAAAAATCCGACAATATTGTTTGAATTGTAACAACACTCTAACATTATTTTCAAAATGAATGGTTGTAGTTTATTCAAAATGTTACGCGTTTTCAGAAAATAATACCACAAGGTAAATCAGTGGCAGGAAATTTGAACTTATATTGAGTTACTATATATTGATAAGTTACTATATATTGATAAGTTACTATATATTTGATAAACAGTAATAAAGTCATAAAGTACAAGACGAATTAAGAGATATATTTTTCAAGAGTGAGTTTCTACTTCGCATAGTATATCCTTTACTTTTGTCTAAAAAAATGTTTGATCACTAAGTGCCAATCACGTGGAAAATATATAGTTTATGAAAATATACATGGGTAGGAAAATGTGCGAATTTTTAAAGTAGTAAATTTTTTAAATTACATAAAGGGCCCATCAATTTTACGTCTATATAGTGGTCACAGATGTCATAAACTGCGCAACAACATTGTACCCACGTTCTCACTCGAAATTATTTCGATATATATAATGTTGTAGAGATCTAAAATATTGCAAAGTGAAGCATTGCATAAACATAATAGTAATTTATTTATATTTAAATTGTTGAAATAAATCAGTACCAACTTACTTGGATTAGATGTTTGTAAGGTTGGCCGATGCACCTTTGTGTAATCCGGAGAACACGATAGTAATGAAAAGCAAGTTGGACAGACGAGAAGATGTGACGGGGGCGGTGATGTATCTACTTGTTCTTGAATAGTGATGTTCCATGATATATTGAAGCGATCTCTCGATACAATCAACCGATCGACCGTGGTTGACGACTACATCTAGATCTCAGTTATACGCATGTCTAACTTTTTAAACAAACTAAAACTGTCTCTCAACGGAATTGTTATAATATTTGGAAAGTTGAGGTCTTTTATTCAAAACAAAATATATTCCTTTTAAATTTGTTGCCTTAAACTCTTTTAAACCGAAACCTATGTGAGGAATATATGAAGGAAGGTGGTTAAATAGTAGTACTGGAAAATTTGTTCAATTTATAGTATCAACACAATACTAGATTATTTTTTAAATAACAAAATTTCAAATACAATTTGTCTGTTTGAATTGAGAAGGAATTTAAATATTCGAAAAACAAGTAAAATTGGGTTATCTCATAAACGTAGAAAACGCATGATTTTTTTGCGAAAATGGAGATATTTACGTTTGTTTTCTTTCAAACAAACAAACTTTATAGTTGTCATGATTTTAGCGAAAATATCCGTTACGGTCCTCCGAGTCCAAAAAAGGTGTTCTTTAGAAATTATTCTGTCTCTCCTACTGGTGTCTGTCGCCTGTGCAGTGCTCTACACCCCAATACAGTCGGAAGATTTTAATCCAGAGAATGTTGGCTTAGTTTGGTATGTGTGGGCGGTATCTGACACAAGACAAAGACTCAAAATTCAATTTTTATCACATTTTGATCCCTACGTACCCAAACAAAATTTAGTAGTCGTCATCTCTCCAAAATATCGTTTAGTGATCTCTATCGGTACAAAAAAACATTCAACTATCAAAGATTAGATTAAATTCAAATGGGAAATTAATTCTAGTTCAGTAGATTAGTTCCCTAGAGAACGAGAGTTCACCAGGAGGTTCTAATCCAAACACTCTGTACCTCTATCAAGAATGTCAGAATTATAGATTGTGTACTAACGGTTTCCTCTTCTAACCCCATAGTCTACATACTGTTCCCCCGTGGTATGTTTATATCGTATGGAAGTGTAAACTCAGACCACAGTGTCCTTTAATAAATTTAGTGATTTGTCTGAGTTGCCCACTATCCAACGCCAGAACTGTTCCTCCAGGTCTACCTGAAGGAGTTTCTCTCAATAGTAATTTACATTGGGGATCCCCCCCCCAGACAATCCCACCTTTGCTGATGTTTTCTTCAGAACCCGCCTATTAACGGCCGTCCTGGTTATTCACTACCGAGTCAGGTCTTACAAACACAGATGCAAATCCATGTTTAATCAATCTACCAGCCTTTTCGTTTCCCTCAACACCCTTGTGCCCTGTACTTAGTACAAAGTTACCTGGTAATCCAGAGACAGAGCATTGAGGTTTCACCGACTATCCCAGACTAAACTAGATTTTATATCAAATGTATTATACAAAAGTAACTTTTCAAAATCGACTCTACCATTTTCATTCAAATTTTGGTGAAATGAGGAGAATATCCAAATCAATGTAAAAAATTTCAATTAAAAAAAAAACCGTTAAAAATTAATTTCCACAAAAAAAAGTACCTTGACAGCCGTTATCTAAATTTTATTTCATCTTATAATACTTATTGTTAAAACGAGTTATTGAAGCTTGTCTAGAAATCTTAATAAAAATATAATTATTGTTTAAACTAATCCACAAAATCCAATGTAGATTTTCATGTTTTATTAAAAAAATTAAAACTAATATTTTAGGCTACAGTTGTGCTCGGTTTGTAAATCGAGCCTTTTGAATAGATGGGTAACAAAGTTTGTGTAATATTTTACACCGTTTATTTAGTGACTTTTGGGACTTTTTTTATGCCTTATTGTCCTTGACTTTCAATTAATGAGACTATTGTTATTTTAGACATTATAACTTCAACCATTGAATTTATTTCAACTCGTATATAGCAGATTATGCCCTCAGCGCATTGAGTACAGGCGTGACAATCTCGAGGTACCCTAACTGGATCTACACTTTATCGTTTAGTCTTGTGTTGATCCTTCTCTTTCATCTTTCCTATCGACCAACTCTAGTTCTCTTTTGATCCAGATGGTATTAGAGTATTCTGAAAAAAAGGAGTCTGTATTTCGTAATTTTAATAAGGAAAATATTCGTCTTTTTATATAAGGCGATGACGACTAAACGGTTTTCCTTTAAACAAAAAGAAAATATTTAATTTGACAGAGGCAGAGTTGAACATGTATTATACAAGGACATTGATTGTTTGAACTATTTATCACTGTATTGCCAATTTCAAAACTGTAGGGCATCTGGGAAACTGTCACAGCTTTCAATGCAGAATGTATTATGTACTTTAAATACAATTAAGTACAGAAGCAATTATACAAGACGATTCTAATGTAAAATCAAATAGAATGCTACATGTCTAGCTGTAGACTGATGTGAATATTGTTTGGTAGACTTTCGCTTTGATTCGAGCGATGCCGGCGAGGATTTCTTCTTTTTTGTATAGCTTGCTCGGATTCGAATAGTGAATATTTTATACGCAAGTGGATCGATGCATTGAGCACAACGATTGTTCGGCATAAACTCTAACTGATGTCCTATTGAATAATTCTATGCATTTCTCTGCTTTACACGGTAGCTTGAAGAGGTACTGTACTGAGCGAAAACATTTGCTAAATTCTATTACCAAACTTTAGAAACTTCAGGTTTAAGTATGTGCTTAAAACAACTATTAAATACAATAATACTGGCATGCCAGGTTGAATATATAGACTTGTAATGACGTATACTAAAAACACATTTATTATTAATTATAAACTATGTATATAACTATGTAGTTTTAGTATATTTTTATTTACAACTAACATGATCGTATAATTTAACTTTAATTCTTTATAAATAAGAAAATATCTAGTTACACCAAACATCTGATGTAAAAACGGATACAAGTGGTCACAATAAGTGATATCCCTTTAAGTTCTAACTCGATATTCACCTCATAAGTAATATAATTTTAATTAACTCCCATTGAGTTGTCAATCAGAGATGTGTTACAATTGGGAGTTTTATTTTCCAACTACATCAAGGTAACGAGGAAATGTGCTTCATTAATCTCTTGTTTAATAACGACTATGTGATAAATAAATAAATAATATTATATATATACTGAACCATATTTGGAATAGTGTTCATCGGTTAGGGAGGAAACGTATTTAAAGTTAAAACAAATATAATAAAATATTTGTGTAATTGAAACGTTGCTATTTTGAGGCGGAGATTAATTGTAATAAAGAATGCTATACATTTTCTCAGGTGTAAGATTTTTTAAAATAAATTACTAATGCTTAGGTAGTTTAGATGGCTTTATACCTATCACATTGTATAGCCTATATCGTAAAGCTTATAATGTTAATAAACCACACCTAACCTAACCTTGTGCATTGATTTTTATGTTAAGACAACTGTAATTGATAATAGAGAAAAAGTGTTTAAAAATCATCAATGAAAATTATTGTGGATGTATATTCGGTTAATATTCTTTTTTCACATCGATTATGTGACACACTTTTGTCGGAACTTAAATGGTTTTTTTTTCCCATCACGTTCACATAAATAGGCATCAGTAGTCTAGATTCAGTTTACACGTAAGTATCAAACAAACTACTAAGTATAAAAAACATAGTAAATTGTTAATGCTGTCTTAAAATGGTTAATCAATTAATTAGACAAACGACGAAGCTAAAGTATATTTAACAGAAGAGAAAAACAAGTGAGTGCATTTTGTACGGTGAAAGAATAGTACTTGGAATAGTTGATTGAAACGTAGTTTGCTTTCAAATTACCTTTAAAAAGGTTAATTTTATGTCCTCTCAAAGTGCATCTGACAGAGTGTTTTTACCTGAATCGGGTTTATTACGTTTCACGTGAGAATTTATGTAAAAAGTGGCTTTCTTTATTGAACGATGAAATAGTCTTTTAACAAATAAGAACATTACAAGAACGGAAATAAGAACGGACATTACAAGTACGCGTTAATTTTTTAATATATAAAAAATCATATACAAAAGTTTAAGTATGTTATTATTTAGCAATCTACCAAATATAAATTAGACCAAGATATCTGTGTGATTAAACAAGTTGTAAGTTCTTCTTTTTATTATGGAACGTAGCCATATTTATTCAAATACATTTTTCTAGTTGTCAAATTCTATACAAACTCATATTATTTAGAAATAATTATAAAAGTAAATACAATTCACTATTTTATACAAATATTTATTTTCTATATCTTAAAAATTATATAATATAGTTTAAAACAACTTATACATTGACAACAACTTATACAACATTGGCATCTCGCCAGCGTAAACTTAAGTAAATAGTATTTAACTTGTACTAGCACTAACAGACTTATGAGAAATAAAATTGAATCTTCTTTAGTTTAAATAATATTTTATATTTTTCACAAATTTTAACAACCTTTATTGTTATATGTCAATGTTGTCATTACCATTGGTGGAATATTATTGATTTAACGACTTACCACAGCGGGGTTTTTATGATAATTATAAATTCAGTTCACATTTTCATAAACAATTCTTACAGTCTTTGCGCCAAGAGTTTATTGTACACAACCACGATAGTCTGTTTTAGAATTAAAATTTCTGTTCCCTCTGCCATTAACTTTGCAACCAATAAATAAAACATAGCTCTCTTATCTCAGAAACCACTAATATTTCTTTGCCAAACAATTTTATTCAGTATGAAATTATAGATTTCAATTATATTGAATTATATTATCAGTTTGTTTTAGTCATCATATTTCCGATTTTCTATAACATAGCTTCTTTAAATATAAAGTGTTTTCAGTTGTATTCCACTACTAACCGTTTTGAACATTCAGCCGTTTTTAATTGATTATGTTGGTAATATTTTTAATTATTATATACAATTCAAATTATATAATACTCAATTTCAAAAATTTGTTCATGTATAGAACTATAACTCAAAAATTTTGATACTAGACTAGAAAGCTGTTATGTATACAGTAGCTAGTAGAATAACAGTCACATAGCATTTTTTTTAATGCAATTTTTATATGTGCACTGAAAATTGTTTAATGTTTAATTTTGTATGTAAGGGAATCATTAGTAATAACAAACAATGAATTAGACACACGAGAATGGTTGAAAAGCAGAAATACCCGTAGTGTATTAAAACAAAATAAATTTGTTTAATGTTTAATTTTGTATGTAAGGGAATCATTAGTAATAACAAACAATGAATTAGACACACGAGAATGGTTGAAAAGCAGAAATACCCGTAGTGTATTAAAACAAAATAAATTTGTTTAATGTTTAATTTTGTATGTAAGGGAATCATTAGTAATAACAAACAATGAATTAGACACACGAGAATGGTTGAAAATCAGAAATACCCGTAGTGTATTAAAACAAAATAAATTTGTTTAATGTTTAATTTTGTATGTAAGGGAATCATTAGTAATAACAAACAATGAATTAGACACACGAGAATGGTTGAAAATCAGAAATACCCGTAGTGTATTAAAACAAAATAAATTTGTTTAATGTTTAATTTTGTATGTAAGGGAATCATTAGTAATAACAAACAATGAATTAGACACACGAGAATGGTTGAAAATCAGAAATACCCGTAGTGTATTAAAACAAAATAAAATTGTTTAATGTTTAATTTTGTATGTAAGGGAATCATTAAATAATAACAAAAAAAAGAATTAGACACACGAGAATGGCTGAAAAGCAGAAATACCGGTAGTGTATTAAAACAAAATAAAATTGTTTAACGTTTAATTTTTTCTGTAAGGGAATACATTAAGTAATAACAAACAATGAACTAGACACACGTTTAATTTTGTATGTAAATGAATCAATAAGTTATAATAAACAATGAATTACACACACGAGAATGGCTGAAAAGCATAAATACCCGTTGTGTATTAAAACAAAATAAAATTGTTTAATTTTGTATGTAAATGAATCATTAAGTAATAATAAACAATGAATTAGACACACGAGAATGGCTGAAAAGCATAAATACCCGTTGTGTATTAAAACAAAATAAAATTGTTTAATTTTGTATGTAAATGAACCATTAAGTAATAACAAACAATGAATTAGACACACGAGAATGGTTGAAAACATAAATACCCGTAATGTATTAAAACAAAATAAAATTGTTTAATTTGTATGTAAATGAATCATTAAGTAATAACAAACAATGAATTAGACACACGAGAATGGTTGAAAAGCATAAATACCCGTTGTGTATTAAAACAAAATAAAATTGTTTAATTTTGTATGTAAATGAATCATTAAGTAATAACAAACAATGAATTAGACACACGAGAATGGTTGAAAAGCATAAATACCCGTTGTGTATTAAAACAAAATAAAATTGTTTAATTTGTATGTAAATGAATCATTAAGTAATAACAAACAATGAATTAGACACACGAGAATGGTTGAAAAGCATAAATACCCGTTGTGTATTAAAACAAAATAAAATTGTTTAATTTTGTATGTAAATGAATCATTAAGTAATAACAAACAATGAATTAGACACACGAGAATGGTTGAAAAGCATAAATACCCGTTGTGTATTAAAACAAAAAAAAATTAATTGTTTAATTTTGTATGTAAATGAATCATTAAGTAATAACAAACAATGAATTAGACACACGAGAATGGTTGAAAAGCATAAATACCCGTTGTGTATTAAAACAAAATAAAATTGTTTAATTTTGTATGTAAATGAATCATTAAGTAATAACAAACAATGAATTAGACACACGAGAATGGTTGAAAAGCATAAATACCCGTTGTGTATTAAAACAAAATAAAATTGTTTAATTTTGTATGTAAATGAATCATTAAGTAATAACAAACAATGAATTAGACACACGAGAATGGTTGAAAAGCATAAATACCCGTTGTGTATTAAAACAAAATAAAATTGATTAATTTTTTATGTAAATGAATCATTAAGTAATAACAAACAATGAATTAGACACACGAGAATGGTTGAAAAGCATAAATACCCGTTGTGTATTAAAACAAAATAAAATTGTTTAATTTTGTATGTAAATGAATCATTAAGTAATAACAAACAATGAATTAGACACACGAGAATGGTTGAAAAGCATAAATACCCGTTGTGTATTAAAACAAAATAAAATTGATTAATTTTTTATGTAAATGAATCATTAAGTAATAACAAACAATGAATTAGACACACGAGAATGGTTGAAAAGCATAAATACCCGTTGTGTATTAAAACAAAATAAAATTGTTTAATTTTGTATGTAAATGAATCATTAAGTAATAACAAACAATGAATTAGACACACGAGAATGGTTGAAAAGCAGAATTACCCGTTGTGTATTAAAACAAAATAAAATGATTTAATGTTTAATTTTGTATCTAACAATTTTGTAATTAATTTTGTATTTACCATTGTCTACATTTTTTAATTAATACCAAAGAAAGAGTTAGACACTTAAGATATCTAATACTTAGAGAATACTAATATCATCTAGAAAAGCAAAAATATCCGTAGCGTTGTAAGCACATAATATTGCACTACAATTTATTATTTTGCATTATTACCTTTGTCTTAATAAACATCCTATCGCATTCTACGGAAGTAAATGTTAATAATCGGCAATTATATTACATAAACATACACTTTGACAACAATTAAAAAACTCTCTGTCTTTCTAATATCACTTTACATAATAAATGACCCCCTATATCATTCTTTGTAGGTATATATATAGTTTCAATATGCTTTGTGGATAAATATCAGTGGACGTACTCAAAAGGCGTAGATTAATATTTAAACAACACATAATTCATTTAATCAATTCGTCATCTAGCGTATGCTAGATTAGGTTTTCTGATGATTGTACAAAGACGTTAATGTTCATTTATTGATGTTTCAGTTAAATTGATAATTTTACAATTATTAACAAACATAATTAAGTTATTTTATTATTTTAATAAAAACCTAATATTCGTTAACTTCAAAAACATATTTTCAAGCTGGTAGAAATATGTATAATTTATGTAAACGCCTCGTTTTTAACATGGTCTTATGAGCTCAAAAAACACATATATTTCTTCAAAATTGAAAATATTTTGTTATTGAGTATTATTTCTTTTGGTTTTCATTACTCTTTGTTTTATAAGACTGCGTTTTATTTGAGCATTACATTCCAAATGAGTCTCCCTTTCAACCTTTTTCAAACAAAAAATATATTATTTGTAGCTAGAAAATGTACACGTTTTACATAAAAGGTTTTGTTTTCCTTAGTATCCATAAGACTACTGAAGACAGTTCAGAAATAAAGAGACTTTCATATCATTTATTAATCTAAATCGGATCACCAATGTATTTAACCTTATTTTCTTCTTCAATATCCACAATGGATCTAGCTCAACCGCTATAGGATAAACAAGTTTCAAAGTTAAATAAAAAAATGTAATACAAAAAATTTCTCTACGTTTCTTGTTGCACCTAAATTAGGAGAGTAACGCTGGCGTGAGGCCGATTTGGTATTGTTGGAAAAATAATTATTTGTCGGCAAAACCGGCAAAGATTGATTGATTGATTGGATGCTGACGAAACAGTTGGTTGAGGTCAAGACTCGTCACACAGCTGTTTCGTCATGGCGGCCATTTTGTACGCGTGATTGACATCTGACAATGTTTGGAGTCACGCTGTTGCGTTTTCAAGGAATTATCAACTTTGTGTGACATCGCTCATAGTAGTTGCTATTGGTTGTCGGTGTTGTGCGTACCTCCATATTGTTTAGATAACATTTCCCGTCACCTGTGTTCAAAATGGGAATTAAAAACGTACACAATCGCAACTTGTAGGAGATAAGGTGCAAATCGTCCATCCCTCAGCAAATGACTAAACTTAATGACAGGAAATATATATTCAAGATTAACACAGGATTGTTTAAAATGCATAATTACCATTAAAACCTCATTCCTCACCAACGTGTTTTCTTCTTTCCATTTTCCTAAATAATGTCAGAACAAGAAAACCAAAATTATTCTTACAACATTAAACATGAAATTATACACTTACATTTTTATATAAATGATTTTTTTTTAAATATAGGCTACATTCTTATAGGTGTTGATTGGATGTAAAAATAATATATAGTTAGAGTTAAGAATAAATTAATTGAGTACTATACAGTTAAATGCAATACTAACTATATTCTCATAATAAAAACGTAATTAAAAACGTATTGTCAACATAATCATGGAAAGCATATATCATTTATGTATTGCCTTTTAACTCTTGAAAGATGATATCCTACTTTTTGTTATATATTTTTCTACTATTTATATGAGTTATTTCTTAAGACAAATCTATCATTTACATGAATCATGTGTTTTAATTATTGTCTTTTTTTAACTTTTTTTCTTTTTTACAGTATTTGATTAGAAGACTAAAAAACGTATTTTACACTGTAGGCATCAATAAAGTCTAAAATAGTTGTAACAAGAGGTTGAAATGTGAAATCAATACCGAATGATGTATATATGTGTCCGTGCAACAAGTACACAAGTGCTATTAAATTATTGTGATGGCTAGTTACATTTATGTTATACGGGTACAACACCTGGGCAATTAGTCAGGTTGATATCAACACAGTAGTGGACACGGCAAAGTTCATCAGAGCTTGTAAATTTATTTCATTGGGGGTTTTAAATGTACGTCATTAATACAATTTTATTGATTTTTAAGGCATTATACCGAAGTAGTTTTAAATGTACTCTATATGTTAACGTCATCTCCCGTGAATTTATTTCATTGGGGTTTTAAATATACGTCGTTAATACAATTTTATTGATTTTTAAGGCATTATACGGAAGTAGTTTTAACTGTATTCTATATGTTAACGTCATCTCCCGTGAATTTATTTCATTGAGGTTTTGAATGTACGTCGTTAATACAATTTTATTGATTTTTAAGGCATTATAACGAAGTAGTTTTAACAATACTCTATATGTTAACGTCATCTCCCGTGAATTTATTTCATTGGGGTTTTAAATATACGTCGTTAATACAATTTTATTGATTTTTAAGGCATTATACCGAAGTAGTTTTAACTGTATTCTATATGTTAACGTCATCTCCCGTGAATTTATTTCATTGGGGTTTTAAATATACGTCGTTAATACAATTTTATTGATTTTTAAGGCATTATACCGAAGTAGTTTTAACTGTATTCTATATGTTAACGTCATCTCCCGTGAATTTATTTCATTGGGGTTTTAAATATACGTCGTTAATACAATTTTATTGATTTTTAAGGCATTATACCGAAGTAGTTTTAACAATACTCTATATGTTAACGTCATCTCCCGTGAATTTATTTCATTGGGGTTTTAAATGTACGTCGTTAATACAATTTTATTGATTTTTAAGGCATTATACCGAAGTAGTTTTAACTGTATTCTATATGTTAACGTCATCTAAGGTGAATTTATTTCATTGGAGTTTTAAATATACGTCGTTAATACAATTTTATTGATTTTTAAGGCATTATACCGAAGTAGTTTTAACTGTATTCTATATGTTAACGTCATCTCCCGTGAATTTATTTCATTGGGGTTTTAAATGTACGTCGTTAATACAATTTTATTGATTTTTAAGGCATTCTACCTATGTAGTTTTAACTGTATTCTATAATTATGTTAACGTCATCTCCCGTGAATTTATTTCATTGGGGTTTTAAATGTACGTCGTTAATACAATTTTATTGATTTTTAAGGGATTATACCGAAGTAGTTTTAACTGTATTCTATATGTTAACGTCATCTCCCGTGAATTTATTTCATTGGGGTTTTAAATGTACGTCGTTAATACATTTTTATTGATTTTTAAGGCATTATACCGAAGTAGTTTTAACTGTATTCTATATGTTAACGACATCTCCCGAGAATTTATTTCATTGGGGTTTTAAATATACGTCGTTAATACAATTTTATTGATTTTTAAGGGATATACCGAAGTAGTTTTAACTGTATTCTATATGTTAACGTCATCTCCCGTGAATTTATTTCATTGGGGTTTTAAATATACGTCGTTAATACAATTTTATTGATTTTTAAGGGATATACCGAAGTAGTTTTAACTGTATTCTATATGTTAACGTCATCTCCCGTGAATTTATTTCATTGGGGTTTTAAATATACGTCGTTAATACAATTTTATTGATATTTAAGGGATATACCGAAGTAGTTTTAACTGTATTCTATATGTTAACGTCATCTCCCGTGAATTTATTTCATTGAGGTTTTAAATGTACGTCGTTAATACAATTTTATTGATTTTTAAGGCATTATACCGAAGTAGTTTTAACAATACTCTATATGTTAACGTCATCTCCCGTGAATTTATTTCATTGGGGTTTTAAATATACGTCGTTAATACAATTTTATTGATTTTTAAGGCATTATACCTATGTAGTTTTAACTGTATTCTATATGTTAACGTCATCTCCCTTGAATTTATTTCATTGAGGTTTTAAATGTACGTCGTTAATACAATTTTATTGATTTTTAAGGGATTATACCGAAGTAGTTTTAACTGTATTCTATATGTTAACGTCATCTCCCGTGAATTTATTTCATTGAGGTTTTAAATGTACGTCGTTAATACAATTTTATTGATTTTTAAGTCATTATACCTATGTAGTTTTAACTGTATTCTATATGTTAACGTCATCTCCCGTGAATTTATTTCATTGAGGTTTTAAATGTACGTCGTTAATACAATTTTATTGATTTTTAAGGGATTATACCGAAGTAGTTTTAACTGTATTCTATATGTTAACGTCATCTCCCGTGAATTTATTTCATTGGGGTTTTAAATGTACGTCGTTAATACAATTTTATTGATTTTTAAGGGATTATACCGAAGTAGTTTTAACTGTATTCTATATGTAAACGTCATCTCCCGTGAATTTATTTCATTGGGGTTTTAAATGTACGTCGTTAATACAATTTTATTGATTTTTAAGGGATTATACCGAAGTAGTTTTAACTGTATTCTATATGTTAACGTCATCTCCCGTGAATTTATTTCATTGGGTTTTTAAATGTACGTCGTTAATACAATTTTAATGATTTTTAAGGCATTATACCGAAGTAGTTTTAACTGTATTCTATATGTTAACGACATCTCCCGTGAATTTATTTCATGGGGGTTTTAAATGTACGTCGTTAATACAATTTTAATGATTTTTAAGGCATTATACCGAAGTAGTTTTAACAATACTCTATATTTTATGTTAACGTCATCTCTCGTATTTTTTTTTCATTGGGGGTTTTAAATGTACTTGGTAATACAATTTTATTGATTTTTAAGGGATTATACCGAAATATTTTTAACTGTACTCTATATGTTACCGTCATCTCCTGTGAATTTATCTCATTGGGGTTTTAAATGTACGTCGTTAATACAATTTTATTGATTTTTAAGGGATTATACCGAAGTATTTATAACTGTACTATATATGTTAACGTCATCTCCTGTGAATTTATTTCATCGGGGTTTAAATGTACGTCGTTAATACAATTTTATTGATTTTTAAGAGAATATACCGAAGTATTTTTATTAATGTAAAATATAATCTTCACAATTTTTCTCTTGTCTAAGTATAACGGAGATTTATTTTATTTTTAAATTAACTATTTATTCGTTATAGCTACTCATGATTTAATACTGGAATTTTTATTTTATTTTTTATTACAAAAAGGTGTGTTTTTATTATAATTATTTATTTTTAAACGTAGGCCTATAGCAACAAATTTATGTCATGGTTTATAGTGATATATCAATTTTGAGATCCCCTAAGTCCAAAATTATGTCTCTCTGTCTTGTGTGTGAAGTTCAACTTACATTCTTAGACAAATTGTAATGAATTTTTTTTATTTTGCGATATTTAGGCCATATCTCAGGATTTATTTTTTATTTCTTCATAATAAAAACTTAGAATACGAAAAACACAAAATTCTCTCAAATGAGGTAATAACGATTTTGATCAATTTTTGTCCAAGCGTATTCTGCAAGAACATAAAAAATATTTATTCGTCACCAAATCTCCAAAAACTCCGGTTTTGGGTTAACAGTAAAAGACGAAATTCAATATACCATATAGCTAATATAAAATAATTTACCAAGTGAAAACATATAAGGGTTTGGAATAAGTGGCTTAACACAAAAAATCTCAATTTTAATCAAATATTATTTACTCTGAACGCATTTGTAATACAAAAAAAATGAACTTTAGGCTATATTTAAATAAATATATCTCCTAGACGGTGCCTGTATTCATTTTCACTTTTCGAATTACAACTTTTATGAAAACTTTTTTTTTGTGAGAAATAGTTTTAGTTGTATTTTATTTTGGTTTTGGAGATCGGTGAGCAGGAAGTTAGTGCACAATTTTACGCCATTTATTCCATTTTAATTTGACAAAATTATTGTCTCCACCTCTTTGTAATCAGAGCATATTTATTTAGGCTGCTTTGATTTTTATGCAGATTTATCAAAAAATAACTTTATAAAGATTAGCAAAACTGTTTTAAAATAAATTAAATAAACATGTTTATTAATTTATAAAAAAAGAGAGACGTTAACTACTAGAAAGTTTTAATTTTATTATTATGACAATTGAAACCAGAGGTGTGATTTCAATAAAAGAACGTTCGAGTTAGAAGGGCATGATGATATTATATATAACGTTGAGGGCTCTTTTAGAATAGATTTGTGAATGGAGTGAACTCTTGAAAAACATTCATTTAACTTCAAATTTTATTGTAAATGAATTTATTTTAAATATTTTATAATAAAAGAAAGAGGCAACAATATGTTTATTTCATTGACAAGTAAGTGTGACTTCTAGTAGAATATCATGTTCTTAAAACAAAATTAGGATTTGAGTTAAAAAGCAATTCGCAATTTTTAAAGAGTAGTTGTTTCATCCCGGTAGATAAACCATCCTAATACGACATATTTATGAGGGGAGAATATAGAAAGATTTTGACAATTTAATTTTTAATAATCATACACTTTAAAATCAGTGCTTCATATTTTATCCACGTCGTCTAAATAATCAAACTTGTATAGGCCCTATTCATATTTTACAAAAACTCTTCTATTAGTTTCCATGTAAGTATGAACATAAATATAGTAATAACTTTACTTTTAGTTAAACTAGAAGACAAAGTTGTTCATTTTCTATTCCTTTTGGTCTAGAAATTCAGCTAAGAGAGAAAGTCAGTTAACTATAAATTTCATTGAAACTGGTACTCCTTGTAAACTGGAAGTATGTTTGGTAGCAGACGGTTTGTATGATGTCTGATTTGTTCGAGTTAACCGTTGCTGAGTATTTATTGCTCTTGAGACTTCTCTGATAAATAGTTCCACTCCTGAATCCATTGACCGGGCACACAGTAAGCACACACTAGATTCTATCTGTGAAA
This sequence comes from Aphrophora alni, assembly GCA_963513935.1. Lineage (NCBI taxonomy): Eukaryota > Metazoa > Arthropoda > Insecta > Hemiptera > Aphrophoridae > Aphrophora > Aphrophora alni. Next base: position 72,320,076 of record OY740766.1, read on the forward strand.
ACACAAGGTTCGCAGGTTCTTATGTTAACAACAATATTAATCAAGAGACTTTTTTCTTTAGGATATATCGTTAATTTCCCAATAAACCCAACTTTAGTTCAAGGTAATGAGATGCAATAGTGTAACGGTTTTCATTGTTTTAAACTCGTTTCAACTTCAACCAAATTTACTCTGCTTTAAAAGATGTACACGGCAATATCGCGCAGTCGTGCACAAGTCCACCTTGCTCGACTCTAGATAATAATATACACTTGCACAGCACTGTAAGAAGTCAATAACGAATTATTTGCTTCTGTTTTTACAGACATATTACTATTTCAGTCGTAAATTATACAATCACAAGTAGATTTTATCAGAATGTATGAATATATTTAATTATTTACTTTTTGTGTCGTCTTTATTCTATGTATTTGTTCTGTTTGATAAACATGTGCGTGTTGTGCAGGCAAAAATATAATATTATTAAAAATACAAGACTCTATTTATTTTGATGTTTTTATTGATGTAATATTAAAAGAAAGGAAACTGTGTAGGAAATTAATTAATACCGTAATTAATACGAAGGGAACAATAACTAACCTCAAGAAACATATTTATTGCATGTTCGTAAAGGTATAGTGGTTATAAATAAAGTGAGATATAGTGGGAAAACAAAGAGACAGTGAATGCGTTCCTTTATTTTCTGTTAATCTCTATACATATTGTAGCTAAATATATATATATACTTTATTGAATGCATTAAACTATAAATCCCAATTAAAATTTAATATAAATCAAAAAATCTTAGAATGTACACATGTTTATTAATTTATGTATACTTTGTTTCAAAATCCCTAATTTTGATTATCTATGTTTACTTTTTCGTTTTTCTTTATTATTTGTACTTCTTCAAAGTAAATGATATTTAGAGGTTTTAATAACTTAAAACATTATTTACTTTCTTGTTTATACGTATTATTTATCTATATCGATTTTTTTTATTTTTTTTTATGACTTTTATTAATTTACGATTTTTAATTTGATTGCATTTTGGCTATATACCGATTTTTGCATTTCTTCGATATCACCAACTTGAGGTAGGCTACTACTTTAAAACAAAAACATTTTTTATTTTAATCAAATTTAACAATTTTGTTGAATCGGTAGCTACGATGTTAGTATCAATAATATCGGTACAGATATTGATTATTACTTTCCCAAAACCGTCAATAGAGCTACTATTTAAAGACATAATCCTTAAAATCACCTCTTGAGATATTTTTCAAGTTTTGGTGAAATTTTAATATTAATGTCCCGGAAAATTGTACGAAATTTTAGGTAACAGAAAATAAGGAAATAATCGGTAAAAAAAATAATAAGACTGTCACCAGTTTAATATCCATTTGAATATAATACAATAAGCACTTAGATTGACCTGACATCATAAGCGTAAGAAGCTCAAGATCTATTTAACTAAGTTATATAAACGTCATCTTCTTTTTTATTTTTTAAGTTTTTTTATAAGGAAACTTTTCTTTGAATAACTTATTTCCCAAAAGATATATAAGATTAAAAATTCAGTAATTAATATAAGTCGGAACAGATATATTTTCTCTGCTTTTCCAGATATGAAGATTTGATTTTGTAGATGGGTCATGTGAGATATTATTTAAAATTTTACTGTGTTTATTTTGTATTAATACGACTAATCAGAGGCATGTTTAAGCCTATAGAAATAGAAAACAAATAATGAAATGCGTTAACGTAATTAATTGTATTTAAGTTCAACGAGTAACAGCTAATCAAATTTGCACGAAAGCAATAAACTAGTATTTGTAATTAGTTCAGTGTAAATATGACGTTAAGTAAAATAGTGACTCTAATGATCCCATGTAAAATTTTTACTTAACATTTAAAATCTACACAAAAAAAAAAAAAAAAAATGTGATAAGTTATAATGGATTTCATTAAATAAATCAGTGATTTTAATATTACGTAAAATCGAAAAAAAAATACATTTAGTGTAACCGTTGCACTAGTTTTTCTTTGCTATTATGTTATGACAGTAAAAAAAAAAAAAAAAAAAAAAAAAAAAAAAAAAAAAAAAAAAAAAAAACACCAGGTAGGCATATATAGCCTACTAATTGAATAAACTAAAATTGTTGAATGATAGTTTTTCATTTTTAACGAATTAGCTTTAAAACGTGGTGTGGTGTGTTATAAAGTTACTTTTACTGTTGTTGGGTACTTAATTCATCTTATTATAAATACTAATTATAAAAAGTGTCACACATTTTTTTAATGAGCTGCCATTTTATTATAACACGAGAAACTGAAAATATTTATTATCAATCTATTTTCTTCGATATGTTTAATGTGCGACGCAACTCGCCCTTGTTTATATTAAAAAAATTGAACAAACTACCATAATTTGCTTCATCAATCCAATATTTTATAAAAAACAGCGATTCTTCATGTATGATTCATGTCTATAGACCAATGTGCTTGCTCGCAATTTATTTAATACTGGTGGCTTGATCCAGTGTCACTCAACTCCTTGTCCTGTATTTGATTTTAGTATATTATTTTACCAGTCCAAAAATTGTTTTAACTTCTAGCTACGTGTTTCGATAAACTCCACTTGGAAAAGCAATTTACGTACTCCATTTAAAAGTAAATAACTTTTGAAATGTAGTTCATCAGAAACGAGTTAGCTGATGATAAGACATTAAAATGTAAATAAATTTATAAGAAGTTGTTTGCGTTAGTAGAAGCTATGCCGTTAGTACGTAGATAGCTTATAAGTAACCCAGCAGTCAAAAATTTCAAAAAAAAAAATATTGTTTTATTCCTGAAAATAATATTCTTCATGAAATCGTAATCCTATATGTAAGATAAAATATACTTTTTTCCATATTATATAGACTAATATTACATCCTTTTACATACCATTATTTATCACAGGCACTCACTAATGACAAATAATTTAGTAATTGTACATTTATTATAGTACAAACTATTACTAAACTATGATTTAGGTTTTTATTTTATTTTGTTGGCCAGAATGATTCACAAACCATAATAAAAAAATATCTTTTGTGTAGATATCATGTGTTTTCAGATATACATTGTATTGTAAATTATTAAACTAAATTGACTGTGAATTGTTTTGTAATCAACATATTCTGATTTTAACAGTTTGTGTTATGAAATTCGCTTGGATACAACATTTTGGTAGAACAGGACGTTCTATGGGTATAGACGTTTACATGGAACATGCATAGTGTTAGTTCTGATTCTAATTTAAATAAAGGCATAAACCAAACCTCAAATGTTAGGGAATTGTTGCGTTTGGAATAATAAATCATATTAAAACTATAGAAAACAGTAAGTATGAGATCATATTTGATATTTTTAATTTGTACGAAATGAGAACAGGTTCTTGTGAAAAAAGTACGTAATAAAAAATTGTTTTTTTTTTTTAATTTTTTTTTCTTCGGAATATTAGAGAGACCAAGCTTACATTTAACCACTGGGATTTCGCTTTCGTTCAATTCGATTGAAAACCTAGCATACAATCTAAATTTGAAAGTAATTGAAATAAAATGACGCATATGAATATTAATAATTTGTTGTTTTAATTTCATAGAGTAAAGAAATCGCACTTTATAGTATTTAAACTATACGATCGCAACCCGTATTCATTTAAGTATTATCGGCAACAACACTCAAAGCTCAAATCAAAGTTTATTGTATTTGAATAATCGAAGGTAAAAGCCGAATCATGTTTATTTTGTTGAAAACTAAACATGAGTCTTAATGATTGAAATTTATACAAGGGACTAATGTGTTTCAGAATTCTTGAAACAACCATTTTGAAAATGGTGCTCATTTATAAACTGTTTAGAATGTCCGGGTCTCCATTGTGTTCGCATCCTCCAATCCCGATCTCAGAAGAAGGCATTGTATTCAGATAACGCTTATAAAATACTGTGATAAATGAACAAAAAGCTTCTTCTTTTTTCCTTGCCTCTCCGAAGATATTCAGGAGTGTGTGTTTATGTGTGTGGACTATAGAGGTCAGGACGATCTTTGTTAGATGAACTTTTGTAGTATTTTTATTTCGTGTCTCGTATACTCACCTCACAGCCTTTTTATGTCTGTTATTTATTTTCACATTCGTTTAAAACAATTCATTAGATTTTACTCTTCATAATATATTTGCATTCACCATCAGTTACAATTACACTTTAATGACAGAAGTTTCTATAAATATATTCCACAACGTAATAAAATATATACATACTAATTGTATTCCATAGACTAAATTAAATTAAAACCATATTATGATTGTTTATATTACATTGAGACATAATTATTTTATTAAATTTGTAATTAGATAAATAATTTGTATACTAAACAAAATAATAAAAAATGTCACAAAAATAAAAATCAACTAATATTTTTTTGAATATTAATTCGAGTAACTTCACGAAAAATAATGTTTTTATTTGACCTTATTCCTTGATTTCTGTATTTCTTTTTTGATGCAAATCAATTTTGTCTAAAAGTCAAAATCGGAGCTAACAATGGTGATATAATGTTGTTCAAATTTAGTGCTTAGGTTGTTTAAACAACGAGAGATCACTTTGTTTTATAAATTATAACGTATTAATAAAATTTGTAAAAACAAACAAACGAAAAACCCAAATATTACCATCCTTACTGAAAAAGTATCATTACTGAAAGACTACATCCATTTGGAAAATATTTTTCTTTACACACCCATTATAAAGCTCAAAGTACATTGATATTCGTGGAGTGTTTCATGGAGGACGTCCAAACATCCTACGATTTTAAATTTTTATTTGATTTTAGATAGATCTAACCAAAAGTTATTAAGTTTTTTCTCAATATTTTTATACCCTCTCCAAACTTGAAGACCAGAGAAAAAGATGCATCTTGGATACAAGTTGTTAAATTTAATGTTTTTTTTAAAGTTAATATATTGAATTTTGGGCTGCTATCATTATCATTATAATATTGTAGTTTGACCAATATTGTCAGGTTTCAAGTAATTAATGATTAAAATAACTTCTATCAGGAATAAAAAGAAAGACATTATATTTTCCATGGAATAATACCAGTGTAACATAAGACAGCTTTCTCTACTAGTTGTTGTTACTGGAATCAACTACCATTTCTGGTTTTCACTTCTTTTCTCTATGATTATTATATCTGACTCAAACAGGACTGCTTGTTTCATTGAGAAAATTATATATCTAATAACATTTTGATAATTTAAGTAATTGTTTTATTATTTATTAAAAACAAATCAAATAAAACCTTTTTAAATTATCATTTTAAAAGTTTTTCTATATCTTTCTTCAAAACTGTATATTAATGTTTATTGTTAAATTATTTTTCTTAATATTGACTCAATAATTGTAACTCCAAAGATGGCACATATAACAGAGGCACTCTTGATCATTTTCGTCAATTTTTTTTAGTCTTGAGTTTGTGTTTCGACGAAATTTTATGTTAGTCAAATTGTTATTCAATCAGTTGTCCATTTCTAACAGACTTGAGAGCAAAGTGAATTTTATTTGGAAAGAAAATTCATCTAATTCTTACTTTTTCTTTTATCAACTCGTTTGCTCATCGACATTGGTATATATATATATATCACCAATGTACGTAATATGTGCTTTTATAAGTCTTCAGGTAAGTTGGAGAACTGCGGAAACGGGGAAAATTGTGCTATTACGTTTGAGTAATAATAATATTCAGTGAATAGTAAAACCGACTTTAATTCCCAGTTTTAAATTAAGTATAACTACAATTAATTCTGGCTGTTAGAGCTATTATTGATCTACTTTTATTTCATGTTTAATATAAAGGAAATAGAATTTGTTATTTCTTTTCACATACTTGGATTTTACTTAAAACTATTTTTTCAAATGGAAAATTATAATCAGTTAAAAAACGTATAAACAGTTTTTTTTCCTGATTGATAAATAAATTAGGACCTCTGCATATTTTGTAACCTGATGCATTTATACAAGTACAAAAAATAATACCAACTTTGTATATACTCCTATAGTTCAGCTTCGGGTTAAGAGTTTCTGTAATAGATTTAATTAATTATTTAAAAATATATATATTCGGTAATAAAAATTAAGAAACATTTTCACGTTTTCATTATTCCTCTTATAGAATCAAATTCTGCAGGCGAAGTAAAATGAAGAATAAATTTAACGACTTACATCGACAGTTGCGTAAAGTCGAAAATCACTACAAGTTGTTGACACTAAATACATGTGTCTTTTAAAATAATTAAATCGTTAGAATTTTAATAGGTGAATGGAATTTTAATTTAATTTGATTTTAATAAGATAAATATAAAATGGAAACTGTTTTGAATAAAGTAAAGAGTTGTATTAGTTCTGAGAAAATTTAGTATTTTATTAAGGCAAAGTTGTATTTTCTTTTAATGGAGGCAATTTCTTCTCAAGTCATGTAAACAAAACTGTAACAATATCATACAATAGAAAAGAGTAAATGTTTAGTGTTATGTTGACGTTATGTTGGCACTGTTAACGTTTGCTCATGGAGGTTAACATTATGACAGAACGTATAAAGACCACCTATAGTGCGATGACTGGGTGGGTGGTTCTCGACACTGCTATTGAACCAAGTACATGCTGACGATGTGCCGATATCGTCTGAATACATTAACTGCCACCAGCAAAACAAAATGACGACAATGTCCTCACCTTTACTTAATATGTCGAACAACATCTCATGTTGAAATATTGATAAAAATTTTAATCTCCAATGATTTTCTGCTTGATATTAAATAAGTCATACTATCGTATCTATTATGACTTTTTTTTTTTATTATTAGTTATTAAATTTTATCCAGGACAACAAAATAGTTAGCTTGCTTCTTAACAAAAATGAATTGTTTTATAGTAAACATTAAGTAAGAGTTTAATAGAAAACATAGGCCTACATATTAAAAAAATGATGGACCTATATTAGAGAATCGAAAAAATATAAACAATTTGAATAGAGTATTAATAAAATAGAACATTAAATTGTCTTTTCTTCTTCGATATCACACTCCGTGTCTGATTTATAATTAAAGCTAATCGAAACTTTACTTTTTTTGGAACAATGATACCAAAAATAACAATTTAATTTCCAAAGTTAAGATTTAAAATGTCAGTTCTCTTTACCATGTATTAGCTAGTTTCCACTGAGAGACTCCAACATATCATTAACACTCGTGGTGAAAGATAATAATGTTTTTTTTTTCAACATAAATAATTCATCTCCTAGGCAAACAATAGGATGATCTGTAATCAAGAATCAAGTGCACATCATTATTCCCCTTTAATGCTTATTAGTTTCAGTCAAATGCTTTCTTTCTGTTGACTATACTATATTTACTTGTCTCAAGGATGTTTTCAAGTAACACCTCCTCATAAAAGTGTAAATGATTAGACTGTGGGTTCACTACTGGTTGTGCCGCCCACTTAAACACATACTGCACAGAAAATCAAGCTATAATCCGTCAGAGAAAATAAACAGTCCATTATGATCAACTCGAGAGGGTAATAAAACTCGTTTATCGTCTCGTTACTTGGAAGACATTTTATTTCTAAGCCCTCATATTAGCGGGATAGTTGTGTACGTTCACGAAGAATTAAATGTATTTATGACTTGAACAAATAACTTGGTGACCAGCTATTTCACTTTTATATACTTTTTTTATTGTTGTGTTATTAGAAATGACTATTTATTACTTTTAAAAAGTCAGCCAGTAGTTGAAATATTGGTATAAAATGTCGTAAACTCAAAAAAATAAGTGTTACATCGATTTCCGATAATTTTCTACCATGAAATCTGGAAGATTTTATTTCATCAAGTAAATTATGAGTTCAATTAAATTATTGAAATTAACATATTCAATTCCACAACAATAAAACGATCAGGACATAATTGAACTGTAATATTTTATTGTTATCGCAATACCATCTTTTAGGCCTTCAAAATATTAGTCTATAAATTTCGTTCAAGCTGCTACGGAACGCTCACTCTTTTGTCCACATCCCCTTTACTGTTTGTGACATTCACTCTTGGCTGTTTTAAACACTTTTATAATTCGATTTATAACCCGTCTTGTTCAAAGTCGAGCTGAAAGAAGTCGGTAGTAATCAGATCACATGTATTAAAAACTATAAATAAAAATAGTAAACTAAATAAAAAGAGCCTTAATTTACGAATCATAAAAACAAAATTATTATTTAAACTATAGCCTATTTCACAAAATGCACAAATAGTTACATACAACCTACCAATTTCCGTTATCTACTTTAAAATTCATAGTATTCAACCATTAAATTGATCTATGAAACAAGTTAACTTCGTAGACGATCTAACTAACGGGCATCTTGCAGTCTTCACACTCAATGTCTTTGATGTTTGTTATGACACCGTAACGAGTGTAACATGTCAATAAAAATTTTAAAACGACGTACATTTAGATAGCTCTTACTTTTGTTCATAAGTTGTTATTCAGATCCCTCAGACCCCTTGTACTTGTTCTGTTACACGAATTACCTCAGATAAATAAAAGAGAGTGATTTTGTGTCAAATTAAGGTACTGATTTTGCTTATCGATGTTAGTTTTCAAATTTGTTTATAATTTAAAATACCTATTTTCAGAAATTCCTCATAAATTTTTTTATTATTATTATTAAGACTGGGGAGAGTGTTTTAAGGACGCCTCCTGCACTGCGACCTAATTAGATCTTTTGTGCCCCCAGCTTGTTGGACTCAGGAGAAATCTATGTCTTTGACAAAATTGATCAAACCCCTGTTCGGGAGGGTTAGTAATTCTTCTACCAAAATGAAGATAAATTCTCGAAATTTATGTCTTTTTAGGCATAAAGACCGGGCACTCCATGATGATGTGTTCCATGCGTTCCACCTCTTCACCACAGTACCTGCAAGTGTCATCATCCACCAGGCCCATCTTACTTAAGTGATACCTGCAATAGATATGTCCTGTTAGTATACCACAGAGGAGTTTTAGCTCTCTTCTGCTTAGGTTTAGCACCTTCCCTCTCTTTTTATTAGGGCTAAGGAACTTCTTGGAATGTATAAGACCCGGCAATGCATTCCAGGTTCTGTTGATTACTTTGTTGGCCCAGTTGGTAATAACCTCCTGGTAATCCCTAGTACCAAATCCGTACATAGGAGATGGCCCTGTCAAGGGTTTAGATGCACCAAGTTTAGCTTGCTGATCTGCTTCCTCATTGCCTGCTATTCCCTCATTCCCTGGCACCCAGACAAGTTCAACTTTATTCTTGTCCGCCAGCTGGTTTAGGACCTGATGGCACTCGTGAAGCATCTTTGATCTCAAGTTGTTACTTTGAAGTACTTTTAATGCCGACATAATGCTAACTTTCTGTTTGCGTTGGTTTTTAGAGATCAGATGATGTGCCACCAAATGGATGGCATGTACTCCTCATAAATAAATATTTTCTTCCGCCGATATTTCTGTTAAAATAAGTAAAAATTCGGTAAATTCTACTTTAAAACACTAGAAACTATTTATAGCTTTGATATAACGTTTCTAGTATATTTCCACTAAATATAAGTTTTCAATTTATTCTGTCAATCGATTCTCTGAAATTGTAAAAGCAATAAAATAACACATATAAATATCGAAATTTGCGTCATAAGCACACATTATTTGAATTACCATTTGTCCATAGACATATTTAAATTATTGTTAACAAGTAGGCAAAGAAATATTTTTTGTTAGAAGATTTCCGCAGGACTATTTATGTTCAATGAAGATTTCAGAAACGTAAAAACGTAGTCTTCTAATCAATTATATATTTAATTAAATATATCAAAATAATGTAATATTTAATCTTTTAAAATAATTGTAAGCACGTCAGAAACTGAAGTGATTCGCTATGAGCTGTCTTACTGTGAACCTTACTTATATGGTGGAATCCAAACCAAGCCGATATATTCATGAGAAGTATTTTTTAAGTTGAGATGTTCGAATACAAAGCGTGCTTTGAAATACATAAGATTATAGAATCTATATATTCAACGATATATTCAGTCGACTGTTTAGAAATTCGATTACAGTAGGTATGTTTTGTCTGTTATATTCTCGACTCAGAACACAACACAGGGTCTTCTTTTTGAATAATGCATGCCGTATAAATCGACAGGTAAGGTCAGAGTGCTTCCACTTGTTTTATTACCTCCTCGACTAAAAGAAAATAAAAACTTGCCTTCCCATTGCTTCTTCGGTTTTGTGTTTTGGCCTGTTCGTGTTATCTATGTTACTCTCTTTTATTGGTCCGCATGCCATGCCACCTGACTGTACCAATAGCCATTAATCTCGAATACCCCTTCCACCGTTTCAACTTCTTTCTCTGATTATTTTTTCTCCATAACGTGATATTCTGGAATTGAATTGAATTCAATTGTCTTCTATGGCTGTGTCTATACATGGTGAATTGCGTCAAGTTATTTTTTTGCAAAGTACTGACCGTATGAAACTTAGGTAATGTTTTTTGTAATAATTATCTGAAGCATCTTTAATGTAACATGCTCGGTTGTGTAAAAAATTCCACCACATTTGTTGAAATTACTGAATATGAAAGTTAACAACTCTTAAAAACACATACAAATTTGTGAATTTGAAATTTCTTTGTAATGAATTCTTTTGTTGTTTAATATGCTGTTAAAGTACATACAAAAAATCTGTTTAGTACCTTTAAACCAAAATTTAAAGTAAAACCTCTTTTACAACTGAAGTATAAACAAATAAAACAAAATTTAAATTACAGTTTGGGGTAATTATGAGATTAACATTGTCATCATCTTATATTTCATCATGATGTAGAATTATGTTCTTCACTACAAGTGGATCAGAATGAAAAATTGTATAAAAATTGTAGGCGAGATATAAATAAGTGAGTATGTTTTAAACAGGCATTCAGTGATTTGTATTGAACAGGCAAATAAAATACCAGTCAATTTTTTTTTTAATTCTAAATATCATTCACTGTTGTGTAACATGTTTGTCAGCAACGTTAGTCGTATAATATCCGACGTCTCGGAAATCTCCAGAGAGCAAACTGTGTTCCGTATCGATCCAATTAAGGCGCAGTCTCGGAGAGAACAGTTTTCTTGAGATGCGGCTCCTCTTTCCATCTTCTTCCTTCCCATAAGATTACCGAAATCTAAGCAAATAAAAACTGTACCTAAAACATTTTAGACCTAATCCAAATATTCCAAACTGACATGACAGTATAGAATTATATTTAAGTTTTTTTAATAGGGTTAAGCCACTAATTACGAACTTGAGATGAATTTATGAACACATTCTTTTAATCTTTCCTTCCTCCCATGTTTCAACTCTTTTCTAAAACATCTTTATAATACTGATTTCAATAATGACTGCTATAATTTCCCCATTAATTCTTCCTAATGTACGATATTAACACTTCTATCAATAGTTCATTATTTACAACATACTGTTGTGTTATGGATACTACCGGTTAACTTGATTTTAAGTAACGTTGACTTTTATATATACAGAGTGTGTCAAAAAGATCGGAACACATGATCGTCATGAATCCAGACAATTTAAAAAAATATAGTGACAGCATATTATCCAATAAAGCACCCCTGAGAATCGAATGGCGATATCATATTTTGGGTCCAAGGTTCTTGGGTATATTTTGGGTATAAAAGGGTCAGTGGGAACCAACTTTGAGATTTCAATAGGGAACCCTGATGTTTTTTTATTTTATTTTTTCTTTTTTTTTATTTGAAATCTGCAGGCAATTTTACGTCCGAATACATCTCAGCCCATTTTATGTCCCCTAAAAGAAATTTTAAAGTAGCCTGTACACCACAAATCAGAATTCGTAGTCCCTAATAATTTTCGCTAGTAATTGAATGGCGATATCAGACGTCTTTTGTGGGTCCCCTAAAAAAATTATAGGGGCCTGTATAGCACAAATCTAAATTTGACGCGAGCACCTTATTTTTATCTTTTTATTCATTATGGTATTTTGCATTTCAGCCCCTATGGATAAAAAGGGTTGTATATATGTAAAAGGTGTTATAAAAACATTAGAGTACAATTTACTATTGCTAAATGCCTAAAATCGTATACAATTAGTGTACCATATCTAAAAATATTACGCAATAATTACTGATATATTTATTTAAATGTGTATTTATTTATTTATTTATACAAAGAAATGTGTAATAATTGTATTCATAGAGTTTAATGTTTATGGAGTACTTTTTTAATATTTTCTTACGAGATGGATTAAGAGTCTTCAGTAATTGAAAGTATTAACAAAAACAAATTTAATTACGACGAATAAATGCATCTTGTGGATAAAAAAACTGGTTAAAGAGACTTTCTAATAAAAGGAAAAAAGTGAAGTGATAGGTAGACCTAAACAGATGTAGAGGATTAGCAGCAGGTCACGGCACTGGCCTGGGGCTTCGAGTTCTTGCCTTGGTGTGTTTTAGATAACTGATCAGAACGGAAATAATCTAACACAACAGGTTTCAATATTTTTATAAAAATAATTTGTTATTTCAATTTCTGCAAGATTAAATGCAGAAGTTGTTATTTACGCTCACATTCCGAACATGTCTCTAAGTCGTTTTTATTTATTTTTTATATCTGCTAAGGAGATTGTTGTATAATATCAAATGTTTTTTATTATTGTTTTATAAACTATCTGTCTCCATTTGTCACTTAATTTAATAATTCTTTTGGAATAGCAAACACTCAGATGTTCGTCATGGCATCCTTAGTCAATAATGTTTCAAATAACTGCAAGGGTTAATTGTGTGTAAATTCAAAAACATTTTTTGTAGCTTAACTTTACAAAACACATGTGTTATTTGAATCAGAATATAATAACTGCGATTACTACTAAACGTTTGGTTCTTATTTTTATAGAGATTTCCTAGTTTATGCGAGTCATTAGCGCCATATCCAATACTTATTTTTGTCCAGTAACTTGTATAGGTAGTAATATTGTATGCATAACATCATTCTCCATAAAATGAGCTATAGCAAAACTTTATTTACTAAAGCCAATTTAAACGGTGGCCTTTTTGAAACTGGGTGAAAGATATTTTTACATGTTTTAAACCAATTGTGTCATTAAACAATAGGTTTTTTTTGTCATTACAATTTATTTAATTTACAATTTAGGTTAATCGAAATAGGGTAAGTAAATTTAAAGACAAATGAAAGGACGAAGACAGATGTCGACTTTATTTTAAATTTTTTACCTTTTGGTTTCACTAGATATAATTTTGTTTTAATTTTGATTTTTATGACTTTATCCATATTACAAATCTGCCTATTAAGATTTTTTAAACAATTTATATAGGTAGAAATGTTTAATTCAAAAGATGTTTTAATTCAAATAAAGCATTAGGCTTTATTTTTCCCCAGTGGACACCTACGATTAAACTTCATCGGCTCTACAGCTTTGGTTGGGCTTTGGTTTCGCTCACTACGCCTCTGCTCTATTCTTCTCTATTCTACACACTTGTCTATCACCATTTAACTCACATCCCTACTACATCAGGACATCTACCCATCTGTTCTTCAAACTTTCATCTTTCACTCCATTCTTCCAGCAACAACATTCTTACTATCCCTTCCAAACCCATCCGTCCCACTTCAACCAACTTTAGATTACAATGTCGAACTAAAAGTCAGACAAAATAAAAATACAAGTTCTTCAACTTCTTTTAAGATTTATTTCTTAGAATCCATTTTATAATTCAAGAAATGTCATACTATATTTACTATTGCTAACATCCTACCCCTTCTGTCCATTATATTCAGCGGTAAAGTATCCTGTACTTGGTACAATGTTTCAATAAAAGGCTATAGTCTCCTATATAATTTGTTTAATTCCTTAAACTAACGTAATTATATTCCCCATTTTTGTTTATTTTCAAAAAAATATATTATATTTAATTCATTTCTTAAGTTCTTAAGCTTCACAATACTTATTTTGAAATTTTACATGTATTCTCTCCAGTGTACATTTTTAAACGCAACTATCCAAACTATAAGCATTTTAATATTACAAAAGTACTGCCATATTACATAGCACATGTAGTTCAACCTTACCTGGTCCATTTGTTCTGGTTTGGTCTGGCTGGAATGACGCAATAGTTGGTTATTCTATAGAGCAGGTAATTTACTAAAACAAACAGTGTTCAATCGTTCTATTAATCGTCTTACACCCATTCCCAAAAACAAAGGCATAAAACAAACAAACTTATTCGTCGCCATGTTCCGAAAACCCAGTTTGGTCGAAAAGTGAACAATGGACATAGCATTAACACGTCTGCCCTAGGAAATCCTTGTAAACAATTAAACAATTATGCTAAGCTGAGAGGAAAATTAAATTATTATTCTTAAAATAACTGAGGAGCATTCATCTTGTAACTAATGATATTATGCAATTTGTTTTCTCTCAATGATTTTTTAACGTCAATACTTAGGGTTCATAAAAATAATTAAAAGTAAGAAATGTAATCAAATTGTTTCATTATAATTTTACAGAATAATTAATAATTACTAATTCTTATTAAAACGATTCTTAATACAGTATCAATCAACTGTTATTGCATATTAGATGTTATAACGTGACACATGTTATACAATTTAATTTAGTCAAAGGCAAGAGAAAGGTGGAGAAAAAAATAAGCGTTATAATAGCTTTGTTTACGTCATAAGCAGTTAGTCATGGCGGGAAATTAAAATAATTTACAACTTTCATAGATATAACATTTAAAACTACGACGAGATATATTTGTAGTTGTTTTTTGTATTAATACTGTGTAAATAAATATCAACTAACCTTTGGAAGGATAACACAATATCAGGACTTACATGCTTCCTAGGATTAAACATTGGATTTAAGTATACTTCATTAAAGTAATTTGAACATATTTTTGATTATTCATAATTTTTAAACTGTACAGCATATCTCTAGTTTGACTAGTTGATGGCCACTAAATTGATGTCGGAGCAATGTTAATCATAGACATTCCTCTTATAAATTGTAACACAAGTTGTTACGCCCAATTTCAGGGCAGAAGATCTTCCTCATTGTTTGCAATGACTTGACTACTTCAGTAGGTATATAATCGACATTGTTCGAATATATTCAAAAGGTGAATTACATCAACTTTAAAAAAAACGGTTTTCAGTAGCTAATCGTTTTCCAGGGAAAACGGTTTTCTGATTTGAAAATGATTAGATTTACTATAAGATTTTAACTGTGTATAAGGTTCTTAAAAAGAACATTAGAATTATGACATATTGATCATTACAAAATAAAAATAATTTTCTATAAACTTTCTCAGTATCATATCGTTAATCAGGAATATATTATATGGTATAGTATCCAACTGATGGGCTAGTCTTTAAAAGAAACTCTTCTCTCGCTTCGGTCATGAACTTCGGAGAACCTTTTAGCCCTCTTATCTGTTGGAGACAACGACTATTTGACGTTTCATTGTGCGATACTCAACCTAAGCGAACCCATGGAAGTTAAAATATAATGGATTACACATTGAGCCAACAATTTTCATCTCGTTAACGCTAACCTCTCAAAAAACTTGAACATATTTTAACCCTCGTGTGATATAGATGGGAATATTTTGCTATATCTCGGATTTTTTTCATTAACTTAAACTTTGGGTCAACTGCCATCAGAAAAAGTAAAATTACAATTTTATCGAAATAGGCTCTAATGATTTTGATGATATTTTGCTAAATTGTAGTCTCTACGACCCCAAATACTTTAAGAGATCTCTAAAAAAATGCCAATTCTTAAGTTTCTGTTAAAAAAAAAAAATTAAATCGACCATGTGGCTGATATAAAAAATGTAATTTCTCAAAATCGGCTTTAACGAAGTCTTTAAAAATTTACTGAATTGTGACAATTTGAAATAATTCCAAAATAACCCAAACCCGTGTGCAATATAACAAGTAAAACCCAAAATAAAATTAAAGTTCACGAAAAATTAACCAAAAACAAAGTATAAAAAACTCGATTTTAAACTAATATTATTTACACTGACAACTGGTTTATGTCACACTCTAAGCTAGTTTGAGCCCTATTTCTTATGTTTAATTTTTAATTTTTACTGATATTTTGATATATCGATTATTTTTGATTTTGGGAATGGAAGTTTGTGAAATATATTAATACCGTTCATTTTCATTTCTTGAGAATGTTTTCCAATATGATACCTCCCGTAATATGTAAGGTATATATTTATATTATCTGCTAAATTGGCCAGATAGTGTGATTTCGATTCATATGGTAATACTTACTAAACCTCTAAGTATATTTTATGTAGGACAGTATAAAATTGGGGGGAGTTTGAGTGTCGAAGGTTTTTTTCAAGAATTTTATTTTGTAACATACTTTAAATTAAATTGTTTGAATTATGTGTTTTATGTCAATTGTTTGGTTATCAATAGGGTTGGAAAATATTTTAAGCATTATATTTGAATTTCGGATGTCAATTAGTTGTTATGTTTTGTTTTTTTAAATTACTTTTAAAATAATGGTTGACATGTCTACATTTTATTGAAAATTTGGTTGGCAAATTTCACATGATAGGGGTCGGCCACCTTCAAAACAAAAAGCAAGTGTAGTCCTAACCTAACCTAACTTCAAGTCTGGATTAAAACTCTTATAAGAGCCTTTATATATCACATTTATACAATAAATATACGTAAATTATTTGAAACTGTAGTATAACTAAATATAAGCTCTCGCGTCTTAGTTCTGTAAACTTTTTCTTATCATATTATTGTTAATATATAGCAATATATGCGTTTCAAATGTCATCAAGACAAAACCACAAATACTGAAAGTTATTTATTTTCGAAATGTTTAGTCGCAAAATGTAATAAAAACAATATCAAATAGATTTACTTGGAAAGGTAAAGTTTCATTATGATTGCAAAGTTTTATGTGTATATTTAATATATATATATATATATATATATATATATATATATATATATATATATATATATATATATATATATATATATATATATATATATATTTATATATATATATGTGTGAACTTCCTACATTTTCCATCATTATGGAAATTCTGAATCAAAAGAGAATAAGTATGAAATATTCCCCCTTCTTTTTGAATGATATAAAGGGAGCCAAATTATAATAGAATGAACTTTCGTCATGGCTATTTATTTCAATAGACACACATACACGTTGTAATACCTTACCTTGACGTTCGATTGATAAATTATAACATTTAAAAAGACTCAAAATGACAGTTTTTTGGTGAGGTGATGATTACCATAAAGTGGAAATGAAGACAAAATTACTGTTTTTGAAGATGGTGGCGAACACCTAAAAAAAATGTGGCGAAATCCCACATCGATTCTTTAAATTTGGATTATGTTAGGGGAGAGGACTGAGTGATAACGAGGGATGTTAAAGTCCTGTAAAAACGATTGATCAATAAAAGTCACCAGACTCCAATGGCAAAAATCTGTACAGTTTAATAGTCGTATATCAGAAGTCAGTGCAGTTAACGATAGGTGCAACTTTTTAATGGTTGTATTTTTACCTTATCTCGCTACTCATTCATCATCAGATAAAGAAATTCATGCAATGTTATATTTAAAAAAGTTATGATCATATTTTTAGAGAAACATTCCTTATTTTTGTAAGCTAGGTAGAGAGACGGTGCAAAAAATATAAAGTTTGGTTGACATTAAAAGTTAGTAATTTACATTAGGGCAAATTTGAATTTTTTTTCTTTAATGCTTGTTGTAACCAGAATATTGCAATCCAGAATATTCTATTAGCACAAATCTTTCTTTATTAAATTATATTGCCTATATTTCTTACGTAATTTTCTTAGATTTTTGTTCAAGATTTCCTTTGCAAATTTACGATTTCTGAGGATAATTAAAGTATTTAAATTTACAAACTTTCGTGGATTGTCTTTGTAAATTCAAAACAAAAATTATTATTTTTTTGTTTTTTAGTCGAAATATATATTTTTTCAAACTTACAAATTTATTTATAACATAATAAATATATTTTTGGTAATATTTGACGCACATTTTCAATACCTTTCCATGTTTATCTGCTTTGTATGATTGTTTCATATAACATTAGCAATATATTTCATAAATAATATATTTACGTGTTTTCTCTTTCATTGAAAAATAGTTTTAAAAGGGCCTTCGATTAACCCTTAAAAGTATAAACAACAATCTTGTCTTCTTTTGTCTTATCAGTCTAAACATCAAACTGACAACCAGATTTTATATTTACAATCAGTATTTGCAGAAATTGGTTCGACAATGGCAAGAGTATAAAGTTCAGAATTCGATCGCAATGTATTGTTCACAAGATTTGAACTACAATGGTGGGAGTAGCTCAGTGGCAGCACAGTTTTCCTCCTTTTTATCGATGGTTTTTTAATTATCGGAATAGGCTTCCAAATTTGTCTTTTAATTTGACGCTATAATGTAAATAAAATAAATTTTATGAAAATTGTTTAATGAGAGTCAAAGTTCCTTGATATCATTTAAAGTATTTATTTTAAATTGTCTACATTGTGTATCACAAATTGATAATATAAATTAACGTAATTTACAAAATATACACTCACACTTAAAAACAAAAAAAAAATGGCAAAAAAATAATTCATAATATATTTACTACAATGTAATATTTCCAATAATTAATACGTGGTAACTACCTGGTTTCACCAGTTATGTTCTGTTATGAAAATATAAAGAATAACACAGAAGTTTACTGATGACATTGTGTACCATGATGTAAGACTATTGGTGAAAGTGATTTGTTATCAGATAAAAATATTTTACTTATACTTCTTTCTACGGAATTTGTAATACATTAAGAAGAACAAATTTTAGTTTAAATGGAAAACAATGAAAAATCATTAATAACGTCATTAACATAATAAGTAAAAGTAAAAACAGTTTTCGTGCAACAAAACATTCATTGTTTTACTGTAAATATATAAGATATCCCTAAATTGGTTTACGATTTTATAGTCAACATCGTTTTAAATACGTGCGACATATAATATTCCTACAAAGTATTTCCGACTTTTGCAGGATGTAGTATTAATAATATTTCTATTGTGTCTTCATAATTTTAGACATACTATGATTATTGAACTTAATTTTTTTATGAACTGTAATTGTTGTACCAAGAATTGAATACTCTGTAACATTTTCGTCCAACTATAAATAAAAACCACAACTATATATTTAGCTTTTTTACCAAATAATATTCCAATTTTGTTATTATTCATTGCTCTACGAACATGAATGACTTTTATCGTTTATAATATGTTTTAAAATGTATATTTTCTTTATTAAAGATATAATTTTAAGAAAGATGATTTTAGACAGTTAAAAATTGAAAAATCCTTGTTCTAATATGGGGTCTTCTCTGATACACAATAATGCACATTCAATTTACAATAACACAAAAAAATTACATAAATATAATATTGGGTGTATTACAATCTAAATATTAACATAAATAAGATAATTAGGAACATTATGCTAACACAATTCATAATTTAGGGAACCAAAACTGACTCGTTCTGGATTTTCACTGGATTATTTTATATGCCTGTCTTTAAACAAATGACGATGTTGTCGTATAGGTGCTCTATAACAATTGATTTTACTAGTTTTATAACTCCTTCTATAACCACATATACATTGGTTTTTCAGCCCCATACACTTGTATCATAATTTAAACCTTATTATTTTGGAGCGTCCATTATATCGTTCCTACAGAATTCTAAATAATAAACTCAATTACTTAAGTTAATAAATTTCACTAAAGCCAAGACCTTGCGTTGCTTGAACGTGATGATGATGGTGCATATGATGGTCATCCAAACTATTGCTGTCCCCGAGGATAATGGATGGGGGGCCAACTGAAGGAGGCCCCGTGCTAGTACCTTGACTTCCTGGTACTACCGATGACTGCCCACTTTCTTGACGCATTAGGTTTCTCCTCCATTTTGCTCTTGCATTTTGGAACCATACCTTCAACAAATAATATTGCATTCCAATTAATAATAATCTAAAAAATTGGCTTGTATATCTAGTGTTATAAACAATGTTGCAATGTATACCCACATTTACACATGCTTAAATAACATAGGTTTTTATTTTTTCACATATACGTAGTATTAAAAAATCTGTGGCCTGCCAGCTTCGTTAGCACCTGAAATGATGAGACCAATTTCGTCATATTTAGTTATATATGTATATATTTATATATATATATATATATATATATATATATATATATATATATATATATATATATATATATATATATTCTTGTATCTCCAAACATATTTCTCTTTTTTAACAATACAAAATATTAAAATTCTTATTTTATAAAAATTAATAAATTAAATTTGCCATTATTTAACCCAAACAAAATCTATTAATCGCCAAATTCCGGTTCCGTGTTATATATCTCAAAAAGAAATTGAAAAATCGACATTGTTGAAAAACTCTATAATTACACCTTTAATCTGAACCTCAATATCAATACGTAAGATAGAATATTTTACGAATAGTACAAGATTTACCCCTCCATGGAAAACAATATCTCATTCTGTAGAACAAAAACTAGACATTGCCAGAAGAGACACTATTCTACGACATTTTTACAAACTTACTGATGTGACTACAACTAAACGTTAGGATATTTAAGTATAAAGCATGATACTTAAGTATAAAGTACAATTTATTTAAGTATAAAGCATGTTACTTAAGTATAAAGTACAAATTATTTAAGTATAAAGCATGATACTTAAGTATAAAGTACAAATTATTTAAGTATAAAGCATGGTACTTAAGTATAAAGTACAAATTATTTAAGTATAAAGCATGTTACTTAAGTACAAAGTACAAATTATTTAAGTATAAAGCATGTTACTTAAGTATAAAGTACAAATTGTATTAAGTATTTTAGTATAAAGCGTGATAATGAACGCAAAAAATATATATAAAATGTCTTCATGTGCATCTAGGACATTATTTGTATTATAGAATCTGATTTTTCAAAAAATGTTGGTCCTCCTAGTCGGATAACGAGTAGGAGGACCATATATAGACTAGACAGGGGTCATTCTAAAGTGTTGCATATCTCAAAGTTAAAAGAGATTTTAACAATTAATGGTGAAATGTGAATCTTTATGATGCAAATCAATGTATTAATCCTTATGTTCATAAAAATTACAATTCGTAAGCAATGTTTAAAAACCAACATGATACCGAAGCATTGGTTGGTGTTTATATTTGTGTAACGCATATTAATTAATTCTTTTAGTCTGGGATAACTAACTGTAAATTAGCAGACCACCGGCTTAACGATTTTGACATTAACGCAGCCTAATTATAATAGCCTCGTTTCTTCTATATGTAAATCACAGTTAGTGCGGTGTTTTCGTTCTTCTAAAGGTCACTTTCTACAAATTTGCGTGTGTAACCTTATGCCGGTTTGTATCACCAACGTTCGCGATTTAATAATTCATATCAAGTTCGAAAGGATATAGTTTTTTTCTACCTTCTCATCATTCTTGTTAAGCTGACTCATGTAGAAATTCCTAGTCTTGAGACCATATAGATGAGTGAGAACGTCATTTTGTGCAACATTAGTAATATTAATTTAAAAACAACAATAAGTAAAAAAAAAACTTTGTATTCTTCAAACACACACACACACACACACACACACACACACACACACAACAAAAACATCAAAAAGAGAGCTTAATCTGTTGATTCTGTTGCTCTAAACAATTGGCAGTTATCCCTGATACTACTAGTACAACTCTGCTTCATGTTTGAAATGCTCCAATTAACAAAATAGAAGTTGATATTTTTAAACAAAATATAACATTACCGTAAGTATTCTATGTTGCTCTAAATTGTCCTTTAACTATAAATAACTTAATTATATCTTACTAGGTAACAAATTAATTGTTATAGTAAATGTTCAAAGAAATTCAATACTCTATTGTACGAAAAAACATTGTTATATATAAATTTTAAAGAATCATAAGAGAGTATTTATCTTTATACTCTAATAATACTAGTAAAGAAGTTAATGGAAATTATAACAAAATTATTTCTTATCTATACTGTTATAAGTTACATTATTCAAATATTAACTTCGTCTGATTTTAGCGGGATATCCAAAACAAAAAGAAATAAGATGTAAAAAAAACAATTTTTTATTTGGTTCATTAGGGGCTACATTTGAAAAAAGTTTGATCAAAATCGTTAGATACTGAGCTGATTTTGAGAAAATCTTTTTTTTTTTTTGCTTTAAGTCAGTTACCACCAAATACTGAATTATCATTATTATTTTTTTTTTAATCCTGCGTAAGGCCAAAATATGCTCAAGAAATAAAATAACTAAAATCGGAATGTAATAAATAACACATTTGTACTGTAGATTACTCATCATACGACAGTCATAATTTAAAAAAAAAAATGTTTTATTTATTCAGATATCCTCAGTACGAAAACTCATCCTCATTCGTAAAAACTCGACATTGATGTTTAAAGTATGGTAAAACATAAGAGGTTTATAGGTCAAAAACATCTTATATCGTTAACCTAAACATATACGCATAATGGTTTTGAGTCAAAATATAATATACGGGTCAGGCAACACTGATAATTACATTTCCGGACGATAATGGTGGCTACTTTGGAAAAATGTCAATCCCTTTCTACCTCTACTGGTGGTTCCGTTGATAGTTATCATAGGGGTTTCCTAGGTAGTAAATATCGTCGTAATAGACTACTTAGTTGAACTATTCTATAAAATAGTCAAGAAATAGAGCTAAGAAAAACTAAAATAAATTTGGTCTATGAGGGAAGCAGGTGAGTACGATTAATTGGTCAGCCCGCAGAGCATCTGCGCAGAGAGCATTCACTCCGGATGATTAGAACTGTGCTATTATTTTATTCTATTAAAATGGTATTGCAAAACTACCTGTGAAGGGACTGCTATTTTTTGTAAGTTTATTCAACTAAATGTAAAATATAGAGGGTGGTAACAATTCTTTAAATTAATTATAGTAGGTTTTTATTATTGTATTTTATTTTGAATAGACGGTTATTGACACCAATTTTTAAACATATGCATTTTCCAGCCTGTACTCAAACTAAAAAAATATAAACTAAAATTACAAAACGTATTATGTACCAAAGCTTTATTTGTTTAATTAATAACCTAAGTACTATTGAAGAAAAGTTTTGATTTTTGTATAGAATTATTTCACATTTAGTACTTCATTAAATACAAAATCATCAGTGCATTATTATATTGTTTTATATTTGTACTTCATGACATTTAGAAGACCAGTACGTTACAGATGGGAGGGGGATGGATATTCGATCTTATTAAATTAGCGGACCAGTAAATATATTTATAAGAAGCTTAAAATTCATTATATAGTTTTAATATATTACAAGGTCAATAAAACTTTTGTATAGATGGTCACACACTTGATAAAGGTGACTACTTTTTTATAATTTTTACATATGAATATGATTTTTCGTATATTTGTTCTGTTTTTAAGTTGGATTGGAATGTGGTAATGCTGAATTTTCAACCTATTACGTACCCAAATCTTATAATATTTTAATAGGAAAGGCTAAGTATATACACCAGGAAAAGAACTTATATATAGGCTACAATATAAAATATAATTTAATTCCATTTAATAACGGTAACGGACAATTCTAACATTCAAACCAAGGACTGTAGAAATAAGTTATGGTTCCATTAATAAAACTGATTAAGAAAATGGAAAATAAAAATCTCTCGTTTTAAGCATGCATTTTCGGTTAATTATCCACAAGGAGTGAATTCAAGATCTATCAGTAAACTCAGGGACACTTTGAAAAAGAAAAAAACCCATTAGCTCTCTACTCTATTGGTAAATGCCGCTTTGATTTAGTTCACCTATATGTGCTTTTGTTTTAACTTAAAGGTTTGCTATTAAATGTGCCAGTATGTATCTGTTGACAGTTGTTTTCTAAAAATGTTTGTATCTACTCTTTGTTGTTTTGACCTTTCAGAGTTAAATACCAACAATTGTTTGTAAGATGATAGATGCCAGAGTTTAAAAATCAGTGCTAATATTTACACGTGATGTATAAAAAAAAGTTATTAATCAATTTATTATTTATCTATATGTTTCCAACTATATTTACCTAATACAAAAAATAAAATGTTATACAAACAAATTCTGATTAAATTAGTTGTAATTAATCTTATTCAAAATTGAATTCCACCCATATGAATTATGTGCAATTGTGCATATAGAGACATCAGGAGATTTATCATCGCCAATTCGTTGTCAATAACTCTATCATCTGTGACATCGTAATATTAATTACATTTCTTAAGTGTCCAGTTATGACTGAAAGGTGTAGATTTTAATGATAAATTCAACAGCTCCAAGTTGCAACTCATTTTTTTGTCCATCCTACGCCGTAACATGGACTAATGCCGGTCAGTTTCATATTTATGCAAATATTATTTACCAATCAAAGCTACGCCGGCAAACGCGGCAAACGCTTGTCAAAATTGTTTTTCACGAAGTTAAAAAAAATTATTCATAAAGAGACGACATCATCAATCTTCTTTAAAGACAGCTATTTGGACAGGAGTTCACGATCTAATGAACACAAAGCTTGGCTGGAATTATACTTATCGAGACTGTCAATTGATTTTATAACAGTTTTATATATTGTCCGGATTATATTAAAATTGAATGTTAAATTATATTAAAATCACATATTAATATTTTAGTTTGGTTATTGTTTATTTTTGGTTTCTTACTTAAAATAAGTACTGCTCTATGTAAGTAAAAAACAAAATAATAACAAAAAATATATAATCGACATTTATATATATATATATATATATATATATATATATATATATATATAATGAATTACACATCATGATCTAAGAATAAAAAAAGAAGTCATTTTATTCATGCATTTCGTTCTCGTGGTCCTAGTTGTTGAGATAACATGATACGACACAATATACATAAACAAAAAAACTAAATCAATAATCAATAATTTTTAAATATTTTTCAAATTTCCAGTTTCAAGTTATCAGTTCTATACATAATTATCATCATAAATTGTGCATTATGTATATATATATATATATATATATATATATATATTTGCCTAGAACAGTGGCCGCGATTAAAATGACGCCTTGAAAAATTCCGTGCAATTATTATTTTTTTTAAAACTTATTTTCTAAAGCAATAATGCATAATTTGTAAATACATTATAGTGTTTATTCATTATGAAAATAAGTCAACAATTTCTTGAAGTAATTGTGTTTCCTTACTTTTTAGAAATGACGGTCATATTTTCTAAAACTTATAATACTTATATGTCAGACAATGGAGAATAATCTTAAGACTCCTTGCACAGCTGATATTTGAATTCTGAGAATTTTATTGCAAACAAATTTTATTTAACAGTTCTGTTTAGACAGTTTTGAATAAATAATGAAGACGTTAAAGCGACGTTATTTGAGGAATCGTGATATTGCAGTATATTTGACTGAGATACACCAAACGACGAATCTGATAAATTTTCCAACTAAACACCGCAACCCTGAAGTTGAATAAATTCCGAATGTAGGTAGTAATATTGAAAATGATAAGAGTAATTACCATTATAAATAGCAACGTTAGTCAAAATATAAATAGTAATACAAGTGTAGATTGTGAGATTCGGAACCTAACCTATATAATAATGTAGGAGTGTAGCAGGGGGAGAGAGTTAGAGATGGAACTACTTGGACAGTTGTGGAGATTTTGGTTGCTGTCAACCAAGAAGATTACTTGGAAGTCCAGCTGGTGTTTGCCGGCTAATAATTTGAAATGAAGCAATTCTCAACAATGTGCGGAAATGGACAAATGCAGAGGGGGAAAGAAATCAAGGAGGAAGTGACACATTTCAGTGAATTTAAAAATAAATGGAAGCATCTATATTGGCTTATTATATTTATGTGGAGTAATGTGTTACAAAATGTTGAATTAGACAGCCTTTTGGTTTGCCAATCTTCATCATAAAAGTTGTAAGTTATTTAGTTGAGTTTTGACTTAAAGGGAAGATCTTAAATATTAAAAACTTAAAGTTTGCGCTCACGTCAGAGGTGTGGATTTTATTGAAATCTGTTTTTCTTGTTATAGACTGGGTGAAAATATGTTGACGAAAAGTTGTTACCTTTTTAAAATTAGGTGCCCTTTTACGTAATACATGGCAAATAAGGAGGATAAATTAGGAAATCTTTTTATAAGGTTGTAGCTAATGTTGAAAACAAATATTTTTAATGGTTTTATATAACTTATCTAGAAGAAGATGAACAAAGCCAAAAAATTTAAAATTGCTAAAAAATGTTGCACTCCAAATTGTTGATAAAATTCTATAAAATTTTTTAACACTTACACTTTCTTTTCTTCTTTATAAATGGCAATAAGGTTGAAACAGAAAAAAAAAAGTAGTTTAGTTAGAATTATGAACCGTTCAAGACTAGAACATCAAAGAAATAACTGTTTTCTAAATGTATGTTTAAGGTTGATGATTGTATTCTTGCTGCATAACTTACATATATTTTGATAAATCCGCTTCTAGAAAATGGCCAGTTTGGGTTTTTTACAATATTTTGGATCTTGCGTGTATTAAATATGGATATTATACAAATCATTTTTAAAGAGAAAATAATCAGAAAGTATTTTCTATAACACCGTGCAGCTGAACTCGAACAAAATTACAAGCAAGACTAAAAAAGAAAGAAAAGTGATCGGAACTTTTCGTCATTCGAAAATGAACTGTCTCCTCCAAGTAAAAATTCTCGCCGCTAGTATTACATATCAAAATGTCAAACAAAGCATCAGATGATTGTGCTTTGGGTAAAAAATAACAATTTGCGAGAAGTGCAGAAAAAAGGTGAAAAAAGTTAGTCTTTAGTGTTTCATTGATTAAAGGTTGATTTAGAATAAGTAAGAAAATAAGATTTGATTTTAGTGTAAGTAAAGGTAGGCTACACAAGTTGTTTTATTATCCCAAATATTAGAGTATGTTGTTCGTGCAGCATATAAAAAATTAATAATTCCGATGTTTTACCTATTTTTCCAAGCCAGATTATATGAAATAAAAGTTTCTAGTAACATTAAAAAATAATAGCAAAATTCACAAACGTTCAAATATTCTTAGATTATCATAGATATTTTATCTTAGGACCTGAATAGAAAAGTTATCATATTTGTTTCCCGAAATATTAAAATCGGTAACAATTTATGGTAGTATTTTGCTATGCATCTAAAATAGTAGGAATTTCTGGAAAACTTCCCACCATAATTACTTAGTGGTACAATTTAAAAGAGAGTAGATTAAATCATAAATTATAACTATGCATGTAATATAACCAACATGTGATTTTGAATTGCGGTAGAACTCTAATATTAGGATTGGGTATCAATATGGAAATATTAAATGTGTTTGTTTAAGAAATATATATATATATATATATATATATATTATATAAAAATCATTGTGATTGTTATATATTTTGTTTTATAATTCAATATAGATAACACATTTCACAAAAAAAATTTGATAAAATTGTTTGACAACGATAGATTGACACTGGATAAAGTGGTTTACCCTTAAAATTTATAAAATAATTTATTTACACCTTTATAAATTCTTATCCGTTTAAAGAAATTCCGTAACTATCCGGACGTTAATACGTAATTTATAAATCTGCCATTGAACACAAGCGGAAGACCAAAAGTTACGCACTTTTTTGTGCTATTCTCATCCACCTGCGCTCATCCACCTGCGCTCCAGTTGTGTACTAATAAAAGTGTTTTGGAAATCGAACAAATCAGTGTTTGATGGAAAAAATTTGCAGGCGTGTAAACATTTAGTTTGTGAATGTTTAGCATTTTGCTCCAAATCTCCGACCATATAAACATTCCTGAGGGTGAAAGAGTTATTCTTTTGATTTAAAATATTCTTTTGATTAGTAGTCTATTTGTTTATTACGAATTTGGTTAAGATATGTCAGTTCATTAGAATACCTACATTTTTATAAAATAAATATAGAACTACATAATTTTCCTTTTAAAGTTTAAAAAGTCATGTTAATTTTTTATAAAACTAATTTTTCATTTTTTTTTTAAAGAATAACATTACGTCACTACTTTTGTACATATGTATGAAATTATCGCAACCGGCAATTCTTGAATTAAACCCTAAGTTGTAACATAATTATGTCCCAAATTGATATGTACTCACTATGTACTTTAAAAGGGAATAGAGAGCCCCCACAGAGACAACCCTTGTTTGGAGAAAGTTAGTAAAAAGTCTTATATTTCAAGAGAACAAACTATAGCTGAAGTGAAAGGATAGAGAAGATATATCCCATGATTGGAGATGATAAGTTTTTTAATTTTAGGTAACAAAACAAACCGAGAAGAAGGTGAAAATGATTATTTATTTTTAAAGTTTTACAGAATTTTTTTTGAATTTAACGATATAAACTTAAGGTAAACTAAACGGAAATCTAGACTAGGCTCTCTCTTTTATGATAGTTACAGAATAGTTTCATAGAGACTGAGAGAGAGAGAGAGAGAGAGAGAGAGAGAGAGAGAGAGAGAGAGAGAGAGAGATGAATTAAAAATCATTATTTTAGAGAGATCTTTTATTTAAAGAGACCATTTAAAATAAGAGTGAAATGGGTAGTCAAGTGATTTATTAACGAATTATTAATGACTACCCCAAGTGATGGTTAGTCACGATGATTCTATGAGTCACGACAATAAAAATGTCGGGCTGTTTTCCCAGAGTTTCTTGGGCATTCCTGGGAGGCTATAATATTAGCCCAATATCCGAAGTTAATATAAATGTTTGTACATTAATTATCAAAACTGCTTCCTCAGTGTGCTGGTTGGTCAGACAGGGATTGTAGTGATAAATATAATTTAAGTGTTGATTTAATCTACGGACCTTCCCTCGAAAGCATGCTTCCGGGTAAATATACTTACAATTTAAGCCTATCTTGCAGCAAATATTTCCCAATACCGGATTCAGCAGTTAGCAGCAGTTTATTCAAAGCCTCGAAGTAATTAAAGTTAAACTAAAGGGAGAGTGAGAGACTTGGTATTTATAGAGAAATACTGTTTTTCTCTTAGGAAGCAATTAGGATATTTTTTATAATGGCGGACTTGTTACGACTAACGAAATGAAAACGGGACTTGGTTTGAAGGGAATAAACAACTGATCCTTTTTTAACGGATGATCTACATGAAAACTTATAGTAGGGTAGAGGGGGGATTTAAAGAGAGAGAGAGAGAGGTTAGGTTAGGTTAGGTTAGGTTAGAGAGAGAGAGAGAGAGAGAGAGAGAGAGAGAGAGAGAGAGAGAGAGAGAGAGAGAGAGAGAGAGAGAGAGAGAGAGAGAGAGAGAGAGAGAGAGAGAGAGAGAGAGAGAGAGAGATGTTGATGTTTACTCTGAATAAGTAAATAAAATTTCAGAAAATAACGGTGAGAGGAATAAACGGTGAAAGGAATATATATATATATATATATATATATATATATCCTTGTCCCCTCTCCCCACTGTATTTTTTTATTTTAATATTAATAAACGAGAGATGATCATTTTATTTAAAACAACGAAATGGTCGGCATCTGTTTTACACATTTTTTTTTCCTTTTTTTAAAAGTCGGAAAACCATGCGGTCATCATCGCATAAATAAAAATATCATAAATTTAAGACTCCAAGCTCTCGATACGGTAGTATTATCAGGGGCTTAAGAGAACAAGAGTTGGTCAAGAAATGCCTAATAGTAAACATGAACGAGAGGTATCTAACCAAAGATTAAAGAATGAAAGCACCTTATTTAACTAAACGAACTAAATATTATCTAATGGTGGTGAAAGGAGAAAAACATATTTTTTAATTATTACAAATGGATGATACTATATTTTACTCCAAGAACTAAATAATAACTAATGGTGGTGTGGAGGTGGAGGTGGAGTAATGAATATTTTATGGAATTGAAAGAATAGCACTTTATTTACCACAATGAACTAAATAGTGACAAATAGTGGTGAGGAGTGTAAACAAAATTCTTTAGATTATATCACTTTATCTAAATTAACGAACTAAATATAGACCAATAATTGTGAGAGGTGGGGTATAATTCTTCGATGAGAATGAAAAATAACCATTTATTTTACTCAAATTACAAATTAGTGACTACAATGAGAATGAAAAATAACCACTTTATTTTAATCAAATTACAAATTAGTGACTAATGGTGGAGATAGTTGGAGTAATACTTTAATTAATGCAAAAGAATAACACTTTATTTTACTCAAAGAACTAAATAATGTCTAATAGTGGTAAGAAGTGGAATAATAATTATTTGGTGAAAATGAAAGAATAACAATTTATTTAACTTAATTAACTAAATAGTAACTGTGAGAGGTGGGGTACAATTGTTTTATGAGAATGAAAGAATAGCCCTTTATTTAAGTCAACAAATTACATAGTGACTAACGGTGTGAAAGGTGGGGTAATAATTATTTTATGAGTATGAAAGAATGGCACTTTATTTAAGTCATCAAAGTAAATAGTGACTAATGGTGTGAGGGGTGGGGTAATAATTATTTTATGAGAATGAAAGAATGGCATATTATTTAAGTCAACATACTAAATAGTGACTAATGGTTTGAGGGGTGGGGTAAGAATTATTTTATGAGTATGAAAGATTGACACTTTATTTAAGTCAACAAGGTAAATAGTGATTAACGGTGTGAGGGGTGGGGTAATAATTATTTTATGAGTATGAAAGAATGGCACTTTATTTAAGTCAACAAACTAAATAGTGACTAATGGTGTGAGAGGTGGGGTAATAATTATTTTATGAGAATGAAAGAATGGCAAATAATTTAAATTAACATACTAAGGGTATTAATTATTTTATGAGAATGAAAGAATGGAACTTTATTTAACTCAACAAAATAAATACAGACTAATGTTGGAGAAAGGTGGTATAACAATTAATTGTTTTATGAGTTTTTATATTATTATTTAAGTCATTTAACTGTAATTCAATACTTGGGAAAATAAAATATTGCACTTTATTTACTGATACTAACTAAACATTGTGTAACTGTGTGACTGGAAGTAATTCTCTGAAACATTTGAAAGGGTTTCATTTAATTCGAAGAAAAGATATAAATAGTAACTAACTGCAAATCTTCCAAGAGAACGAAAAGTAACCTTTTTTTTAACGTAACAACTAAACAGTGACAAACCCCCCGGGTGTGAGAAAGTGATATGGGTATGCGTATTTTTTTTAATAGAAAAAAAGAATATCATTTTATATATAGTAACTAAATAAATAGTTGGTAAAGGTAGGAAAATCTTAAATGTAACAGAAGGAAAACACTTTATTTATTGAAACATATTTATTAGTGAGTATTTAAATACCCACTAATGGTAGGAATGGGACGTAATTCTTTAAGATAATTAATATATAGAATTTAATTTATAGAAAAGAATTAAGCATTTACCAATGGTGGGGGGGGGGGTTATAACAAGATACTGTTTTAGTTACATACTTTTGCCTAGTACATATCCTAGTCACATACTGACATAATATATAATGATTAGGTTGGAATAATATATCACTGTAATAAAGGGACCACATTATACAAAGAAAATTAATACTATTATTTGTACAAACAAATAGTCAAGTACCTGCAGAACTCTTTTAGATAACCCAGTCTTCTGTGCTAATTGTTTTAAATCTTTGGCATCTGGATTTTGGTTGATATTAAAATAGGATTTCATCGTGCGTAACTGATGGTGTTTGAAAGATGTCCTCATTCTCTTGGTCCTTTGTTGTGAGGACTGTACTCCTGGGGAAGTTACAGAAGAGTCATAGGTTAAAGATTCCATGGAAGAAGACAAGTCTCCAGAGTGCATCATCTCTGAAATATACGAACAAACAAACTTTTTAATCTTAAAAAGTCAGTGTCTGTTCCCAAACCAAATCTATCTTAAACAAACTAAATAATCCCCTTTATACCAGTTAGGTCTAGAGATGCCACGGAAGCACGATGCTGCTCAATTTATAACGTTTCACAAGTCTGAACTGCAGCAAGCTAGACACACATAAAGGCCAAGTAATGTAATCTTCTATTTAAGCCACTATATAACTGTGTGAAACTCAGTTGTCTTAATAATTATAATCCCCATTTCAACTCTAACAAATTTGAAGTTCCATGAAGTTTACGAACCGATTTCGACTTAAAAATATATCTTAAAAATTCAATTTATTTTTTTGTAATTATTATGATATTGTGCTTTTAAACTAAAATAATTAACTTTATTGTTAAACCGGTAATGATATTACCATCAGCTTAGTGCAAATCAATTTCTATAAATAAGGAGTATTATATATTGACTCAGTTTCAAGCTCTGTGTTTACCTATATGTTAATTATATACATGGAAGCTTATGCTGTTCTGTGTATCCAAAAAAAAATAAATATATATATATATATATATTATAGTAATTATATATATTTATTAGTAAATGTATATATATTTACAATTCCTTGGATATCAAAACATCTTGACCAAATGAAAAATCTTTCTAGTTATGTGGCTGTTAATTAGAATTAATCGGTTTATTGCTCTGACAAAATATCCACAGGAGCTAATTAAGGCAGATCGGAATTGGATAATTGTAACTGAATATGGAGGTGTTTAAAAAGGTGCCATAACCGAGCTTTAATTTAATTAAGAAGAGATATGTTACAGGGCTTTAACCCGTCTTTACCCCCAAAACAATCTAACGTACACCTGTATGTTGTTTATTTATTAAATGAGTGAAGCACTCTATTATTTTGAATTCTTAGGGAGAAAATTTTTTTTATGGACGTTTTGGTAAATAGTTGTCTTATCGAGACTCAGTAACAAAAAATATTTTTTACAATCTGTGCAAGGCTTATTCTCTAAGTTGTCTCACAAGTCTTGAACACAATAATGGTGTCAAAACAAAGTAGTTTTTGTGAAGTTGTATAGGGTTCCTGTTAGTTATAAATAAAGGTGTATTTATTTAAATGGTAAACACATTTATGATCCTCTTATATATATTTAGGATATATATGATATTTTGTTTTTTATAAAATATTTGTTTATATTTTTGATAATTTAATAAACTTGATGTGAAGTATACATGCTACCGAAATGTTGATAGTAATTAATTAAAACTATATATTTATCTGAACGTCAAAATGTTTGTCTATTAACGAATTTGAATGTGAATAATAATTACAAACTGTATACGTGAATGAAAACATTAACATTTCAACAAGACATGTTAACACATTAGATTTAGGCTATATAGTTTATCGAAAACACTATTACTATATTATTTTTAAAAATGCCAATCATTTAAAAATATATAAATATAGACAGCATTAGTTCAGTTATATAATATACCTTGAGAACAAATTTAACGTATATTTTGAAATATCAAATCTTATTTTAATTTAGGGACTCATGGATAATTTAGTATCATATCAATTTTAAATATTTGTAAAAGTCTTACTCTCTGCATACGTAAAGCAACCTTACCAACAATAAAAACTATTACTGTGTTATGGAACGTTATTGTGAACTCAGAACATTATATTCTAAGAGGGAGTGAGTTAAAAACCAGAATATATACAACTGTGAACAAGAGGTTTTATCGGACAATGTGCAAGAAAGCGCCAATACATTATCATTCTAATATTATCCTTTACGATCAAGTAAGAAAATATTATTAGAGCTCTTGTGAGCTGAGAATGTATTTCATATACAATTCCATTGTATTACATTTTCTCTATAAAAATAAAACACGACGCATAGAAAACAAAAGCATGCTGGGCCGCCATATTGCCGGGCATTGTTGTTGTACTGCACGACCCAATCCAGAACAATGCCCGCTTATCATCCGTCAGAAAGAATCTTCAGTCTTCCAGTAGTCGTTTTGTACAAATTTATTGCGTCAAGGTGTGTCCTCCTTTCCCATCTTTACGGCTAGATTCTACCACTTTTTTTTTAATTGGGTAGGGGATATTCAGAAGTAGGCCCACCCACCTTCAGCATCATTGAAAATTCTTCAAACAGACGTGATAAATAAACATCGACCTGTCTCTCTCTTTTTTCAACATAACTTGACCTTTTTTCTTATTTTATTTGTTTTACATATAAAAAAGGAGGGTCAACAAAATAAAACTGGATTTACGGGAACTAGCCTCTCAATAAATGTCCGATTCCGGCAACCGAGTAACAAGTCACCTCTTTAATAGCATCGGTCTCGCTTTTAACCGCCGGACCAGGAAAACTAGTTTCTTTCTCCTTCCAAGCTTTTCCCATTTTCAAGTTACTACCGAAATCAATTGCCATCAACAGATAGTCTTTAAACTTCCAAATCACTGTTTTATTACCTTGCGATTTATAGACTCCTGTTCAAGTAAATAACAAGTTTTAAGCACCTAGAGCGAGAACTGTTTTTTTAAAAATAATTTAAACAGAATTTGACGATGATTTAAGATACGTTCCAGGGCAGATATCTGGAGCGTTAATGCAAGTTTAACTACTCTTTTACGATTATTAAAAATAAATAAAAATACATTCACCGATAATGAAATACCCGCACCTTCTAGCCATTTATGACTTCCTTTTCTAATTGTTGTTTTATAGGTTTTAAAATATTTTGCATGATGGTACAAATTGATTATAAATAACATAACAATAGACCGAAAGTAAGGTAAATAAATAGGTATTGCGCACAATCAAATTTGTAAACAACACTTCTAGTTCTGTTTCTACATAAATGTATTAATATTAAACGGTTGAAATGTTTGTCCGATTTGTAACGAAATTTGGTATAAACATTCATTTTGTATAATGTTTAGGAAATGTTGTAGGCCCTATGTGAAATTAGAAGATTTGTTGCTAGTTATTTTAACGATTTTCTGATCAGATGGGAGCTATCAATTTTGTTAGGTTTTAATTTATATCATATGGATTGAACAAATCTGTGGTCATCACAAATTTATTTTTCCGACTTTTAAAAACGGAAACGCTAACGGTAGAGATTTTTTCCCGATTTTCACCAAATGTGGTAAATAAGTGATATTTATAATGACATGCTTCTAACACAGAACTTAATCTGGAGTTACTTTTTATGATATTTGGTAAGTTACAAGTAAAAAAGAGTAAAATATTATTATTTTTATTTATTCTTGATTGGTGGAACGTGAAAGTACTTAATATGTAAATGTTAATTTAGTTCTAAGATTAAAATTTATATCCTCAACAGTGAGGGAAACTGTTATAATATATATATAACATATATATAAATTTTAATCTTTGCACTAAATTAACTTTTAGGCCTACATATTAAGTACTTTCAATAAATATATATAATCCGATTTTCTCGACTTTAACTAAACGATTTTACTCAAATTTTGCTATTTTTATCCCCTTAGGGTTATATTGTGGTCATATATTCCGAATTGAGAGATATTAGACAAAGTAGTTACTCATCCCAAAACTCAATGTTTTTGATTTTTTGAAAGTATTTAAAATTTAAGGATAATTCCATTTTATATATTTATGATTCGAAATAAAGGAAACCCTTGTTATGCTCTTCACCTATTATATTAAGATCGAAATTGTGTTAGTAAACCATATTTTTTATAAAAACTATATTATTATTTGAAACTAGTAAAAATATCCAAATATTTGAAAAATAATTTACTAAATAGGTATTGTTTCAAAACCAAGCCATTTAGGAAAAATATTGACAAAGAAATATAAAATATGCAATATATTTAAGTTATAACATTTTTATGTAAGTTTATTAAGAATTTATGAGTAATAACGCAAAAAAAGAGGATAATGATAATAATATGAAGAAAAGTTTATATCTTATACTTGGATTAACGCCGTATAGTTAAATTTCAAGAATGAAATGTTATTAAAATTTCTTTTTATATAAACCTCTTCCATTGATTCTGTCTACCTTTTTCTGTACTACAAGAGGATTCTCCGTTTGTTTTATGCTTAATGGACAACATTTTAGAACCACCATGAAAGGTTATCTCTGTGACTTGTATCAATTTTGTGCAAAATAATAAAGTTAATAAATAAAATTCACATTTAAAAAGAATATTAAATATCTGCAGAAATTTGTAAAATTAACTCTAGACCATTTCATTTTCAAAAGTATTTACTAATCATGCTTTCCTTTTAATTGTGGTGTTGGTTTTGGTAATTACCTTAATTATAAATTTTATTAAAATATGCAGATATTTATTTAATTTTTCACAATGTGTGTTCGGTATATTTTAATCAATAATTCCTGATTATAAATTGTGGTTAACTCTGTTTCTGTTACGTTTTTGGTTTTACGTTGAGTTGTTAATCAATTTGTTGAAATATATTTGCACCTTTTATTTAAATATGACAAATTTAACTATTTTTCTTCTATTATATAAAAATATTACATTGCGCTGATTGATTACTAAAGCCTTACTATTTTCCTACATAGATTTTTGACATCATTGTATATTAATTTATATTATCATAATTAATTATTTAATGACACACTAATCAATTTCATGATTAACCTACTTTTCAAATAAAATATATATAAACTGGGTGCTCCAAATATTTATAGTTTATTATTATAAATTTTTGTATCTTTATTAATTTTTTTACTCTTGTTAATTCTTGCTCTAAATCAAAAACAAGAACAAATTCAAACCATAACGTATTTTTTTAAATATATATTTTTTAATTATTATTAAAATAATTTTTTTTTTTATAAATTACAATGGACGGATGTCAGATACAAGACATATTGACACCACTAAAAACAAACTTTTGTAAAAAATTCAGATTACTTTGAAATGAATATGTTCATGAAATATTCAAAATATATTTTTTGACCAATCACATAACATTATCTAGTAGATGTATGCTATATAAGTTTAATGGTACCAATATGGATTTTAATGTCTTGTTATTCGTTGAAAATAATTTATACTCTGTAAATCTAACTTAATTAACAAAAAAAAGTTATTATTTGAGAAACATGCAATATTATTTGTTCTAAGTAATATTATATTTGTAGTTAGAATAATATTTATACACCTCTATAATAAAATTAAAATACCTTTTATTTCAATACCCGCATCATTAAAATGAACTAAATTATGAGAATGTACTGTAAAAAAAAAAATCCCTCATGCATATGTTCTCTTCGGACCCTTTAGTTATTGTAGAATATTTCCGGGACTAGGGGTCTTTATTTTACACTCTTTTCTTCTTCTTCTTCTTTTTCTTTTTTTATAAAGCGATGATAGACGAGAGGTTTTCGAACTTTTCGTCTAAAATTTAAATACATACAATAAGACTCATAAACTATGTAAACATATCTGTTAATAATAAAATTATTCCATGTGATTTTTCAATAGTCGATGTCAATTCTAAAGTTAAATTTGATTTATCTACTCAAATAATTTTTACATGTTACATATATTTAAATTATTAATCAATACACGTAATACAATATTCATAAACCAAATATTCCCTAAATACTAATTTACTTTTTTTAATTCGGATTCGTTTATGATAAGTAAAAATGAGTGGACACACACAATGTCAGATTTGTCTTTAAATAATTAAGAAGAAAAACGGATTCTTTATAAAACACGTTTCGATATATAGTGGAATGCATTATTCTTTTATAATTGTGTAATAAAAAATTAAAAACTGTTTATATTTTTAAAACATAAATAGCGAGTTCCTTAAATATATATTAAGGGCGTTTCAATGTCAATTTTTTATATTTTAATAAATGTCAGGTAGTAAGTTTTTAAATATATATATTTAACGAAACATTTAATCTTATACTTGATTAACCATTACTATTGTGTAGTGAGTCTTATTAAGTTGAATAACATTCTGTTTCGATTTCTCAGATAAAATACATTTTTCTATGAAGCTGCTAGAGGTCAAAACAATGCTACTTGTAGTGAGTGTAAGACTGTCATGGCTGCCGGCGAGGCGTGTTTCTTACACTGTATTAGTTATTTTTGTTCTTTTACTTTTATTTTTTTCATTATTCCCTCCTTCTTCTTATCTTTTTTACCTTGTTTGACGACAACCAGCGCTCCACATCCGGCGATTGTTGGCGACCCGATCGAGGAGCTATTGATAAATCGGTTCCACTTGAATGGAGCCATGTGACCGGAATAATCAACGCACAGCTGACATGTCGGTTCCAAGACAAATCAAAGTCTCTTGGCATTGAAATGCAACCAACACCTTGGCCTTTCAATCAAACCGTTCTGCGGCGAATCAGGTTCCTCCTTTGAAAATATTCCAGAAAAATCGTGTTCCACGTTCTTCTTAACACCGGCTTAGGTCAGGTATGTTGCTGACTGTTATTTCAGTTAAGTGTAATTGCGTGCGTGTAAGAAAACATGGGAAAATATATAATTTAAGGTTGGCATCAGTGTAAACCTCCGATAACGTGCATTGGTTGAATTGCACTTGAAGAAGGAAGTTACTTAGTTTTAAGTCAAATGTTAGGTTAGGTTAGGGTGTAATGTAGAGCTAACTCTCTTCCCACACCTCGACACATTGATCAGATTTCTTACTAATCCCATCTCCATTTTATAAGATCTAATTAACGAAATGTAGAATTCGAAGCTGCTTCGATGAACGAAGATTTATGGTTATAGATATATACGCTCTATATATTTTTTAAAATATTAAAATTTGATGTCACCCATTTCATGCCAGGTATATTCTCCACGCTAGCAAAATAATTCGATTTAAAAAAAACACACATTATGACTGAATTAATTTCTTAGCGGACAATAATTCAGAGTTAGTTAAAGGGTTTTAATTAATAATATTACTCTAAAGCATATTATTTTAAATATTTCTATATCGGAGATAGTAAGTTATGCATTTTAATATCGGCCTAATACCAGCGGGATACTGTGAACAAAACACATCCATCAATTGACTTGTGATTGTTCCAAAGTATACAATGTGTCCCAAAAGTACCTGTTCAATAACTTAAAAATCAAACGAGATTTAAAAAAAAAAATGTATAAGTGACTTCTGGTGATAAAAAACTACATTTTGGCAAATGAGATATTTTCATCTATCTCCCAAAAACGGGGATTTTTAGGGGAGCTAGATAATCTTTAATAAAAACCCCCTATCGAGTGACCCCACATGTTAAAGCGCTTATTTAGTAAAATACAACTGGGGAAGCTGAAGGTCAATATCTTGCTCATATATAAAATAGCGGCCGTTCAAATATTTTAAACAGATATTTTACTTTATTTATTTCATTAACTAAATAAGATGACGAATAAAGGATCAAAATGTAATAAAAACATTTGTGACCGTTGGTTGAAATCATAATTACCAATATTTCAAATTTAAAGTAGTATAAATTCCTACAGGGTGTAAAAAAGTGATATATTAGTTGATGTAATTTCAATAAATGTTTTACAAAATTTTTATGGCACTGACAACAAATTAATTCACCTGTTGTTAACTGGTTTTATCTAGAGCAAGTATTCGAAATGTTTCCCCTCCACAGTTATGCAATGTGCCAGTCTGTATTAGTAGTTCTGTATCACAATCTGTTAAGTTTCTCTTGGTATGAGCTGTACCTCTTCAGTTATACGTTGTCGAAGTTCATTTAGATTTTATGGCGTGGTTTTATACACCCTAGATTTGAGTAAACCTCAGATAAAATAATCAAGTTGACTCAAGTCTGGCGACTCGGCAGGCCATTCAACTGTTCCTTTATTACATATCTATCGCTTAGAAAATCTGATGTCCAGGTATGCACGAACATTTAGACCAAAATGAGATG
This sequence comes from Aphrophora alni, assembly GCA_963513935.1. Classification (NCBI taxonomy): domain Eukaryota; kingdom Metazoa; phylum Arthropoda; class Insecta; order Hemiptera; family Aphrophoridae; genus Aphrophora; species Aphrophora alni. Next base: position 72,360,271 of record OY740766.1, read on the forward strand.
GAGCTCAATCTTGTTGAAACAATATTTCGTCAGTTTGATTACTTGTAGCTTCAATAGCTGGGACAATTCATTAACTAAGAGTTGGTGGTATACATAACATTTCTGCTCAAACATTGATTTTTTCCGAATAGTGGGTGTGAGAATTTTCATCCAGTGGGGGGTTTTCATCTCCCCAGAATTGACAGTTGTGGCAATTAACATTTCCATTAAACATAAATGTAGCTTCGTCTGAGGAAACAACGTTCATAATAAAATTTTCATTATTTCCGATTCACAACATCATTAATTCAAAATATTCACTTCACCTATCGAAATCATCTTCTGATAATTTTTCCACTAGCCTAACTTTGTACTGGTGGTAGTTAAAAAAAATGTTACGGTGTACTGAAATTTTACTCATGTCATGTTTTTGAACAACTTTTCTACTTTAATTATGTTGATCTTTGAAAAGAGGTTATATACCTTCCATAGGACTCTCATCGCTAGTAGCTTATTTTGACCTGATCGAGGAATGTCCTTAATACTTTCACTCTCTTTAAATCGATGAACCTACAATTGGGGGTTTTTAAATAGGTGTGCGATTGTCATGTTCAGCATTAAACAGATCGGCAACTTCTGGAAATGACCTAATTCGGTCATCATATCATCTCATTAAAACAGTTATTATTTTCTGATTCACTCAGGTACGTTTTTAATAAATTAGATACACAGACACTAAGTCACAAATACTCAGTGAAAGAATTTAGTACGGACATCTGATGAGTAGGTAGTAATCCAATAACAAAAAGGCAGAGAAAGTTATGATAAGCTGTTTAAACAAACAAAGGCTATGGAAAGCGGGGTTTCCCAGTTGTCCAACATATCAACAAATACGACAGTAGATTTCGTGAATTTTAGGTTTTAGTGGGCTTTTCAACTTTAACAAAAAACGTAGTTGAAAGTTCTGTTTAAAAGAATTAAATACGAATCTCGGTACTTTATTGGGAATTTTATCAGCTTCGAAAAAAATCACCTTGTATTGGTTATCAATTATTTAAAGTTTTACACGTCCTGTACATTCTCAATCTGTATATTTTTCAAAATAGGCTACAATAATAGTAATTATGATTACGACATTACATTTTGATCCCATTCTCGCATTCCTATAATTTGTGTATGAAAGTAAATAAAGTAAAACAGACGTTTCAAACATTTCAACAGCTGCCATTTTAGATATTAGCAAGATATCGAACTCTAGTTTGCGCAGTTGTATTTTATTAAACATGAGGAGTCTCTCGATGGAGGTTTATATTTACCATTGTTCAATTGCCCTCCGAAACCCTTATTTTTAGGTGACAGTGTTAAAAATGTCGCATTTGCCAAAAGTATTTTTTTATCACCAGCAAGCAGATATAAAATATCTTTATTATATATTTTTTTTGGTTTTCAAGTTATTAAACCGGTCCGGGACTTTTAGGACATCTGTATATCACAAATGGTGAAAAGTAATCTTCTTATTGACATTTATGTTGTCACTATCTTCTCCATTGCATGTGTAATTGTCTGAATTAGGATATTGGTGCCTTGATGCGCCTAATAACATTATTATTTTCTATGATCACCTTTTGTTCCAGCTTCTGTCGTTGTTCCCAGAACTCTTACATATTAAACGTAACATGGGATTGTTTATGTTTTAGACCTTTATGAAAGTAGAACTATATTTTCACGCGTTCAAATGTATGTTATAAAGGTGCGATTGTCAGTTCGGCAATCATGTCTATACCTATCTCTTTAATTGGTGGTCTAGATGTACTCAAAAAAGTTTTACATTTAATTTGGATCCTAAAAGAAATGTATTTAGCTAAGTATTCCTTTCGTTTCCATATAAAGTCACCTTCGTAGTCAGGACAGGCTAGTCCTGCATAACTTGGAAGCAACTAACATTTAATGGTCGATGTTTTATGTTTGACTTCTTTTTAATTCAAGTTTTGTATACACAATTTTAGATAGTTAAGATAGTTTTATATGAGTGTGTACATACTTTTTGCTGGTGATCATTATCCATATAGCCTACGATAAATGATATAAACAAGTATTTTTAGTTCAGCAACTTAAAAAAAATATCTGTAGTAGGCCATATCTTTTTTAAATATACCCTGTTCAATATTTTATAATGCAGAATAATGCGATTTTCACAAACCCATATTTCATACGACCATCCGAGACTCAGATCTGAATTCTAATATTTTATTGTTGTAAAATTAAATTAAATTTCAAAATGGAGATCTCGAAAATTTTAATTTTAATTTTGAACAGTTGTTTTATTGAAACTGAACTTTTCCTTCTTTTCTTGAAATGTCACTATTTTTCATTTTATATTTAAATATATATATATATAATAAGCTTTGTTTATCTCCTTTTTTACCACGTACTATTTTTAAGTTGTTTGATATAATTGATATATTTACAGAATTGTAGGAAGTAACTGTAGATCAGATTATAAATTGTACGTCTTACTTATATGTTTTTTATATAATTTTAAGAAACGATAAAATGAAGAATATTTAATATATTTTCTATGACCTCTTTCAAAAGATAATAAAGTCATTTGGCTATTATAACTAAATGGTTTGTTTTGTTCCCCACTATTTCTAGAAATTTAAAAAACACGGTACTATAATACTGAAATGTACATTCCACAATTAAAAAAAAAAAATTAACCAACTTTACTAATACTATTCATCTGTATTATTTAACTTTGTTAAGTTATTTATTTAAATCTCCGAATTACGTTTCGAAAATACGTTCCACAATAGCCAATTTCCTGATACGTTCATATGCTAATTGAGTAAAGTCAGGAAGAAGGAAAAACTTCAGACTTGTCATGTTATCACTATATATATAAACGGCTTTGTCCTGACTGACTGAATGAATGACTGACAGAGAATCAACGTAGAGCAAAAACCAACAAAGATATTGATACCAAAATTTAAAGACATATTTGTATGAGGTCATAGACGCTCACTAAGAAAGGATTTTGCGAAATTTTAATTTTAAAGGGTATTAAATACAAAAAATAAAAAAGTCAATTTCATTCATTTAATTTTAAACGTCAACATACACGCGCCTAGCGGCAAAAAGATAAGACTCGAATCAAAACAAATTCTAAATCTAATATTTTCCGACCCAATTATAACTAATCCAGAAAATTGTCAATCTAAAACAAATCAAAACCTATATTAAAATTGCGCCTAAGAATTTGATTAATCCATAAAAAATAACAACACACAGTTAAAGACAAGAAAACTTAAATAATTTGTTTTTATCTAGACGTGAAAGGTCAACTTGGAAAATAACCGAATTGAAAATATAACTCCGATCTTTCGCCGATTATAAAAATACAGAAGACCTAGAGACAAAATGAGATATACAGAAATACGAAGTAGATATTTCTAAATATAAAACATCACCTGAGTTCATATAAATATTTAATAACAAAGACATAATCTGTCGAAATATGAACGAAAATCTGGAATTAAGATGGCGACCATTAGAAGCAAGACGTTAGTTATAAAATACACGCCCACAGAAGTTTGTGATTGGAGAAGAATATCGCGGGACTTTCTTTGCTGATACAAATAGAAATTATACATATATCAATATAAGATAATTTTCTTTATCCTTTGAGAGAATTTATTTAACCCTTTTCAACATTCTAAATTTTAATTGAATAATATAAAATCATATTTAAATATTATAAACTATTAACAGTTTCTTTAATAAGTAGGATCATAATTACATTTCATCTTTCCCCCAAAAAATAAACAAGATTGCATAAGAACAATGAACTTATAAAAACAATCTCTCTGTATGACTTTGTTGAAAAAGAAAAACAATTGAATAATTTTGTCAGTGTATATTTAGAAGCCATTAAGACTATATGGATGCTTTTTGGACTGTTCAGTTTTCCTAAATAATAGTATTAAAATTTATTAAATAGAACATCAGAAGATTTTAAATTAAGGCTCTAATACTTAATCATCAATAAAAAGTGTTATTTAGTGCTACATCTCTTGAAATGAACTTATATTAAGTCAAATATGGTGTTATTTTTAAAAGAAACGTCTAAAAAAAGTGTTTTATACATATTACTGGGCAGCTAGGCCTAATAAACTAAAGTTTTATTTTAACAGCTGATCGTTGGAACATTGTTGCAAGACAACTCTTGATTTTGTTTATTTAAAAAAGGTTGTTTCTCTGAGGTCACGATATACATAATAAGGTGATATTTTAACATATTTGTGAATCAGTGAAAAAGTTATTCAGTGTATTTACAATTTGAATCGTATTCAACCAAAATATTTGTTACATATTACTTATTCATGAATATATTGAATTTTCTACATTGACAAAAGTAAAAAAAATAATTTTTTAATTAATTTTTTAACAAAACTTAATTTTTATTTACTACAATAACTAGCTTTTATTAAACAACAAATCTCTGTTAGACAAATACATTATTCAATACTGATTATCGTTTAATTATATATTGAAACTTTATATAAAATATGACTGTCGACTGTTTAAATATTAATGGTAATAATGTAATGCACTCCGTAATTCCAATTATTGGAGATGGTGCGTGTTTATTTCGATCTCTGTCGTATATTGTGAATAATAATCAAGAAGGATGTTGCCTTATTCGCCAAAGAGTTGTATCGCATGTAATAGAAAATTGGGATAGATTATCAGCGTTTTCCGAAAATAATTATGGTGATAATTATCCTGATATCGAGAGTTATTGCACTCACATGTCTCAGCATTCAAGTTATGCTGGAATAATCGAACTAACAGCAGCTGGAGAAATATTTCCTTATCACTTTGAAATATACCGCAATAGTGCACTTTATGAAGTTTTTGGAAATAGTATCAATCCTACTAGACGATTGCGCTTTACTGGCACATTGTCTAAAGGTCACTTCGAAGTATATGAAATTTTAAGTGCTACACCTTCTGTAAGTAATAATGAAATTTTAACAACATTATCCTACGAAGACAATCAAATTCTAACAACCCTTCCTTCCGTAGACAATGGAATTTTAACAACTTTACCTTCCATAGACAAAAAGTCAGTTAAAAAGCGACGAGCAAGATATAGTGGCGCAACACGAAAACAGCAACTAAAATCGGCTAAGAAAACTTTTCTATTAAACAATCCTGAAGCATGTCACTTTGCTAATACCAAATACCAGCAAAATCGTCCTGAGGCTCATAGAATAGCAGCAGCAAAATATCAACAGCAACATCCTGATGTTCACAGAAAAGCAGCAGCTGCATATCAGCAACAAAATCCTGAAGTCCACAGGGTAGCAGCAGCTGCATATCAGCAGCAACATCCTGAGGTACATAGGGTAGCAGCAGCCGCATATCAGCAGAAAAATCCTGAGGTCCATAGAGTGGCAGCATCTGCATACCAGGAACAACACCCTCAGATTCATAGAGCAGCTCAAAGTTGCTATGAAGCAAATACACCTGGAGTTCGAGAAGAGAGAAGAAAACGTCCATGGACGAAAAAAATACGTTCAGCAATGGAGTATAATGTAGAAATAAATTATGACACAGATCCATATGTAAGTATAGGTTTAATGAATTCTGAATGCCAAAACTGTGGGGCTCTTAAGTGGAAAAATGAAACACCAGGAATGTGCTGCAATGGTGGAAAAGTACAATTATTAACAATTCAACCCCCACCGGAGCCTCTTTATAGTTTTTTAAATGATAGCCATCCCGAGCATTCTCATTTTATTAGCTCGATTCGTAAATATAATGGTTGCTTTCAAATGACGTCATTTGGTGCGAATAAGATTATAGAAGATAGATATATGCCGACTTTTAAAGTTCTTGGACAAGTATATCACTTAGTAGGAAGTGTGCTGCCCATACCAGATAAAGAAGCTCAGTTTCTCCAAATCTACTTCGTAGGTGAAGATGAAAGAGAAACAAAATTAAGATGCAGTCATTATCCAGGAGTCAAACCTGGAGTAGTAAAGCAATTGCAGCATATGCTCCATGAACATAATACTTATGTTAAAGATTTCAAAACTGCCTTAGAAAAACTTCCGAATGATTGTGATAAGTTTGAAGTAGTTATTCATGCTGATAGGAAACCTGCTGGTTCTCATACAGGCCGATATAATGAGGCAACATCATCTGAAATAGCTTTGGTAATTAGCGGACAGCAATTTGAAAATCGAGATATTGTTCTTCAAAGCCATGATGAGAATTTACATCGCATAAGTGAAATTCATCGTTCTTATGATTCTTTACAATATCCTCTTTTATTTTGTAGGGGTGAAGATGGCTACAGTATTAATATGCCATATCGTGATCCTACTACAAAGTTACCACTTCCTCGAGGAAAAATAACAGCTTCCGATTTTTATGCACATCGTATTATGGTGAGATATAATGACTTCAATTTTCTTCTTCATATGGGTGCACTTTTCAGTCAATTTTTAGTTGATATGTTTGCAAAAATTGAAACTGAAAGATTAAATTATATTAGGCATAATCAAAGCAAGCTTAGAGTTGAAGAATACATTCACTTAAAAGATGCAATTGGAAGAAGGGATGTAAATGCGGATCAACTAGGAATATTAGTTGTGCTTCCATCATCTTTCACAGGAGGACCACGCTATATGCATGAACGAGCTCAAGATGCAATGACATATGTTCGTTGCAAAGGTCGACCTGATCTATTCATAACTTTTACATGTAATCCGAAATGGACAGAGTTCAAAGGTGTATTATTTCGTGGTCAGAAATCTCAAGATCGGCATGACATTATAGCCAGGGTATTCCACCTTAAACTGAAAGCTATGAAAGATCTATTAGTAAAAGGCAGTGTTTTCGGTGAGGTTGAGTGCTTCATGTACACAGTTGAGTGGCAAAAACGTGGATTACCTCACGCACATATTTTGCTCTGGTTAAAAGATCGCCTGGTTCCAAGTTTAACTGATAAAGTGGTCTCTGCAGAAATACCTGATATCAATAAAGATCCTCTTTTGCACGAAATTGTTAAGACTAATATGATTCACGGTCCATGTGGTACTTTGAAAATGAATTCTCCTTGCATGAAAGATGGGCGATGCAGCAAAAAGTATCCGCGACCCTTTTTGAAAGAAACACAAACTGGAGAAGATGGTTACCCAAAATATAGAAGGTTATCTCCAGAGGAAGGTGGATTTACTGTGAAAATAAAAGATATGGATATAGATAACAGTTGGGTTGTACCTTACAACCCAGTTTTATCTCGCACTTTCAATGCCCATATTAACATTGAAATTTGTAATTCTGTAAAATCTATTAAATACATATGTAAATATATTAATAAAGGAACAGATCAAGCAGTCTTTGAATTACAAAATAAAAGTAATGAAATAAATGAAGTTAGTCAATATGAAAGTGGCCGTTATATCAGCAGCTCTGAAGCAGTTTGGCGAATACTTGGTTTCCCAATTCATGAGCGATATCCTACCGTTGTTCACCTTGCTGTACATTTAGAAAATGGTCAAAGAGTCTATTTCACTTCAGATAATTTAGCTCAAAGACTTAATAATCCACCTCAAACCACACTTTTAGCCTTTTTTGAGTTGTGCCAAAAAGACGAATTTGCCAAGACCCTGCTTTATTCAGAAGTTCCATCTTATTACGTTTGGAAAAATAATAAAGTTTTTGAAAGGAGAAAAAGGGGCGTAAACGTTGAAAATTGGCCAGGGATAAAAAAGGACACAGCACTAGGAAGAGTATATACGGTGCATCCAAATAATGTCGAATGCTACCATCTAAGGTTATTGCTGCACGTAGTTAGAGGTCCAACATCTTTTGAATACCTTAAAACAGTCGACGGCATCATTCATCCAACATTTCAGTCTGCGTGCAAAGCTTTAGGTTTATTAGAAAGTGACGAACAATGGAATGACACATTACAAGAAGCAGCTTTGTGTGATTCACCGTATAAAATGCGACAAGTGTTTGTTGTGATGTTGGTGTTTTGTCACATATCTGACCCTTTAAATCTTTGGGAAAAGCATAAAGATAGTTTAAGCGAAGATTTCAAACGTGAAATAGAAAGAGCAGTTCAAGATAGAGTACAAGGTTTTATGAAAGAAGTATATAATAAATGCTTATTATCAATCGAGGATGGTGTGATGGCGTTAGGAGCAAGTGGTTTAAAACAATATGGTTTGCCACAGCCTACCAGAAGTGAGGAATTCTTTAACAATTTTGATTATTTAACAGAAATGAACTACAATTCAGAAGAATTGGGAAAAGTAGTAAGGAATAACGAGGAATTATTAACTCCAGAACAACGAAATGTATATCAGGAAATTGTGAATAGCATAGAATCCTCCGAGGGGAAAACATATTTTTTAGATGCACCAGGTGGTACTGGAAAGACATTTTTAATAAATTTATTATTAGCAAAAGTGAGAAGTAATAAAAAAATTGCTTTAGCTACAGCGTCTTCTGGGATTGCTGCCAGTCTTCTAGAAGGAGGCAAAACTGCTCATAGCGCTTTTAAATTGCCTTTAAATTTGAATTATGCGGGAACTCCTAAATGCGGAATTTCTAAACAAAGTAATAGGGCCAAAGTATTAAAAGACTGTCACCTTATAGTTTGGGATGAGAGCCCCATGATGGATAAGGGAGGTTTTGAAGCTTTGGATGCAACACTCCAAGACTTAAGAAACAACAAATTATTAATGGGCGGAGTTACTGTTTTACTAGCTGGAGATTTTAGGCAAACGTTGCCTGTTGTACAAAGAGGAACACGCGCTGATGAAGTGAAAGCATGTATCAAGTCATCGCGTTTATGGCCTCGAATAAAGAAATTATCTCTAAAAACAAATATGAGAGTTCATTTAAAAAATGACTCTTCAGCAGGTGCTTTTTCTGAACTCCTGCTTAAAATAGGAAATGGACAATATCCAGAAGAAACAGGAAAGGTTGTAATACCAGAAACTTTAGGAAAAGTAGTTAATAACTTAAATCAGCTTATAAATGCCGTTTATCCTGATATTTATAGAATTAAGGAAAAAACGATGGAATGGTTCAGTGAGCGTGCAATTTTATGTCCAAAAAATGACAGAGCTGCTGAAATTAATGATAAATTACTTGACTTATTCCAAGGGGAAATAGTAGAATACAAATCAGTTGATAAAGTGATAGAAACAGATGAAGCAGTTAATTATCCAGTAGAATTTCTTAATTCGCTTAATCCACCTGGATTTCCAGCACATAAACTTCGTCTTAAAGTAGGAACGCCAGTGATGTTATTACGAAATTTAAACCCTCCAAAACTATGCAATGGAACTAGACTACAGGTAACTGCTTTAAAGAAAATTTTTATAGAAGCTACAATATTTACTGGTTGTGCTCGAGGTGAATCTGTTTTTATACCTAGAATACCACTAATCCCGTCCGAGTACCCTTTCCAGTTTAAAAGACTTCAATTTCCTCTGAAGATATGCTTTGCTATGTCTATTAATAAATCTCAAGGACAAACATTAAAATTTGCAGGAGTTGATTTAAGAGAAGACTGTTTTTCTCATGGTCAATTGTACGTTGGTGCTTCTAGGGTCAGTTCTTCTAATAATTTAGTGATTTTAGCACCTAAAGGGAAGACAACAAATGTAGTTTACAAAGAGGTCCTAAATACTAAATAAGTACATTTTTAGTTCAATTTTTTTATTTTAATTGTAAAATAATTAAATTTTTCTTTAGTATTTTATAATATTAATTCTTAAATAGAATAAAATAATTAATCTATAACTAGAATAATTACGAATTTTTGTTGTTGTTTACTTTGCCTTTTGATATTTTTCAACTTTAGTAACTTTAAGTTATTGATGAATAAACATGAAGAAAATAACAGATTTAGAAAAAAATATTCTTTTTCTGAAATTACTCTATCATTCAATTCACAAATTCTGTATTCTTAAATATTACACACTACATTAAAATTAGCCGGATTAAAGTAATATTAAACTTTTTTATCAAAACATGCGATTTAATAAATGTATAGATTACAACTTGAATGATTCGCGGACAAAGCCGAAACGGGAGATGCTAGTCTGTTATAAGACGGAATATACAGCTGTGCAAAGTTAACAAACAGGAACTATACGGTATTCTGTGAATTTGGAAACGACAATTAGGAATCGTCCTAATGACCCGTATTGTATTTCCAGTTTAAAGTATTGTGTGTCTAATAAGAGAGGTAACAATTACCCTTACTTGGGGAAACTGCTCTAATGTAACACGGGACATAATTATAAATCCACTAGTGAGGGTCGGAGAAAAAATAATCGATTTATGAAGGTTTTAATTTATAAACAACCGTTACTTTTCGAAAGCAACTGTCGCCCTACGGTTTGCATATACAACTTGTCTCTCAAAGATATATTTCTATTATTTCTATTAATAACCATGAGTGTTTATGCGTCTGTTGTACTTTTATGTTAAAGAGGATGATTTGAAATCAGCTTTTTCGTAAAAAGCCTCTTTGTATAGGAAAAAATATTAAGTCCATTGGACTGCTTTTAGTAGTAGATTTACGTTAATATAAAAGGGTAAAGGTTAAGTGTGAGGTAACAAAACTGTCACGAACAGGTTTGGCTAATATAATAAGGCAGTGAAGAATTTATAAATACACAAAGCAGTGTTCAGCCTCGTCTAGTGTTAAAATTTAAACATGAACTTGACTGAAGCCGAGATGTCGACTCGACGATTATGTTTATATTTATTATTATTCAAGAAAACTGTTTAATTTTATTATAAAAACATAACCTAATCTAACCAGGGTGTTTTGTAATAAAAAATATGATTTTACAAATACAGCTGATATTAGGTTAGTTGTCATGAAAACAATGTTTCGTCCAAAAGGCTTAGATTTTGTACATTTGCGTTTTACTTCTTCACTGAATTAAGTATTGAAATGGGAAAACAATTGATTATCAGAGGTTAATTATTATATTATATTCATTTTTATATCGCATAAATTTATTTTATTTTAAAACATCTGTGTGTATGTCCCTCTGTAACTGTCTTCATTAAAACCATTTGACAGTTAGCTAGAGTTTTTGGAACTATTAAAAAAGCACTTCAAATATTATTTTTTAACAATTATTATAGCAGTAAATAGTGATTACGAGCATTTTCTTGTAAATCCGCGTCTAAAGTCCTGTAAACAAATGTATTATTCGTCATTTATCCAACAAACAAATCATAAAATGATGTTTTGGTAAACTTTTTTTTTAAATTGTGTCTCTAGAGATTTCTATTGAATATTGGCAGACTATGCATATTAAAACCCAAAATGATCGTTAAATTCTCCAGTAAATATACATCTCTGAACTAATTCTAAAAACTTGAAATGAACCAACCTTAGTAATAAATATAACATTCGATTACAATTAACTCTGTCATAAGGAACCTAATGAAGGCCCTGTTTATAGGCCTACTAATATTGTCGAATAGCCGACAAAACAGAAGATAACTAGTAAAGGTTCAACTAGGGAAAGCTACACCACTTACAATTTATGCTTTAATGAGGAGGCAGACGAAGGCTTATAGGACTAATATTATTCTCAAATAGCCGACACGATAGAAGATACTTAGTAGAGGATCAACAAAGGAACGTAAAATAAGTACAACGATTTTGCCATGAAGAAGCAAACTAAGGCTTATATGATCATTACTGTTCTCAAATAGCCGACACGGTATGAGTTACTTGGTGAAGGTTCAATTAAGAAACGTTATACCAAGTACATTTAACTTTGTCACGAGGAAGCAAGTTATGGCTTATAAGACTACTACTATTGTCAAATAGCCGACACCATAGAAAAAACTTAGTTTAGGTTCAAATAATTGACGCTACACCAAGTACAAAATAATATCTTTGTCATGAAGAAACAAACGAAAGCTTATTGGACTACTACTATTGTCAAATAGCCAACACAATAGAAAATACTTAGTTTTGGTTCAAATAATTGACGCTACACCAAGTACAAATATCTTTGTCATGAAGAAACAAACGAAACCTTTTAGGACTACTACTATTGTCAAATAGCCGACCCCATAGAATAAACTTAGTTTTGGTTCAAATATTTGACGCTACACCAAGTACAAATATCTTTGTCATGAAGAAACAAACAAAACCTTTTGGACTACTACTATTGTCAAATAGCCAACACAATAGAAAATACTTAGTTTTGGTTCAAATATTTGACGCTAGACCAAGTACAAATATCATTGTCATGAAGAAACAAACGAAACCTTATAGGACTACTACTATTGTCAAATAGCCGACACCATAGAAAAAACTTAGTTTTGGTTCAAATATTTGACGCTACACCAAGTACAAATATCTTTGTCATGAAGAAACAAACGAAAGCTTATAGGACTACTACTATTGTCAAATAGCCGACACCATAGAAAAAAACTTAGTTTTGGTTCAAATATTTGACGCTACACCAAGTACAAATATCTTTGTCATGAAGAAACAAACGAAAGCTTATAGGACTACTACTATTGTCAAATAGCCGACACCATATAAAAAACTTAGTTTTGGTTCAAATATTTGACGCTACACCAAGTACAAATATCTTTGTCATGAAGAAACAAACGAAACCTTTTAGGACTACTACTATTGTCAAATAGCCAACACAATAGAAAATACTTAGTTTTGGTTCAAATATTTGACGCTACACCAAGTACAAATATCATTGTCATGAAGAAACAAACGAAACCTTATAGGACTACTACCATTGTCATATAGCCGACACCATAGAAAAAACTTAGTTTAGTTATGAATATCCAGTTTTTCATAGAATTATACGTTTTGAGGTCCCCTGGATATCCGTTTGTAGTTTGTACAGATATCACGTAGATAATCTTTGCTTAAATTTGACGTGTCTACAAATTTTACCCTTATATTATGAGATTCAGATTTTTTTAATAACTCAAAATTTATTGGTAAATGCTAAAAAACTAAATTTAAAATATTGACTTTCATAAATTTGATCTAAAGATAGATAATACAGCTATTAAGGTACTAAATATAACTTACTATTATCCATCTTCCCAGAATTGGCTTCTTTTACATTATTTTATTGAAAAAATGAAAATGACTAATGACTACCGTCCTATAATGTAAAGTAATTAAAAATCTGCGCAGCTTTTCGGTTGAAATTTTGTAGTTACATTTAAGGATAATGTTTTAAAGATAAAAACAAATATCATCGTCCATGGATCTTTCATAAAAATTTAATTTCTCAAGCACTGCCTATTTCGATAAAATTTTGGTGAAATGTGAAGATTATTGGTCCTAATTGTAAATAGTGAAATGTAGGATTCAGATGTATAAATAGATCAATATTTTCCAAAGAAAAATTCAAAACCGTCAATAAGGATCTCTTATACCAACCTATCTCCCATAAAAATGCATGGATTTTAATTCAGTAATGAAAAGTATAACAAACACACAGAACACAATTCTCATAAAAAAAAATACGCCTAAGTATCAGACGCGTTTCAACGACAAGGTTGTCCTCTTCAGTGATACATCAGCTACACCAACCAAACCACAACTAATACAGTAATGAAAAGTATATTTTTGCATTGTTTAATAAATCACAATAATAATTCGCAACTGTTTACTCTCGTACTAAGAGAACTTGTCATTGCTCCGATGTTAGTTGTCCTTCAGATGCCTACTTTAAAGTTTACATAAACTAAAACAATACTGACGTCACTACAAAAGTCTTTTATCATTACAGTAGCAAAAGCGTCGAGTCTGTTTGAAAAGCGTGGAAACTACGACATCTGTATTGTGTTATGTATAAATAATTCAGCCTAACAATACGGAATAATGTCAGTAACAACGAATGTTTCAATTGTTACTTCAATATTCGAGTTGTAAGCAAAGCATAGAGATATTTGATTGACATATACAACAACAATGGTTCCCTGAGTGCTTCGTAAACAACTTTAGTTACTGACAAACTAGGTAGTGGTAATTAGTGCGGGGGAGAAAGTATGCCTTTTAAACAATCTAATATTTGTTTCATTGCTATTTTATTTCTATTTTTGTGTATTGATAACGAGGAACAAAAATTTTGTTTAACTAATTTAGTAACATATGATGCAGAAGATGTTTTGTATTTAATCTATAATAATAATACAATTATTGACCTTTACTTATCCTTGTTCTTTACATCTGTTGTAAATTAAAAAGTTTAAAAAAACTGTGTACAAATATTACAAACAATTTCTCAAAATACTAAATACCAAGTAGTGACAATACCATTATAACCAAACCTTAATATTAGTTTTTCTCAAAATATTTTCCATCGATTTTTTCTAAATATTACTAAAATGTGAATATTTAGTACAAAAAAATAACTTTTTGGTCGTCAGTTTGGCGGTTATTGTTTAAAAATGGATTATAAACTATGAAATTTTGGTATATTTGAATTGTAACGAGAGATACAGAGACAGTTTTTAATCGGAATCTTCCGAATTGAGGTTTTTGGAAATATAATGACTAATAATTTTTTTATCAAAAAATGGCAATTTGATTAAAATGTTTAAAGGTATTTTGAAAACAATTGAAACCTGTAATTATGTTAGTTACCATTACACCTCCAAACTATGCTCAGATACAAGATTTAATCTAAATTTGTACTGTAGATCACTGTATTTACGATAGAACGATCATCACAAGTATCTTTTTTTATGGTTACCAGGAATACCTCAAAACATACATTTCCGCAAAAACATTTATTTATTTAGCCATTACCAATTATTCTCTATAATGTATCTACCGGTATTTGAGAATGTAAAAATCGAATGAAATTTAGTATTTTTTATAAATTTATCAAATGATATTTTTTTATAATTCTAATAATGGGATTTTTTAGGACTAAAATAATGTGTAATAAACAAGTTAAATGCATATTACTGTAAAACTTGTTTTGAAATATTCGACTATATGTTCATAGTCTATTTCATCTTATTGGCCATTAACTCTCAACCCGGTGTTTTGGAGAGACGGCAGGAAATGCGTTTCTGATTTTTAGGATTTATTTCAAGTTTTGATATGTGAGAGGAAGACAATTTGTTGAATGAGTGTCCAGATATTATTTAATTTTGTATTTCAGCACCTTGACGGAGGGAAGACGGGGACGGAATAATACACAAAATTTATATTAAATCTTAGACCCTAATTCTTTATTACACACTTTATCATAATTTTGTAAAATTCAATGTCATGAACTGGTAATTTGAAATGTGTTTAATTATAGAGACACATGCATTAAAACTGTACCTATTACACTGTGGTTTATCTAAAAATCAACCAAAGATTCTAAATAATCAAAACAAATAAAAAATGAATACCTGGAAATGACTATAATTGGCACGTAGTTTAGTTTTTATTTTAATTAGTAAGTATCCACTAATTTGTTTATTTTTACAACTACTTTAATAAGAATTAATATTGATCAGTTTAACGAAATGCCTACCTAAAGTTCCAGGTATCCTCATATTTACTGCAAGCTCAGTACCTATAGACTCATGGCTGGGTGACGGTGAAGACATCAGTTTCCTCTTTCTTGGTCTACCCTTGTGTACAGTGGAGGCAGTCCAATGTGCTGGTGATAGTGCTTCTAACTCAACAGAACCGCAGTAATCCCTATGGCGTAGAAGTTCATAGTGTGGTCTGCAGTAGACTAATCCATCTCTCATTCCGAAGTAGTCACCTTTAGTCAAGAGAACTCTACAAGATGCGCAGGAGAAACAATGGAGATGGTATACAGCGTCTCTAGCTCTCATCACTAACTCACTGGCCGAAATCCCAGCTTGACAACGGCTGCACCTCTTCACAGCAAATAATCTGAGACAATCCATATAACTTGGACTAATTAAGTTTATAATGTTACTTTTAATTAAAATAAGTTATTTTAAACTTTAGTATTTTTTTTGTTATTTCAATATTATATAAACTACTAAAGTGAAGGTAAATGTAAAATAATAGTGTAAAGCATTGATTAAAACAGCTCTTGTTTAATTTACACTTATTTTTTTTAATATTTCCTTTCAGTACGTTATAACAGGATTATATAGTGCAAATATTTACAAATATTTGTTATCTCTACTACTTTAAAAGATGCTTGTCAGTACAAATTAGTGAAAAGTTTGTGGTATAGAACCAAATAAGTAAACTTTTTGTATGGACGATTACCACTCCATTCATGTAAAATATAATTAATTGGGCATTGGCAATCTGGTAATGGCCTCTTTCAGTCACCGGAGCGGGTACATTGTCAATTGATATTTAGTAAAAATATGTTAAAAAATGGAAGGAAACTTAATCACCTGCATTTTATCAGATACTTCGTTTTTGTAATTCATTATCTAATAACAAACTTAAAGGTATCTGACGCATTTGAGGGTAATTTTTTTAACGAGGGATTGTCTTTATGGGTTGAAAATATTAAATGATTCGTCAGATTATTTCATTAGGTTTATCCATTATGATTCCTTAATAGCGCATTATATATGACACGTAAACATAATGCCCCTGATTATGATATTATTTTTATCTGAAGCATAGAGGCGTTGGTTGCTATTCTTGCCGAATCTAAAATAGCGAAGACTTGTTTTCTGGACCTGTTGTCCTCGTGATAGATTAAAATAGATTGTATTTATTTTACAGCCCACCTGTAAAGCGTGCCTAAAGTCATGACATTTCATTCCCACTAATATTGTCTAAATTTAATTGGTTTTTACACGACCATGCCAACGAACGAGTATAGAAAAAATGATTTTTATATTAATTTTTTTTTCCCGTTATAAAAATTATTTAATAATATTTTACGAATTTACCTAAACACGTGAAAAAACATTTCTGAAAACCTAAAATGTTTGAATGATGGAAGTTCAAAATAAATACAGAGAGCATGTGATAAAACACTAATTTTATTCTAATCAGATGTTTCTCTCTATACAACAAACGTCAAATCTTAGGTGGGTAACCTTGAGAATTCTTTAATTCCCTTCTGGATTTATACAGGATTAATAAATGTTTTAAACCATTTGAACTTAAAACTAATATTTTGCACTAAATATTATTGACAATTTAATTGTAAAAAAACTTTTGTTTTATACATTTAAAAACAAAACAAAAACGATGTTTTTGAACATAAATAATGGATCCCCTGTCCCCTATCGCTTTTAACTCCTTCAAATATGTACCATGCGTCAGATATTCACGTTTTCGCAAGTAGAGTATCAAAAATAATGAGTTACTTCTCAGGTTCAAATTAATACAAATTACGTAGTTACACCACTTTTTTCAACATTTACAGTTTCGGTCTCTATGCTTCAGGTAGGAATATTTTCGATATTAAGGGATCGTAATAATATAAAAGCAAATTCAATAACTGAATGTAATTGAATTCTTTATTACATGTTATTGACGAGTTTTCCCTCGTGGGGCTTCAAGAGGTGAATTTTTTAGATCATGACTACACAATTTATCATATTTTATATACTTTTATGTAGTTGACATGGATCATAGTCATTTGGTCTCTAGCTTCTGTACAAGTTTCAAACTTTGAATCACATGGGCCTGGAGTTAATCTTATTATGTCGCATTAGAATGAAAATGACTATTTTATGACTGACACAGATATATGAAGTTTTGTATTTAAAACGCTATGGAGTACTGTGTAGAGTACTGTGCTATGGAGTACAAACTATGATAGAATACAATTCCCATAAATCTTAAACATACATTTCTATTCTTAGGACAAATTTACAACTAATTCATAATTGTCTGACCTTGGCATAACTACCCTGGCAATGAATTTTAATTCACCATTCTTTATTTAGTCACTATACACAATGGATAACACTACATTAAAACGTATAGTCAATGTAACTGCTTCGAAATTTCAACCCATTTTGTAATTTCAGTTTTACAAAAACACTAAATATACAAGTTATAAAATGATAATTAAAACATTACGAGCCTTAACTCCAATATACCATTTAACATTCTCCATTATGAAACAAAAAACACTCAGAGCTATTTCATTTAAAAATTAAATAAATAAATTGTGCTAAATTGCCTCGTAATAGTGAAGCGCGCATACTCACAACATTTAAACTATTTTTCGTAATGTAAGACCAATGTAAATGTTTCCAAAATTCGCTTAGATATGTTTCTTTTCTTTAGTAAATAAAAGCACGTAATAAATAATAGAGCAAAACCCTTTCAAACTACCAATATCTTTTATGAAATAAAAATAGTTTTGATATCAAAACGTTCAACGATCTGTGATAATAAAAAATATAAAAATATGCTAATTGAATCTAATGGGTCTAGTAGTTCTTGTTTGTGAAGTGAATACAAATGAACGTTATTATTAAATGTTATCACAGTTTTTAAAATTAAAAATCATAATAATATGAAAGTATTATAAATAACTTGATACGGTGCATTCAACTTTTGCGACATGTTCAGTCACATTTTAGAATCCGAATATTATACATAACTATCTATCATACCAGCACGAAATTATATGCAAAATAATATCTCTTTATACATTAACAGCATTCTCTTCAAGATAATGTTTCTATTAGAATTTCATTATGACAGGCTATCT
The DNA here is from genome assembly GCA_963513935.1 of Aphrophora alni. Lineage (NCBI taxonomy): Eukaryota > Metazoa > Arthropoda > Insecta > Hemiptera > Aphrophoridae > Aphrophora > Aphrophora alni. The sequence goes on from OY740766.1 coordinate 72,378,984, forward strand.
ACAAGTTAGTTTCCACGTATGAGACGTAACATCAAGGTGTATTTTCGATGACATCTGATATCACACCGCACGATGTTTTTCATGTCATGTGATATTACAACAGACTACTTTAATGACTGAATAATAAAGGAGTTTAATATCTCCATGATAACGAAAGGGTTTTGAAGCACGCGCAGAACTGTGCAGATTTAGAGACCAGGTGATGTCGTAGATTAGGCAGCGCGCACGTGACGACCACGTGTACTAATTATTGCCTAACGAGTGATCAGTGATCTGGTTATGTTAGTTACCAAGTCAACCGTAGTTCTGAGCAACATTATCAATGAATTATACACAGGTCGGTTGGTATTTTTATTCACAATTAAAACTAGAAAAGAGATTTCAAAATTATTTTAGTGTAACTAAATAGGTTGTGGGAGAATTAAGTGTATTTTGTTTTCTATATTTGAAAAAATTCACATCAATGAAAACCAATTGACAGATTCTCTTAAAACTATGGTGCCTATGTGGAAGTTTCAGAAATATAAACTTTATTAAATTTAATTTATTTACTTATATATAACTGAAATGAAGACGGTTAAAACAAATAAACCAAGGGAAAAGTAAAACACGAAGCAATTAAATATTTTAAATTAAATATACACTGTCAGCATTATTAATTATTATAGCATGTTCTTAAATGTAACTCCTATAGATTAGAAAAAAACTGATATCTTATGTAGTTTTTTATTATTCATTGTTTGGATTAGGTGCTAATAAAAACAAATTTATCAGGCTGTTTTTCCTGTTTGTATATAAAAATTATGTTTCCCAGAATACATAAACGATAAAAAATATAGTTATTTAAAATTTAAATTAAGGCAGTAAAATTAAAATTTTAGGTTTAGCCAATGAAAACAGAGAATATATTTAAGTTATCCTTGTTCAATATAAAGTATAATACAATAGTAACTTCCTTGATGTTACTTAAAAACCAGTAAATTCTATAACATCGACTATTAATGAATGTAACAATTTAATTTGTGCAATATGTTTTCCATCATAGTACTCTCTTTATTTATATACATGATAACTTTAAATAAAAATTCTAGTTCTATAAAAAAAATAAAAATCTGTAGCTAACGTAGCAATAGTGATAATGGTCTTTATTTCTCTGTACTATTAACTCTCTTTTTTAAGTTCTATTTATACTCATAGATAATAATTATTACGAATGTTTACATCATCCTATTATAATTCTTCATGTCTGTAAATGTATGTATTTGCCTTTCTTAGATTTATTATATAGACTAGGCTTAACGCCTGATTGGTTCTGGTTAGGTTATTCAGAAGATGGGATCCACTCGAAACGTGTTATATCTTTTGTTGAATGATTATTGATTATTTAAAGCTATGATATTGTATTTATAATCTAGGCCATAGTAATGATAATATGTAATTAGACATAGATTTGTTACATAAAACATTAATAACATCCCATTAAATAACTAAATCGAAAATAATTACAGTCAAATGAACAACAGTTATTAATACCACAATTCAAATTGTAACATTTAAAAATGAAATGAAATTATTATTTTCTGGACATATATTTTTAACACAATTTTAAAATTGGAAGTGAAATAAATAAAAAATGATCTAAAATCAAAATATTTGGGTCTAGCACATGGATGAAAGGGAATGGTGAAAAATTAGTAGGCCTAGTTGTTTTATTTACATACATATTTGTGATTTAATAAAAATAATAAGAAATGTCATTTTATTGAACACACTATAGTTATTACCCTTAAACTAAATTAGCAACCTCTTATTTTTTTTTATCGTATCTCTGGGAGTTCTTTCTTCCATTAATAATATTTTTTCTTTTTTCCTATGTAATTTCAAAATAAGACTTGTCGCAAATAATGACATTCAACATAATAATTAACTCATAGACCAGAATTAAAGGGATTGTGCCATTGGAATGAATTTTTGTTTACTGTTACTGTGGGCTGCAATAAGAGTGCACAAGAACTATAAAAGAATAATAAATGAATTAGAGTTTAAAATTCGTAAACTCATAAACAAACTAACCAGGAATTTTTAAAAGCTCTAATCACTGGAAAATGTGAACTTAAATTTAATAAACTGTGCGGAAAATACGCTAATAAAAATGCTATTAATAAAATAACATATTTCAATATTTGTGTTTGATCATGAAATTTGAAAATTAATAATTCTTTAGTTCAAATATGCAAGGTTATTAAAACAGGATATCACTACCATCCTATCGTATACATAGTTAGCATTGGTTATTTACGGTCTTTTATGTTCGAGAAATAGTAAAGTAAGTAAAAAATTAGACATAACCTACCAAACATTGACTAGCAAGTTATTCTAAAGACAAATAAATATTCACATTACTACAATAAGGGAAATATTAAAGACTATTTTTGCAAATGAAATGTATTGCATTTAATCCTTCTCATAACAATCAGCCTAAGATAATTAACTGTAATGAGCTACGCTAGGGTCAATGTCAGTGAGGTATGTGTCCATGTAAAAACTGAAAATTATGATTTCCTCATTGACATTTGTTTTACACAAATAATATATTTTTTGTGGAAAATTGAGTTTTAATTGATTTGGTGAGTGCTAAGATAGTGATTACATGGTAGGGTGCTTCGTTTTATCCATTTGTGACATGATCCAACGATTTTATATAACATATTTGGGTAAAGTACTGAAATCAGATAAAACTCGCAATATTAAAAATCTAAATATAAGGCTAGAAACATACGAAGATTAAACCTCTTCCGGCTAATCTGCGGTTCTATTCAAATTTTCAGTTTTTCGTTGAGTTTTTGACGTTATTGAAAAAAGCAACATTCTTAGATTGTATAACTTAATCTAAATAAATATTACTAAACCTAAGCTCCAAAATTTTCCCGTCCATGACGATTTTAATGATATTCTAGATATTTTAATGATATTTTAAGTATTTCGTACTTTACCCAAATAAATTTACAAAGAAATTATATAAATTCCTGCTTTACTCGAAATTGTTAGGAAATATGTAAGTTATATCCGGATAAACCTCCAACTAAAAGGTTACCGTAATGTAACTGTAATATTATTTAAACAACTTTTTGCAAAATGTTTGTTTATTTATAGTCTTTAAAAAGGCAAGTATTAAATATAAACATTCAAAATATGGTTTACATAATTCTAAAAATTAACATAATCTAACCTACAAGACTTTCAATTATTTATTTAAGGAAAGTTATATATATGATAGGAAAGTAATGATTAATATATATAAATTTCAAAAATTTATTACAAAATTGTCTGACACGTGGTATCATATTCACAAACAAACAATAAATATTTTTTATTCAGACATCAATTTTTACAATATCAATATTTGCATATGAAAATTCTCCTATAATGAGCTCTTTCAGATTTAAACTTGTAAAAAGTTCAAAGAAAATTAATTGTGCTTTTAATACTTCCTTGGGTTTTCACGGAGAATTGTAAAGTATTTTTTACACAAATTGTACGCTTTATTTATTTTTTTTGTTTTCTGTTTTTTTTATTATTATTATTTATCTCTCTAAATATTAGTTTATTCTATTTGTTCTTTCGAGATCTAAATACTTCTAATGTTATATAACCTAGTTCTTATATATTTGATTAATTCATTTATTGTTAATGGAGCTAAAGAAATTTAGAAAATACCAATTTATGTAAACAATTAAGTTAGAGACAACGACGTTGTTTGTTTTACCACGATACTCACACAATTTGACATTATCTATAAACTTTCGTTGCACATAAAAATACATACATATGTTTCTGAAAATTTTAACTTGTTTATAAAATAAAAAATTATGTTTAACTTTCGAATATAACTAGGGCCTATGTATATATTATTATACATACCTATTCTCAGAGATTAGCGGTAACCGATTGGGGGAAAAGATATAGTGTATTTTACAAAAAGTTATAGCCTATTAACTCTGTGTGGCGTATTATTTAAAATGATATTGTTCCTAAATTACATATGTATATATCGTATGGTTAAAAACTGATTTTTTCCTCTCAAAGTTAAGGCTATAAGTCGGCAAAAATTATAATAAATCATGTTATTTGTAAACACTTTTAACATAAACTAATATATAATTTAGCTCGCTACACTGAATTCAGTTTAGTTGTTTCTTATTTTTTTAAGTAGGCCTAGTTGCATTCCAATTTCGTAGTTTTTAAAACACTAAAACGCACCAGGCGTGAGGTCCAGATTTGCTGTATAAAGTTAAACTTTTACACTATTCGCAATACATAATACACAATACAAAAACATAATTAAATATAAGTCAATGGTAAGTAAGTTATCTGGTAAAAGTAGAACCGTAAGGACAACATGAGAATGTGGCCACATCTATTCATAAAATTACTGCCATTGAACCATGTTTAATTATATTGTGTGTTATTTGTTGTGTATAAAGTAGAGGTTTATAATTTTTATAAGGTGTATAAAGTTTTAATTTTAAATGAAATATCAGTACTTGTGATAAAGCCACTTTGTACGGGGAAACCACGGTGTAATGATTTAAACAAATGTATTTATTTTATAAATAAAATAATACACGTTATTATCTCACAGCGTAATATATCTTATGAGATAAAATTATTTATAAAAAATAATATTAAACATATTAAAAAAACTATCTAAAAGACTGAAACTTGTTACAAAACTGTCTTTAGCGACCAAAACTAAACTTGAGTAATAGGCTAATAAGGAGAGCGAGAGACTGCACTTGGGCAGGGTCCTGCATTCTTAGAAAAAAGAAAATCCTTAAAATGTCACTATTTTATTTTTAAGCACTGCATAAATCATTTACTAATACTTGTTAGTTAATTACAAATAAAATATAAGATGTTTAAAGGAGAATCGATGTTTATGAATCTCGTTTTACGAAAGCGTTTTGGTATAAATCAGGTGTGGTTTTAAATCAGACATAACCAAACAACCCTACCAATATCCTACATACATATTTGATTATATTCACCACAGTTTTGTTGACATTGAGGTGTGCGGGTTGCGGCATTACAGGCGCTGCTCATTTACAACCACTGTACGGTAAACAAATATCGTTGTTGTTATTTCAACCCCTTCCACTGTTTGTTTACTCTGTATACAGTTTAGCCTTACCTGTCGACAATAAATTACTGTTTGGATAGGGTGAGGTGTCTAAACTAAAATATTTATCAAAATTTTTATCAGAATTGAAAACACTCAACATCAAATATTTTTCTAATAGTAGTTTCTTAATACGTGTGATGTGGAATGTTAAATTTAATGATACGTATATAAAACATGATTTTAATATATTTTTAATGTTTTTTAAAATGAATTCGAAGAGTCAATGGTTAGGCCTACTCATTTACTTACATAATATTTTTTAGTACAAATTGTGTAGAAAGTAAAAAAGTAGTCAGTAAATAATGACAATATTAAGTAAAATTATTTTAACTTAATCAAATAAAACTTCAAAACTGAAACTCGTTACTAAAATAATTACTAAACTTACATTTTTCTAAAAGTGTATTTTACTTGTAAAATAAGTTCAATTTCCCAGCTCTCATGAACAATAGTTCTAGATATTTCCGTATTATTTGGTATTAAAAATGACTATAATTTACTTTCATTAAAATTGAAGTGATAAATACTACTAGTGGAAACTCTAAAGTGACGAGAGGAAAAAGATCTTTAGAGAAAAAAAGAGCAGAACAGAACAGGAAACGAATAATAGTAATTTCTATGAAATAGGCCTATACCACGGTGGCTAAGCCGCTCATCAAAAATGAGTAGTAGTTAGTTGTGTGAAATATATTTATAGTAAAAATAGATAATTCCAATATATGTAGCCTAACCTCCCCCCTCCCTCCCTTTAGACATCTAAAGCAGTTTACTTGTGCTTTACCTCTTTCAGTTGTTAATAAATAAGCGTTTCAAATGAAATTGACACATTTATTAAGTTTTTTCATAGGAAATTTTATACGTCTTAATACCAAAATATTTCAACATAAGCAGGGTTTGAAAATGGCTGCCGGAGTCTTTAATAGCTATTATAACATATCAATTAAAAGCATAAAAGCTCGTTTATATTTAGAGATACAGATTGAACTATAGGAATCGACTAGTTTAATAATACTCTTAATAAAAGTAATATATATTGAGAAAAAAAATAAAACTGTAACATATAAAAACTATTTTTGGTAGTTGTGAAATAATAATAATATTTATATATTTGTAACATAAAAGTACATAGTGCATGCAACACATAAAAAACACATATTTTACTATACAAAGAGAAAAAAAGCAAAACTATAAATATACTGAAATCAATAAAATTTAATTTTAAAAATTATTCCCAGAGCTACAATATTATAAAAGGGAAATATAGGAGGTCATAGCCTGTTTTGGACTCTCCTTCATTTGTAAACGTAAAATAGCAAAGTCAAACTGTGTTATTTATTTCAAAATTATATCTGTAAACACTGAAAACAAAATCAAAAAAGAATGAAAAATCTTAACAATTAGCCTATTAATATTTTTTCACAGCTCAAAGCAAAAAACATACACCCTAATACACATACAGACTCACTCAGCAATTAATAATTCCTTCCATCATACTTATACATAATAATACTTACATATTCACCTTCCATACTGTAAATCTTAAATTATTCTTACTAACGTTAACAAATTGTTATAAAAAAATTTCATGGTTTAACCAAAAGAGAAACTTTTTACTTTGTTAATTGCTCATATTTTTAATGGCATCAGGAATTAGAATATACATCCTTAGTGTAATATCCATAGTGTAATAGTTTGTTTACTATGTGAACAAGTTGTCATCAACATTTAAAACGTTCTTCTTATAAATAGTTTCATTTCAATTAAGTAGGCCTACTTTTGTAAAAAAAAAAAAAAAATTCACATATTTTTAATATAATAAAAGCCCTAAAATACAGTATTCGTATTCTAAATAAGAGTACAATGTAAAACAAATTCGTTAATATCCAATGCCAGTGAAATACAGTACCCTTCGTTCATTAAAAAAACACAAGATGAAAAAAAGAACAGATGAAGTAACGAGGTAAACGACATTCAGTGCGGAGAAATAAAAAAATCCTTAACTTCCTGCATCTAGGCAGATGGTAGCTACCGCCAGGAGAGTCCACCTTGCCTCTTTAGCGACATACCTTCATGTTTTATGTTTTTCAGATCCATAAGAAATGATCTATCTAGGAGTTTGCAAAGTTTGATGCGGGTACCAATTTTTCCAAACGCCGTGGATAAACATTATAGCTAGTTTTACAGATAGATAGTGCAATATAAATTGAACGAAATATAGGATGAGGGCTGGTAGTTTATATTAATTTGGATTTCCGTATTTCAATTTTACAGGTGGTATTATGACCTCCGCATAGGTTATTGACCTAATGTAATGCGTGGCTCTACTTAGTGTAGACTATAATGATAAATTACATTCGCTTTCAATAGTACTTTTCTAAATTAATATAAATTCTAATGATAAGTGAATGTATATACCCGTATATACACAATAGCACAGGTGTCCACTTGGATAAACGATTGTATAGAGTAAGAGATTTGTAAGTTTTCTGAAAGTAGGAAAGGTGAATAGTACAAATTTTCAAATAGGGATATGCTATTGCGATGTCCTTCTTTATAGATAATAAGGCAACCATAGGCCTATATACGTTTAATACTCAACATTCCAAAATGGAGAAAATGACTCTTTTTCCATATTATGAAGAGAATTATTTCGTTTTTATTTTACAAGGCAAAACTTGTGGGAACTGTTATAAGACAAAAATTCGAAAATCACATTTTCTCAAAGCTGGATGATAATAATTGTTCACATAACAACTAAACACCGTGAATGAAATTTCCCCAAAATACAACAAATTACTAACAACACAAACACTGTAGCCTATAGTTATATTTATTCTACCTTATTTACATTTCAATAGCACTCTTATCATCTTAGAGGTACACTAAACACCGTGGGTTCGTCTACATCTTCCCAAAAATTGTATTGCAGGTGTTATCAGTTAAAAAGGAAAAACTAACCATTTGTATAGTAATAAAAGTTCAAACTTCTAAAAGTCGACAGACGTGAATTAACTATCAAACTTTAATGAAGAGTTATAACTCTTACTGCAATGAAAGAAAATCTGTTTCACGAGTACTTGGAGATATATCAAAATAACTCAAATATAGCTGGAGAAATCATTTCGGTTAACCTAATCTAACCTAACCTAACCCTACCTAAATTGTTTTCTTCACTTTTCATCCAGTGAGTCAAAAAAAATTATTTATTTAGTGAAGTGAGTTTGAATATCACGAACAAAAAACTTACAACATTTAACTGTCCAAAAAATGGTCTCACATATCAACTATAGAGAGCTAATAAAAATACAAACTATTGTTAACTATTCATGTATTCATAACTTTACAGTAAATAATAATGTTTTGCAAAAACTACTTATTATTTGGCATAGTAGAACAGAAACTTGTAAAATTCATTAAAATAATTTATTGATTAGCAGATGGATTTGTAAAATTTGTTAAATATCAAGCAAACTAAATTTTTCAAGTTACAAAATTAGTAATTTTATTTTGCAGTTTATCATGCAACAGGTATCTGCTGTGGAAACGAAATCATGTTAAATTAAACTGTAGTGAGACAGTAAAGAGGAAATAGTGCAATTACTTTCATAGCTCAGTTCCAAATATGTTTGCTGTATGAAGGTAGAGTAAAACTGGATGGAACACATGATCTCACAAAATTACGTTTACTTACTCAAACACGTTTCAATCAATAATAATTGTGCGCGTGTATTTGTGTTTGTGCAATGCTGCCTATATATTTATTTTAATGTATTGCCGACCTCAATAGAGCGAGAATCTGATGATGGAAAAGATCCGAAACGCGTCGTAAACTGTAAGTAAATTACTAAAATTATAAAAGTTGCACAGACGGACAAAATTGGTCTTTTTAGTCAAATTTGTAACTTGAATAAAAATAAAATGATAAAAAAAAAAAAAAAAAAAATCTAAATTTCAAAACTTAATTTTCTATGTTCAATTTCAATATTGTAATGGACATTTTTCAAACAACAATTTATAATGTATATTACTCATAATATGTGTTATCTCACCTCGCTTAAATATTATAAGAATAATCTAATATGTCAGTTGAATACACAACTAATATAGGCCTACATAGCATTTTCATGAAGTCTGTTTCTTTGAAAAGAGGTTAACGGTCGTTTGTTTGATGTTTTTATAGGTATTCATAAAATATAATAATTTATATCGATTTTATTTACATAAAACTTGAACTAATGTATGTTTATTTTAAAAGAAATAGGAAAGGATTGTATAATTCTGTATGACAATACTGTATAATAATTACCACAAATTCCATAATGCCTTATGAATGCTTTACAATAAGTCTATTACTAAACTACTTACGTCTTAGCAATCTTGTTATTTGTATTTATTAATATTTCATAACAGCTGTTTCGGTATAACATATACCACCATCATCTGATGAAATAACACGTTTACACAATACACTGATACACATTGCACGAAAATAAATAAACATAAAATATTTGGTACTGCAGTACAGGTCGAAAATAATATAAAATAAAGTTGAGGTAATATAGCCACCAAATATTTTATGTTTATTTATTTTTGTGCAATGTGTATCAGTGTGTTGTGTAAACGTGTTATTTGATCTGATGATGGTACAGTATATGTTATACCGAAACAGCTGTTGTGAAATATTATTAAATACTAAACACAAGATTGATAAGACGTAAGTAATTTAGTAATAGGCGAATAATTACCATCATAATAAAGTACCATCATGGTGCCCATTTTGTTCCCTCTTTATCTACATCTGTTTCAAACACACATACTAATTATCTATATATTTATTAAATTACAAACATAAAGTCGTCATATTTCTCATTAAAACGCATACTATCTGTCACATAGGCTATATTGATTCGTCTCTCTCTCTCTCTCTCTCTCTCTCTCTCTCTCTCTCTCTCTCTCTCTCTCTCTCTCTCTCTCTCTCTCTCTCTCTCTCTCTCCCTCTCCAAAATATGTAGACAGAAATCCCCAAGCCATAACGACTCTTTCACAATCGAACACAAAAAAGACAATATTGTTCATGTACAATAAGTTATACGCACTTTATTGCATATACACATACATATCGATTCAACTTTCGCTCTCTTTCGGGCTGTCTAAGACTAAATCACGCTTTCTTATACAACTAAGTTATCTACACATAGAAATCACTCGCTTACTTTTTACGCTTCTCTTCTTATCATTACACCCACGTTGATACAAAATACAAACATATAACCATTTTAAAAATGTTATTAGTTATTTATAATAATTAGGCCTATTAAAGTTTTCATTACCTGTAGTAATCGTCTTTACAATAAATATTGCCGTGCCTGGCGAAGCATGTCAACTCTGTGTCAAGAGGAATCTTGCATTCGCTGCACTGCAGACATCCTAAATGCCATTGTCGGTCGACGGCTAGAAGATAGAAGCGATCTGTTATCCTTGTCTGACATCCAGCGCAACAAGCTTCTGCGCCAAGTCCTGGACTGAGGGATCCTTCAGCTCTATCCTTGAGCATGTCGCAGCTACATCAACTATTCCGCGTCATCGAAGCAGTGCCAGTATCAAGATCGTTATCTGATAGTTTTTTAATACTTTTAAAAATACTTGTTTTACAAAGACTAATCAAACCCGCGTCCGAAAAATTATAAAAACTTTAGGTGATCATTTTGTTTCTCCTAAATTTACACTTCAAATATTTCACTTTGAAAATGTAATAAAAAACTATGAGTATCTTCAATAACTTGTCATTTAATATGTATGTAAGGTGTGTAGGAGAAGAGAATGAACTCCGAATTACGTATATCAATGTCGTAGTTTGTTTAATTGTTTTTTTAAAGCTAATAAATATAATATGTGGCGAATTGTTTATTTTTATACCAAATTTAAAGATACAAAATTATATACATAAATTTAATGTGTCAGATAAGATTTTCAAAGCAAATAAGAAACGTTGCGTATTTAAAACGGTTGTGTATTATAATGTTTGTTTTTATATTGGGCTCTATATGAAATAACCGTTTCATTCATTAGTTTGTATTTAATAATTATTTCTTATATATAATTTGTTGATTCAGAACTGTATATATTGTAAAATAATTTTGTTCTTGTGAACTATAAATAAATAACTTTGGCTAAATTCATTTAAAAAATTATTAATTCCCTTTTTCATATTATTTTTAAAGGTATAAAAAAAGAGAAATATGTGGTACTAAACTAGAAGATAACGATTTTGTGAAATCTGTAACAGAATAGAGAAAATTGTTTCTTATAATCTAAAGTGAAAACACAAACATCTGTTAATCTCTTGTGTACACTTATATATAAGACATACACCCACACACCAGACACACACACACACACACACATATATTTATATATACACACACACACACACACATAAAAACACCTTATCTATATTACATATTACATATATATTATACAGGAATGAAAGTAACTCACTCCTTCTTTTTCCAAATTCAATTCACACAAACATTATACAAGATTCGATATTTCAAGAACGGGTCTCTTTCTTTTTAGCCATTTTATTCACTGAAAAATGCAATCTATATCTGTGGGTCCTGAATTATTTGAGCGAATTAAGCTATACACCGCAGAAAAGCACTGACACTTGTCTAAAATAAAGTTAAATTAGTAACCTACTTGTATTTTACTTTAAAATATATTATATTTCCTGTTACAGTCTTATTCATTGCACCATAATTTATATTATAATAGTTTTTTTAATATCGAAATCGTTTATTACTTACAACTTTTAGTAGCGTAGTAGAGGTTAGCAAACCCATCGCTCAATGGTAGCCTACCCACTACAAACTATATCCTCGAGTTCTTATGAGGTATTTACTGTCACGCTTACCCTAATTTCCACTCCTGTGCAAGTGTCTCTTTTTTAATATAACCTTTCAGCCTTTTTTAAGCTTAACTCCTTTTCGTCTGTTTTTCAGAACAAACTTTAAGTGTAAAGCTGAGTGTGTGAATCTCTGGATAGTGTATAATAGAATCAATTTATGATGTTCTTTTTAGCGTTTTATGTATGTAAGATACGTAAATTCTGTAGCTAGATTGATAAAGTACAGGAAATATTAATAAATTATTTAGTCTACTATCATTAACAAAAATTCTATTCTTTTAAATTTCGTTTTACTCTTTACATAATACAATAAGTAGAGCAGAGAAGAAATAATGAGTATATCTAAAAGAAACGTCTTTTTATCTAAGGGCATCTTAAAAACAAAATTTTTAGTGTTACCATTACAGGACCCCGTAGGTAGAGATTTCATAAACAACTTTTACACGACAATTGTTCTTACAGGAAGCAGATCAAAGTTGTCATTAAGGTTGACACGACGGCATTGTAACTGATATATAATAATATCTTTGAAACTTCAAGCGATTTTAAATAACGTTTTGGTTTTGTTCCAAATTTGTTGTTGATAAAATGCGTGTTTTCGCTGAAACATAAAAAATACAAGGAACCATAAAATTACTTCCTAATCGCTAACAAAAGTTGTTAAAGGATACCGATTACAAAAAAAATTAATTGGAATTTGCTTTAAAATTGCATACCATTTGTAACTCAAAAAAAAATATATACTGTCAGTGAAAGTTAAAAGAAAATGTAACACAGGTTTGAAAACATGGAGTTCCTATTTTTTCAGCAGAAAAAATGATTATTACTTGAAACTACTGCACAAGTATTATTTTTCGCTAGCCTATTAATGATAATTTACCTAGTAATTTATAATAAAAAAAAAATTATTTGTGTAACAGTGTGTTCATTAATTAATGCAAAAATAATTAATAAAGCCACATAAGTTATAAATAACTTTTCTAACGAATATATTTTGACCAAATAATTCAATAGCGATGTTTTTATACCAATTTATTTATATTGGCCTACTTACCAAATAATTTTTTAACAATACTATATTTAACTTTATAGAAATGTTTATTGGTCTTACATCGACTTCTTACAATCAACGTGTCAGTATTTTCTGACCATAGGCTATATTCATTTACTATTGACTGACAAAGAGAGCAATAGATAAATACTTACATGATGATGGCGACTCGCAGATAGCAGTGAAACATGCACTAATATATAACAAAACAAATAAATGTTACTTTAGTTTTCGGTTGTACTCATAAATGACCACTGAAGTATACCATCCCCATAATGTTACAAATTTGAAATAATTCATTAGTCTTACAAAGCTTTAAATAACAAACCAAACTGAACTCAACCTCCCCTTCTAAAGCAGAACAAAACAAACCGTTACACAAATACATACATTCATGATACTGATATTTGTTATTAGGAAAATATATATAGTTTTTAGGTTATCTATCGCTTAATCCAATATCAGCTAACATAACTTAACAAAAGTAGAAAAATAATAATTATAAATCCATAATATTGTATGTTTTTACATTATTGAGCTTTATCGATTTAGTACAAGGTAGCAGTCTAGTAGTAGATAGTGGAAGTTTCATAATATCAGTATATCAGTATCCAATATGTGCAGAGTCTATTGGAGAAATTACAAATATGAATTGGAATTGGTTAAACTTTATTTGTTTATATTTTTATTTTTTAAATTATAATTTAACCTACAGGCTTGTGTATTAATATTATATATTGTTATTTTTAAAAAAAAAAAAAACAAAAAAAACAAAGTAGCCTATTACCGTTAAATAATTAATAGGACCTATACACTAAAAGACTTTTAACTTCTAACCAATAAACGATGTATGTAGGTTTTGTTCAAGAATAAAGATAAAATGTATGATCCCATACATTAAATATAAAATTAAAACAAATATTTTTAATATTTATTTATTAATGAAATAGATATTTAAAAATAAAATGTGCAAAAACATTTTACAAATTTTCTTTATTCGCCCTGCTATGAAACGAATTACAATATTGCCAAAATATGTCGCAATTATTTAATACATGAAAAAACAAACAAAATTTTAACTTTCCTTCATAACGGTATTTTAAGCCATGTGATCTTTATTAAAGATGTTGGTCATTACCTTCTTAGGTAAATGTTATAATATAAAGATTGTGTTACATTGAAGTATTTAATGAAGACGGTTGAGGATAATTTTATTTGTATTATCAATTTTACCCCAAACAATACTTTTATTTTACTTTCCATTTGACACACTTGTCTCAATCGTTAATCACACTAAATTTTATCAAAATCTGAAAAAATAACATATAGAAATTGAGTTTTTTATAACAGCACCGTAAGTTTTTATTTAGTTTTTACCTGTAACGTCCAATTCGAATTTTTTGTGTATAGTGGTCAATATTATGTTTTGTTTAGAGCTACATTAAAAAAAAAAAATTACAATGCTGTGTGTGTCTTATATGTCACCTTCCATACATTTTGAGTTTAAAAAAAAGCCTTTCTTTGTAGTAGGCCTACATGACGATATAATAATATTATTAGACTACCCTTCATAATATGAAGAATGTTTTTCATACAAAAATTGTCTGACATTTGTGTAAGTAAGAGTTAACTAATCGTAAAGTCTTCATGACCTCGAGATGGGAACAGACATTTGTACCGTAAACACAACGTTCACAATTTTTGTCATTATATCTCAAGGTTCAGTTGAGTTTTAGAATTTAATTTTTTTTATGGTTTGAACAAGTACTAAAATTCATATTTTAATAGCAAAGTAATAAATGGACTTACAGCAAACAGACTTAATGCGGGTTTTTTCAAGTTCCTTCAATGGACAGCGAGAACTGAAACTTTTGCCAGTCGTACAAGAGTTTTCAGTAGGTACTTAAGATCAAAATTACTATAACATAGTCAACGGTTTTTAACTACCTTTAAGAAATAAAAATTAATATTACTTTAAAACTAAATTATTGTCAAAAGAATATTATGACATGCTGCAATTTTTAATTTTCAATCAGTCTAACACTTTATTAAGTATCTAATGATTACATTGACTGCTTTTTTTTAACACAATATAGCTATTATATACTAACAAAAACAGTGGTGGATTTACTAACTATGCACCCTATGTACTTGGTGTTTAGTGGGACTTATATAGGAATTATGCCTTTATAAGTTATACATGAACGAAATTATTCATGTATACTTTCAACCATAATATAACTTGAACATACATGCAAACGTCCATTTCTTGATGTACCACATACAAGGCTACACGATTGCACGGCCCATTTCAAATGAATTATATGAATACAAATTTGAGAACATTCCGATTGAGATGATATCTAGGTAATTGTGAACCTTGTACGGAGATTCTCGTATACGGAGTTTATTGATAGCCTTATTACATATTTCTAAATAAGTTATTATAATTTAATGACAAAATACAGAAAGCATATTTTAGTTTTGTAACTATGCGCAGTGTTGGGTTTACAGTTTCTTGCTGATATATTCGTTTTGGTGTTCCCCGAGTCCAACAAATATGCGTCTCCTGTTCAGTGTTCTACAGCTCAAATGAGTGAATCGATTTTAACCGAATTTGGCAGGTGGTCATTTTAATCATTTCTCGGAACTTTTATTAAATTATTCGTAAAATCTAAATTCGGAGGTATTTTGATAAAACAAAATAAGAAAGAAAAAAAAATTAAAAATAAGATAGCCTATCAAAGTCGGAACTAACGATTTTAATCAAATTTTGCTCAAGTAAAATTGCCATCTATCCAAGGAAGGTAGTTTAACGAGTATAGCTTAAAACCGATAAATTGGCCACGGGGCTATTATGAAAAACGTAATTTGTTAAAATCGGGTTTACCGATTTCAAATTTAAGTGAAATAAGAAGAATAATGAACCAATCCGTGTAGCCTACGTTACAAATAAATATAAAATATAGAGCAGTTTGTTCATAATTGACCATAATCAAAAATAGGGTACACCCTGATTACCGTCTTTCAGATCTAATGTTCATCATATAGGCTATAATTTACACTTGGGGTCAACAATGTAAGTTTTATTCCTATTTGGATTATATCAATATGTGTTCATAAAAAATGTGGACCACGGTTAATTTTTATAGCGTATATCTTTATCCGTGAATGGAGAACGTTTTCTCAATCAAAAATTCTATGTTTAATTTAACATTTATTAGATAACATTAATTGAAATTCTATTTCGGGGCATTGATGATATAGAAGTCACAAATAAATAAAGTGGTATATTACACATAAGTAATAAACAAGTTTTGTATAAACTTTATAGGGCAGTTTTTATTTCGTTCTTCATTAATTTGACTGTATTACTTTATTCGTCAAATGGATTCTCTATTTAATATTTACATAGGCTACACTAATTTATAACATGAACTATTATTTACAAATGGGGGGGGGAAGGGACACAAGAAAAAAGGAAATGTCATCTTTGGAGATCTAACCTGTTTACACTTTTCAGTTATCTACTCCGAAACATACGAGCACGCCTAACCTAACATTACCTAACCTAAAACCACCTAACCTACCTAACTTATAAATAAATATTTATCTTGACTTGTGAGATAAGTTATTATTAGATAGAAAAAAACTCGTACACAAGATCTCACAAAAATTACGTTTACTTAACCAAACGCATTTCAACGACAAAGTCGCCATCCTCAGTAATACAATAACAATAACAATAAGTTATAGTTTTGTTTATTATGTGTAATATACCACTTTATTTCTTTGTGACTTCTATATCATCAATGCCCCGAAATAGGATTTGAATTAATGTTATCTAATAAATGTTAAATTAAACATAGAATTTGTGATTGAGAAAACGTTCTCCATTCACGGATAAAGATATACGCTATAAAAGTCAATGTATAAATAAGTCTTAACAATTTGAAAGTAACCAAAGACAAGCAATTTGAAATAGTTTATTTGTAAGCGATCTAGTTTAAATCAGGTTGTAAGCGATAACATTATTAACAGGTGATTAGTATCGAGCGTACGTGAGCGTGGACAATCTATGGTCATGTCATAGCGGTCATAAATGTTTGTAATTAAAACGTATAGTGGGGGAAGAGGACATCCGAGCAGGTGGGCGTACGGTCTTCTGATAAACAGATCATTTAGTTGCTTCAACACTTGTCTCAGAGCGAATCCATCACTGGTCGAGTGATTAATCCAACCTTTAATTAGAGAGTAGGTACTTTAGAAGCGTGTTGATTTCGCGATCTAATTGACATTCAACTGTCGTTTCTATTCTGTTAACTTACTTTGTCTACAATTCCTCAGTTGTTTTTATCTTTATCTCATTTTAGATTTGTAATTGGAATAATAAAATTAATTTAATATTTTCCCATGCTGATTTATGTCATAATTTGTTTGTAGCCTAATATGTGGCTTATAGTCTTGTAACGTAATTATCTCTGTGGTAAATTAATTTTAGAAAGCATTCAAGAAATATTTAGAATTTTTCCTAAAACGAGAGGTAAATTTATTAACTATACAGATTGGTAGGCTATTAAATATGATGATATTCAGTTTTATTATTAATAATTATTATTTTATGAAATAGGTAAGTAAACATATCATTCTAAATGTTAATTTTATTTATGTATTTGTTTATTTATTTATTTTATTTTTGAAGACTATACATTACGATTTACGTAGTTTATGTATACGATTAGTAAATTAAATTATTAAAAACCACAAGAGTGATGAATTCAACTGAGTATGACACATAGTCATGAAATATCGTCTTCTTGATGTATTTTTATGGTGGAATTTTACCTGTTTCAATAAATAATTAATTATTTTCACAAATTATACAAATGGCAACATATATTTACATGAAGTTTCAGACTTCACTCGTCATTTCAAGCAAAGTTATACTGTAACACTAAAATCATTAAGAATGTATTTAGGCTATTATCAGTCAGCTTAAATTCCATAACACAAATGTGTAATGCCTAATTGATATCGAAGTAATCTAATATAACAGAGATCTGTAGATAAGCATTTAAACATCACAGATATTTTATTATAACATAAGTCTGGGGTAGCAAAAATGTTCTTCCCCAATTCTCCAAAAATACCGGTTATGGTTCAAATAATCGATGCAAATTGTTCTAAAAAGCGATACCTCAATATCGGAGAAAAGAAATAAGCACACGATTTGAGGAAATGTTATATCAAAAGTCAATGTATGAAATCGAATTTAAGTATTTATTATTTAATTTAATTTAATTTTTAAATATTAATATCAAATGTTTTAATATTTTTTATTATTCAAAAATAAATTTGGAAAAAATAAAATTAATGTGATGAAGGCTTATCTATAAAGTTCATTAATATTATTGTTTTCCACCTTTTATTCAGGTAGGCCTATATAGCCTATTATTTTTTGTTTATTAAGCCGATTTTCACAACTGTTATTATAACCATCAGATTTCATAACATTGAACCGAAATCGTTTATTTTTTAATAATTATCTCGTTAAATAACAAAAATATACAAAATCTATCAAATCGTATGGGCCAAAGGCGTACATACATAGTAAATATTTGATTGACAACATTGGAAATACACTCTTATAGTAAAATAATAATAAAATAAAATAAAATAAATGGTTAAATCAGCAAAAATTAAGAAGGTTAATTGTGTTCATATCACTAAACATTTGATATTTAACGAAAATAAGAAGCTGTTAAATTTATTATTGATATTGTTTAAGTCGATGTTTGTCATCATGTGATTATTTAAAAACTAACATATGACTTATCTAGAATATAAATCAACCTCCATTATTAAGAGATAAAGTGTAAATATGAAAAACACTAATATTGTCTCATAGCCTAGAAACTAAAATTTCAACCCAAGAATATGATAAAAGATTATGACTTGATGACGGACGTTGATGTATACTTTTGAGACGTCTTATATTAGTTTTTATACACACAAATAATGGCAAAATTCAGCTTAAACCATATCAATGAAGTGAATAATGAGAATAAATCTTTATAACCTCAAAAAGAAAATATAGTTAGGCTTAAATATTCGTCTTCTATTAGTAAAACTGATAAGTTTTAATCTCCATATCATAAACAGTTATCCTTATAAATAGGTTTATAAAAAACAAATGAATATATACATAAACGCTGAACCAATTTTCTCACAAACTCATAAGCTTACACAAAACCAAAGCCTAAGCAGTTAAAAATGATTCATCTCTCTCCGAAAGGAGTTTTTGATAAAATAAAATAATAAAGTACGACCTATGTACTTGGTTCTGATCTCCAAAACTTCTCCAACTATTTAAAACTTTAATGAAATATCAATGTTTATGGACTAAACCATGTGACAAACCACACTTATGATAAACATTTCTCACTTACGCTATATAGGCCTACCTTACTACAAAACCCAAATTAAAGTAATCGTGAACAGGATTAATTGTGGTATTATTGACCTTCAGTAACATAAATATTTTTATTGCGGTTTGGCACATTGGTTAAGTTGTAAACATTTATTTTTATTAAAATTTAATTGTATTATTTTTTTCAAGAGTAAGCTATTCAGGCTGTTAGATCGGTGTCCACGATAATTCTAATTGCTCCACTTAGTAGCCTATTTTTGAGGAGATGGAAATCAATATGTTTTTGTTTTTATTATCAGGGGCAAATATAAATAAATATTGAGCTTGACTTGTGAGATAATATTAGATAGAAAAAAACTCGCACACAAGATATCACAAAAATTACGTTTACTTAATCAAACACGTTTCAACGACAAAGTCGCCATCCTCAGTGATACAAGAGCTACAATAACTAAACTATAACGCCTTTGATTAAATAAACGTAATTTTTGTGAGAACTTGTGTTCGAGTTTTTTTCTATCAGGGGCAAAGTTTAAAGACATTTTATCATAGTCGATATAGCAGATTTTTTATCTAAATTTTAAAGTTTGTTCTTAAAACAGTAGCTGCTTCCAAATTGAGTTGTATAATATCTAACTTATTCTGATGAAATGGAAAATAGACCAATATTCAAGATATACCGAAAAATCGGTATTAATTATAAAAAAGTTCAGGAGGCATTTTAAAAATCAGTTCACAAAGAGACGACAGATATCATAGTAGAAACCATTTTACAGAAGTCAAATATTTCCATTGGAAAATCCATAATAATGTCGACGTTTAGTTTATTTGTAAATACATAATTAAGGTTTATACCAGAAGTAAAAATTACTTTTGAAATATGTCTATTCATTGAGTTATGATTCCTTTATGTTTATTGGATAAACAACCAAAAGTTATTGCTATTACCATGCATACCATACATACATACATACATAAGTTACATACTGTAAATACTATACACACATAATACTATTCATAGGCCCTACATAATGCTAAAGTTTCTTTACTAAAGATGTTTTACAGAAACACAAAAGAACATTTATGAAATAAGTTACTTGGTGGAGCAACAACGCGATTATTATCAAGCCTCTATTCTCTACGATTATTTCGCCACTCGGCGGTCTCAACTAGCTTCGCTCGTTTTGTTTAGTCGCCCTTTTCGTCCATGTAAATTGCGGAATGAAGTTTTTAATGACAACAGTAAAAGATCATGTTTCTTATTCGCTAATTACTACTGAACCGAAAGTTTGTTTATTACTTTATACTTTATGGCACTCTAATTTGATCTTCATAGTTAACCCAAAATTATTTAGAAAATTGTTAAGCCTAATTTTAGGAATTATACGGTTTTTGTCGCATTATATTAACAACTATCTAACCGGGATTCATTGAATACGGGTGGTGAATACGTATTGTTAAGGACCTGAGAGGTAGGCTACATTTATGAAGTATGTTTGATTACTTCATTTGATAAAATCAATAAATTTTGAGTAATGTCCAGTCTATATGTGTGTGTGTGGAGAGGGAGGTTAGTTGCAGTTACGATTATTAGGCTACATATTTGGTAACAAAAACTCTATTTTTGAAATCTGTCAAACTCTTTTATAAATATTTGGCTACCAATGAACGACACATCAATTTGGTTAGAAAAACAATTCGTCTCTCAACATCAATATTTTCTCGTCGCAATAGTCTACTTTATCCCCCTCTGTAGCTCTATTACAGAGTGAAAATAATTGTCTCTAATAATGATATATTTAAAAATAATAATAATCAGGTTACTTCAATGAAAATAGGCTACAAATAACTTGTTTTGTATTGCCTTAAATAGCCTAATATTTGATTAATAACATATTTTTTTAAATAATTTCTTTTCAATTTTCAATTTCAAATGAATATAATAGGGTAAGTTAGATTAATATTTTAATTGTCACAAGTGATAGAATAGAAATTTTATTCAAGTTGGATTTTACTTATTCGAATATTTAAGTGTTAGTCAAATAAAAAAATTAAAATAGAAATATTTGAGACTGTTATTTAAGAAAAAATATAGGCTACATAAACGAGAGGAGGGAAGAATAGATATTCAACCGACTACCAACATACTAGTCACCCATTTTTATTTAATGGCTATAATTAACTATACACAGAATAGATGGATACAATAGGCCTATATATTTTTCATTTTATGTAAGGGATGACATGATGTAATAAACAATTATGTTATTAGGTACGTACATTAAAACTACATCTATTTAAAGAGCTAAGAACTTTTATATCAACAACACAATAAACTATACTCTAATTACCTGATCATTAGATCCGGTAATATACCAAGGCTCTTGTCACAGTCAATAGGCTACACACAGAAAACGAACGTGATAAATAAGAAAATACGAATCAAAGAAAGCAAGTCCTTCAAACTTCCAAGAATTAAATAGAAATCCAATGGTCAGGATAAGATAAAAAACTATCCTGAAAAAAAAAATATTTAAAAAGATTGCGGATATCACTGCTGCCTAGCGAGAGAACAACGAACCTTCAATTTGAACAGAAAACATTATGAGGGTTTAGGCAAATTGGTGTATCAGAAGGGTGGGGGTACGCGTGCGCGTGATAGGGATGCTGCGAGGAGGGGAATGCCCCGCCTACTTTCATCCTATGCCTATATCTCACAACCGCGCACTCTCCCACCTTTCTTCAGTCTGCACACTGTTTGTCTACGTACCAAAATAAACCATCTATCTCTTGCTTAATGTTCAATGTTGATTTACTAGAATTATTTCTTCCCTTTTACAAATAACTGTTTCTCTTGTCAGCAGTTTGCTTCCAGTGATTAGGATGAGCTGAAGCTGAGGAGATTCTGTTTAATATTTAGAGATTGAAGCAAGGGTGGAGTGTTTGCTAAGGATCTCCTGAGTTCAGCTTTATTATGCTCGAGTGAAATCAGTTCCATAACACAAATTAAATAACATGCTGTTTGTATGTTGTAATACTAACATTAGTTATATAATAGAAGTCTGCAAAACGCACTACTTTAAAAATGCGTTAAAGTTAGGTATCTGTTTGTATCTCTGGTATTAGATTATCAAAGTAATGTTAAATTTTAACTCCTCATTAGTTTAGGATTCGAAAAAGTTTAATTTGTCCTTGAACTCAGTCAAAAATGTGTAACAAATATTAATAATGAAATCTAATTTCCACTTCATAAATTGGGGTTTATTTATTGTATGGGAGTTCACTTATTTTCACATTGTCAAAGAGAGTGAAAAGAGTTTAAACGTTTTTTGAGGAGTTAGGCTACTTATTAATTAAATTGATTACCGGTACATATAAAATGGTTAGAATTCTTCCATACATTTTTTTAATAGCCTAGACTACTTATTATTTATTTCCAAGAAAACCATTATCATATCGAGAAGAAAAACAAAATAAAACAATAAACTTGTAAATTAGTGCTTATATAGACATATGCGTGTACACGAGTTGTGCATATAAACAATGCAACTTATAAGTAGGCTATTTAACAAAATTGTTTATTAAAAACCTTTATATATTTAACCAACATTGTATTAAAAACCTTTGACCTTTTTAATGAAACCTTCTACTACGGCATAATGTATTAAAATTTTTGTTTTCTTTTCCAAATAAATCTTCAACTTACATTTCTGGAGAGATGACGGAAAAGTTTTTTTTTTTTGAGGATCCTATTGAAGTTGTATTTTATCAAAACCTATTGGCTAATCTAAATTGCTTTTTTTTTATTTTAAGAAAGGTATGCTTTGCCTAAATTTTAGGTTAAAATTTATATAAAACACCCCTCTTGGGTTTTACAGAAAAGATAAAATATTCCAAATTTTATGAAAAAAAATTCAAATCATTCAGTTATGGTTCCGCCAACAGAATCGACAGATAACCAAACGGACCTCAATTTTTGTATTTCAAAAAAAAAATCCCCATACTTGTTAGTCTACATATTTATGTTAAAGTAAAACTAATTTAGATCTGTGTCCAGTACTAGAGTATTGCTGTATACCAACATTCAGAGCTGTTCAACTTATCAGCCCGTCACCTAGGATTTATAATCGAGTTCCATTTTCCAACAAAATGTTTTTATTAACACACCTTTAAAATAAGTATGGCGACATACGACAGTTTCCAGTAAACCTCTCCCTTATAGTAGCTAATAATGTCTTGATATAATAGCCACTATAATATTAAAACTGTTCAACATGCTACAATTTTAAATCCATTCATATTTTATAAGCTCCATAATTTTATAATCCATTAAAGTATGTAGGCCTATCACTTATTTATGTAAGTTTTTAAATATCATATGTTAACTCATAATTCCTACTCTGTAATTTGAACCAAATTTTACTCCTATTACTGTATGTTTCACAAATTCATTTTCCAAAATATCCCAAAAAATACCTTCCATATATTCAAGATAATACACCCTATTATAAAGGATGTGTTTGTTAATGGTTATGGATAATAGGAAATATTCTGACGAGCGTGTAGTCACAACCGAGTGCAGATAACGATGTGTCGTCGCAACCGAGTGCAGATAGCGATGCCCATAAATTTATTGTTTTTCCTCCCACACATCGTAATATACTATAATTATTATGACTTTTTGTTTGTGAGTGTGTGTTCTTAAAGAGCTTATTAATTAATTTCTTCCGTTTTTTTATCTGCTAGGCCTACATATTACGGACATCCAATGCTAGTTCAGTGTCGGTTTTTTTATGTATATTTAGCGTTATCACATAATTTGTATAGGCCTATATAATTAAATTATCATAATAATTGTGGAAAAGTAAAATTCCCCTTAATTTTTTCTTAGGTATCGTTTAGGGTTTTAGTTTATAAATATTCATGTTTTACCATAATTTATTAAAAATCTTTTGGGCATTTATGAATTACACAACTTTATGAGTTGGAGTTCTTAATGTAATAATGCAACAAATTTGTCAATAGAAATGAAAACAAAATGAAATTTAAAGGTTATGTTTCTTCATTTTCTCAATAATAATAATATAAAATGATTTAATAAATTGACGAAAAACTATAGGCTAATAGGCCTAGACCTAAAATTAATTTATTTCATAGTTCTAGATTAAAATGCAAATTTGTTGGCAACAAATAAAGAAAACAATATTTTAACTTTTTTACCGTTAACAAAAATAATCAAGAATTTAGGCTTCGTACACAAACTACAGCATCATATAGCCTATAGAATAGATTAGTGTAAATATTATGTAAATACCCATAACAGTCAAATCTTGCAGCATAAATAACTTTTTTTTTAACAAACTAAAAATTATTTTATATTAATATTTAAATTTTTATACGCAGATTTTCAAATAAAAAAACCGATAGGCCTATCTTATACAGAAACATGATATGCATACACTTTATTCTGGGAAAAATCAGTCTAAAAATAAAAAAAAATCAAATGTTGTCAAAATTATGCAGATATAGCCTATATGCTTCCTCGAATGTAATAGGAATTCTGGAAATATTCGTAAGATAAATAACGACGTACGTTTCTGTATTGGGTTAATAATGTGCATGTTGCCTAAACTTCAAGTTAATAATAGACTATTAATTTACAAAATTGTAAAGATAAATTTTAAACAGAGATTGTGTACCCAATTTTTGAAATAGGATACACAAATAAATACGTATGAACCTGTCATTACAAAACCTGCTGTCACCAATTAAAAAAAAAAAACGTGCTAGAACGTGATTAATATGAGTAAAAATATATCTAAAATTGAAGTTAGGGCATATTTGTTTTAAATTTATATATACGGAACGAGATTTAAATTTATATCAATTGCAATAATCGGGATATAAGCTCCCTCATTAGTATAACTTACATAGGGAAAGAAAACAGCCCCAAATATTCATTATGACCGTAATATTGATCCTCCTCCCCCAATCAAAATATTTTCTCTCTACATATAGAGAGAAATTCAAAAAGCCTCCCCCCTTATCTCTTTACTGCAACTCTATCCTTGAGAGTATGTTAATTGTTCCTACTTTGATACTTGGGGAGGTGTTCTGTTGTCGTGTTTATTCATTACAACCATAATTTTGTTTTACTGCGATTAGGCTCACTGGTCTTTTTATTGATCTGAAGAACTAATTTTGAAAAGAAAAAAAAATCCCATTAACCTCAAACCAGAATTAAAGGAGAGCTGGCAGTTTGGTTAAGGTGTTTTGGAGCTAAATTATATCGAAAATTGTGAAACCTATTTTTAGGAATCATACGATTTTTGTCGCTTTATATTAAAAACTATCTAACCGGGATTTATTGAAGACGGGTGATGAATACGTATTGTTAATATTTCAAATATGGAATAAAAGTAATATGTTGTTATTAAAACAAAATTTTTCAAAATTAATTCTTCTAAATTTCTTCAATCAAAAATTAATAATTCATACCAATTTGAAATACAAAAGTCAATATGGCCTAATTAGTTTTCAAAATAAGAAAATGAGTCTTAATCGTCGATATTAAAATTTATATGCAATATAGCCTATTTAAATTCTTTTTTTTTTAATGCTAATAATTACGTAACAATATTACATTTCATCAGTTATTCATTTATTGCATTACTACTTCTAAGATACTTTGTGAGCCGTTAACCTTGAGTTTATAGCTTATATTTAAAGCAGCTAGAAACTGTTAAACCATTAATCTTTTCCGAATTTCATCAAATAAATTTTACTTTTCTTTCTGAAATTAATGAAAAACTCTAATTTTCACAACAAGGAAATAAAACAACAAAATGTCGTTTCAGTGACGAAGTTTCATCGACAATTAGGCCTACAGTTCACAAAACACGTTGTAGCTGTAGTTGATGATTTCAAATAAAGATGACGACTTTAGTCGTTAAAACGTTGTTTTTTATTGTTTACTTGTTGACTAATAACATCACTATACATTTTTCATAAGTGTTTATCTTTATATCAAATCTCTCTCTCTCTCTCTCTCTCTCTCTCTCTCTCTCTCTCTCTCTCTCTCTCTCTCTCTCTCTCTCTCTCTCTCTCTCTCTCTCTCTCTCTCTCTCTCTCTCTCTCTCTCTCTCTCTCTCTCTCTATCTCTCATACGTATCTAATAAATTACCTTTTCCTCTATTGAATTATTATTTTGTATTATCCAAATTTAATAGCTAGACTTAATTCCTGCACAATGCAATGTAGATAATGTTCAACAATCATGATTCCTAAAATATATTTTGGAGCTTTTTCAAATTCACATTTATATAAAATATCCATTTTAACTCGTGCCAAAGAGCTTTCCAAAAAAAAGCGTGTAATAATTAAATTTTACCAGTAAAATATTTGGAAACGTTTATAATGAAATGTAGACTAACTGCATAAGATTTCTAAAAATATCCAAAATGATGCCAATGTTAACAAAGGAGGAATCTAAACTTGTAAACAACTACAGTCTGACTGTTATCGATTTTAAGTAAAGTTATTGAAAATATTTTACTGGACAGATTTACAAAGTTTATAAATAGATTTAGTTTTACTATCAATAGGCTTTTAGGAAAGGTAAATAAACAATAGATCGTGTAGTGCGTTTATTAACTGTATATTTCGAGCAGTGGACAGTAGAGAATAGATTCCGGTGATTTATCTTGGGATGAGTGAAGCGTTTGACTGGGTTGATCTTTCAAATACGTTTTAATACATTAGAAATTTTAGGGTTGAGAATGTTGAGGTGGTTAAAGTTTTGTTAAATGGTATGATTCTTAAATTTGGAGTGGCCTAGGAATCTGTTCATAGTATTATATTTTTTTTATTAGATATAATTTTCTTTGTGAATGTATCGACTTTTGTAAATATCTGTAGTGTTATTCTGTTTCCATATGACTCAAACCTCACTTTTATGACTAAAAATCGACTAAAATTCACCAAACATTTTATATTTAGGATAATGCGAGTCAATATTTTGATGAAATTAATCTCAGTAAGACCAGTTATATGTTTTGTAGAAGGAATTTTAGTCACAAAGAGTCACTTCAGTCTCTATTATGTTTTTGGGTATGTCTATCTCAAAATGGTAAAGTTGGTAAGTTATCAGGTATAATTATTATTTGTAGACACTAGACTTTATTGAGCAGATAATTAATGTCATAAAATTACATCAGGATTTAATCATTAGTAAACTATCTTGTTGTGAGAGTAGGCCTATGTATTTTAAATTAGTTTTGAAATTCTTTAACTTTGTCCGATTTTAATTAATTTTTCTTTTTAATAGTCATTGAAATGACGATTTAAAAAAAAAAAAATTATCTTACATTAATAAATCGTTATTTAAAACTTTGATAAATTCGCAGAACTTTTGTATAAGATTTTTGATCCCCGAAGATAATTAAATAAAGTAAGCGCTAAATAAAGAGGAGGAAAATATATTTCGAACATGGGTTTGGAATCAAATAAGGAACATTCCTACCAGGTCTTAAAATAAATTTAATTGCATTTTCAAAATTTACTGTATCTAATAAAGAATATTTCTAGTTCTTTATAAAGGATGATCTGTAGCACGTTTAAAGATGAAGCGAAGGCTTGTAGGTCTTATCATTAAAAATTATTATTTCCATCTGAACGTCATAAACAGGATTTAATTTTGTAACAGAAGCACCACACCTTCTCCACAACATAAGCGGAACAAGAGCAAAATACAAAGCAATTGATACAGATTTTTGACACAAATAACTCCATAAGTATAATATCCAGACACTGATCATCATAACATTATTCAATTTTTTAATGTGCTTCTACCAACTTATTTCCTAATCGATTATAAGTTATAAATATTAAAACTGTTCTAACCTGATAAGTTTTTAATCATTCATAAAGACAAATACTATTAATTAAAATATAGATAACAGGCTCTATGACATTTTAGTTTCTGGAAGATCAATTTTGTTTTAACACAAAGTACTAAACTGCTTCTCTCAATCATATATTTAATTTTATTTAAATCTTTCTGAACTTTAATGTCCAATTGAGATATGTTATTAGCGATGTACGATGTAACAATCTGGGCAACGAAAACTGTTTGGTTACACTATTAACATTCACTGATGTAGGTCATATGTATAAATTAATATATTATCTGTTCTAGGACAGATCCTTGAGGCTCACCTCATATAATTCAAAGGGCAATTTTCCTACTTTCATTGCTTTCTGTTTTCTAAATAACCATTTATGAGATACACGTGTACTCCCATTTAAAAGGTGTGAAATAGTAGTAGTGATTTACTGAATTGAACTCTTTCCTTATATCTATTTACTGAGAAGAAACACATTTTTCATTTGTATACACTTAAACAAAAATTCAAAATTTATCTCTCCGTAATGTTCCTTATTAAAACTATACTGTTTGGAAAGAAGAGAAATAAGCCTATAATTCCTATATAGAGCTCATTACTTCGTAAATTTAACAAAATAACTTCCTTAAAAATCCTCAAATTACAAGTAAGAACGTCAGAAAATAACCCAACAATTAATTACGAATGTTTACTTACCTTTCAACTTGTTTTATATTTCCTGAACGTGTAGGTCTTAAAAATAAAGAATGTTTAATTGATCATCCAGGTTAAACGTGATAACATTAATATACTGCTTGCATAGAAATAATAGTACAAAAATACAAGTTTTATTGTATAGCTTGATTTCCATTGACGTAAAAACACTCATCTGGAATAAATTGTATGTCAACTACGGCTTGGAACGTCAGAGATATTGAATACACATAGGTTAGGAGTCACCTGCAGGTTATATATAATAGATCTACATACTGTTTAACTTTATTTCATATGGGTTGTTAAAATATACTTGCAACTACAAACAGAAAATGGACTACATAAACAGAACTTGATAAATACCTCCTGGTCACCTGTAGCGTTTTATAAGGCAGCTGGTTAAGGAAAGCTGAAAAGAATATATTTCTTCGTGCTCAAGAAAAAAAAAACATATAAAACAAAAACAAACAAAAATAATAACATATTTTATCACCAAAAATGAAGACATAAAAACATGTATTATTTTCCACCAAGAAAAAATAGAGTCACATATATGGCAGACCATAAATAACGGATTCGGTCAAGAAAACTGTTGGATAGAAGCAGGTGGTCCAACTGAACAATTGAAAACAATGAATTGCTTGTAGAGACGCTGCATTCAATGCAATGATGCAACTGCACTCGACTGATCAGAATGCACATAGCGACTTTACTTCGTCTA
The DNA here is from genome assembly GCA_963513935.1 of Aphrophora alni. Taxonomy (NCBI): domain Eukaryota; kingdom Metazoa; phylum Arthropoda; class Insecta; order Hemiptera; family Aphrophoridae; genus Aphrophora; species Aphrophora alni. Next base: position 72,408,871 of record OY740766.1, read on the forward strand.
GACCAATAAATCGTTTGTTTTGAAATTCAAATATATCTGTGTCTTATATAGAGAGAAAGCTCGTAGACAGGGATCTTAGTCTCCAAGGAAATATTCCATGGACTATGTTACACCTCGAGGAATAAAGCAATTTGTTTTGTTATACCATAACTCAAATATCAAATAACTCTCTTATTACACTTTAACAACAGTTTATAAGGATCTTACGTATCATACGTAAATTAAATAACTAATAAATAAAGTGTCTTTTAAATCTGTTAGTTTTACATTGAAAATTGAGAGAAAAATTCATATAGTCTAGGCCTAATAATAATGATGTAGACTATAATTATTTTCAAATTATTTACAAAGTGATCTTTTACATCATCCTGAAATATCATATTCTTTACAAACTTTACTGTATTTCTGGGTACAATAACAATATATCAAGATTGTAGAATATTAAATGTTTATTAGTCTAAGTATTTCTAAACAGTGCTCCAACATTTAATTAGCCTTAAAGTAAAACAAAACTACAATTTATTTACTAAAGTTCTTCACATAGTTGTAAGTTTGTACAATAGAACACAGCATCCTAATTATATATTTATCAAATTAAAGAATATATATTTACCAATAACTGTTCTGGTAACTGTAAAAATCAATATTCAAGAGTTTTCAAAAAAAACTAAATTTATGTTTTGAATAGATACTAAGTTAATGATAAGACTAAAACCCAAAGTTAGGTGAAACAAGCCTAATATTTAAGACTACTACAGTACATATTCTACAATGTAAACAGAATAACAATTAAAAAATAACAATTAAAAATAACTCTAAATGGGAATTTTAGTCTAATTTATTTTCGTATGATGGGTTTTAAGATATTGGTCGACGAATTATATATATATATATATATATATATATATATATATATATATATATATATATATATATATATATATATATATATATATATATATTGATATTGAATTATATTATATATATTGAAAATGTTACTAAAAAGTTATAAATAGTTTTACGGCAGTTTCATCTTACCTCAGGGCCTCCAATAGCTTCTAAAACACACAATATAATAGCTTTCAATCTCCATGTCAACACTAAGGATAAAAAGTTAAATTTATAGACATATTAGAAATTAAGAGATTCGATTACAAAGGGACTACTTTAGTAGCAATACAATTAACGGTATGACCAACGTGACTCGATCCACCTTCAAACCTTAACCAGGTCCTTCAAACGTATCATCTGTTCCTAAGTAATGGAACAGTTTTACCAAGTGTCATAACCGATGAAACTCGGTCAGTACGGTCTTAATAAATTGGGAAATGTACAAAAAGAATAGTATTTTATGCAACTTTGTTGTGTACAAATGCGTATATAAGACTGAGACCGGATCCTCTAATGACGGATTCTATCACCACTGCACCATGTTTATATTAGCCTACTGCAGCATAGTCTGGTCACCTCATTAAGATTACTTAAGAGATGATACGAAGACGTTTCTTACATTAGGTACATATTCCTCTGAAGTATTGGTGTTTCTTATACCAACACTGATCATACTGCAGTCCAATATCACGCTACTTAGCTATTATACAAACGCTATGGTATTGATACGCTTTTCCTATTCTAGCTGGTCCTCTTGAAATCCACACCCCTGAGTTCTCTAGACTTCTCTAAACTATTCTCATCTTTTCATCAAAGTCCACTGCTACACATAATATATATATGGATCAACACCATGATCATGTTCCAGTCATGATAATGAGCTTCTGTACAAAATGAACTTTACTTGGTCGATAACATCACTAACCGATGTTACGAGAAGTTTTCTAAAATCCTCTACCAACATAACTATGTCATTTATATTATTTATATGCTATTACAAATAATTCTTATGATATTTATTGCTGTTTTTGATATTGTCACTGATCTTGTTGCTTTGTATTGTTTCATTTGTTATTAGTAATTTATTTTTTAATATTAGCTGTAATATAATATCTACTTACCTGGAAAATAATATATACGCAATTTAATATATTTAACTGCAAGTTTTACATACGGCTAAATGGAATAGATGTAAATAATAAAGACTATGAACATAGTAGAATTAATAATAAATTCTACTGAAAGTCCAAAATATTCTAACTGAGTCACTGATATAAGATTATGGAGAGTAGGTCATATTTATTTAAAGATAAACAGATGTAATTATTTAACCACAGAGAATAATTATAAGCTTACAGTAACTGGCAATTATGAAAAAAAAATATATATGGTAGCTAGACTGAATTGGTTTTATTGACTTTTTATAATATTGGAATAATGAATTTTTAAAGTAGACATTTTAATAACTCTGAAGGTTAAATGCATATTATATTTTCTAAGATTATATACAATTAGACAATACCTTAAACTCATTGTGTCTGGCTCACCATTAGCAGACACTGAATTCAGAAATAACTTTGAGATATTTATGTTCAATTAATACTTGTTATAAAAACAAGGTAAAACATTTATGAGAACACTGATTTTACAATTGTAAATTTTATCGTTTAGCCATAAAACCAGATCTAAAGCTTCGTAAATATGAAAGACTTCAGTTTGCTTTCAGAGTGTAGACTTAAATTATCAATATTTATGGCCTATTCCGCATCTGGAAAACAAATGGATTTCTCAATAAAAAGTTGGAGTTAAAACGATGGGATTTCAATTGAATCAGGCGCCAGCTTGCCAGTCAGCCGTGAGTCAGAAGGAGCACTGGATATCGCAGTATCTTCGCTCCCATAATTGAGACGGGAGGGGAAAATTATTTGTTTATAGACAAGCATGTCAACACAATCGTAGGTGTAATTAATTTAATACCGTTTAAAGGGAAACAACTCTTAGGCGGCGTTCCATATGCTTTGAGTTATCAACCATTGCAATTATTGTCAACACGGAGGTTACATCAATCCAAACCTTTAATTAAGTGTTAAAGAGATAGTTGTAGTACCACTTCAACTTTCATTATCAGATAGTCGATCTTATCTACAAGTACAAGCTATGACCTGATGGGAATTTAATTACACCCGTAAATACGATGTACAAATAAACAGTCTTATAATCTTTTATAAACATTGGCTATCCCATGTCGTAAGTAAAAACCTTTATACGTCAAAATTCTTATTTGTCTACTAATAGGCTACTTTTTCTTATTTGATAATCTGTTTTACCTTATTCAACCTTGTTTTGGGACTTAATCCCATCATCAGAAATGTATTAACCTATATAAAAATTACAAAAAAATACAATTTATGTTACTCCGTCAAGAAGTCGATAATGTTCAACTTTAAAAAAAACACACACACACAAACACATATTACACGCACAATAATGTAAGATACATTTTTTGAAGCGCACCTGTAACAGGTGGGTCGATTTATTGTTGAGTTCCACATACTTCACACATGTTTTTAAAGTTGAACATTAATGTAAACTGTATGTTTTGTGATTGTATTGTGTTTTATATGGTTTTAACCATTTCTGATCATGGGCTATCGCCCGAAACCGTGCTGGAATAAGGTAAGGAAAATCAAATTAGATTGCAAAATAAATAAGAAGGTTCTGATATAATTTCTCACTAATCCGTGGGCTAAAATCATTAAATTTAAAGTAAAAACGATTCTGAACTTTTACATCCTAACATAAACGTAGTCTAGAATAAAGAAAATTGTGTGATGCTATAAAAAATTCAATGTTGAGTTTCTAATGGAAACATGACTGTTTTAGACACCCCCCCACCCTGACACCAAAATGTTGTTTTCGGAATAATGTCACTCCATATAGCGTTATCTACCTTAAATTATTTAAAAAAACGACCGATTGTTATTAAATGTGGGATGTGGTGAGGGTTTTGCTGTATCCCGAGGCTCTTTTAATTAATTAGATTTTAACTGAATATTGCCTGTTAGCTGCCACAAGAATTGCTACATTCCCAAAATCGCGATATTGATTTCGGCAAAAATGTACTTAAATGCAATTCTTAAGGATAAAAGCAATACTTACTATTTGTATATTCCCAAAGTGCCCCAAACTGGTAAAACTCCAACTCTTATAAATAGAGCAGTTGTAAAAATCTGTTTTCGTAACATCGACTCTACCTATTTTTGGAGCTGGGATAAAACTCAATGAACCTTGACAAATAATTAAGTACTTCATTTAAACCGAAAACGATTTTTTTCGTTTTACAAAGATTTATCAAGATAAATATTGTTTGGGGAGACGACAAAAAATATGTTATTTGTTTATATTTGGTTTAATGGTTTGTGTTGTTAAAAAGTTTGTACAATGTTTATGCACAGTTTATTATAGTTGTTGTATGTCGTTAGTTTATATAGTTAAGGCTTTATACATAGTAAGGTTGGTATCAAACTAATTTCGAATACATATTTCATAATGGTCACATTTAAAAATCCTTTAATATATTAAGCTTCAACTCATTTTAATATTTTATGGCCTTTTATTTACTCGTATGAAAATCACCATTAAAAAGGTATAACATTAGAAGAAAAAAAAATTAGAACAAAAATAATATATAAATATACGTTTTTTGTTTAAGAAAAAAAAAAAACCTTTCACAAATATTCACGTATTCTCATACTTTAGTTAGAATTTAATATTTATGTTGTCAGCTATCTATAAAATTGAATTTACTGGATCCGAAATTTAGGTTGTTATAAAGCTATAAAATAAATTGTTATTTCTTAATAAATTTATTCGTTATTATAAAGAAAATTTTTTTTGTGCATTTATAAATAAGTTATAAAACATTTTTATTTGTAAAATATCAGAATGTAAAATAAAAATCTTGGCCACTTTGTGTCTGATCTATTCAAGATATTATTGATTACAATCTGCTCCCAGAAGACTGCACTGAATTATTTAGAAATGATTAAATAGAGATTGGTTTGAGACGTAAATAATGAAATATCTTAAGAAATTCTCAGCAGTAAATTGGAGTGTTTTGGAAAAGCAAATAAAAAGCAGTGATTTTAAGAAGCACGTATAAATAAGAATAGATCTACCATTTATCTACCATTCATCTCTTTGATTTATTATTATTTTCTTTTCTAGAAGGGATCGAGAAAGCAATAAAAAAAAAATAATGGAACACCTAAAGGCACATTCTGCTTAAGTTTTATATAAGTATTATATATTTATCACCTTACCCCACCTCCACTTAGTCAATGTGTCACATATAATATCGCACATTTTGATTAAGCCCAACTAAAACTAGAGGTAGTTGCAAAAACTATTTAAAAAGACTAGATATTACAAAAGGTTAGGTAGGTACAAACTGGATAAACATTGCAACAAATTTTTCACGTACCCCGAATTGAAACCAAAACCGAGAAAACAATCGGTGTCAAGAACTCATAATGCGGTGAGGGATTTATTGGCTAAAATTTTAAAATTTGTAACTGAAGTAGGCCTATACATAAAAATCCATTTATATTACTCATAATATTTTCGCCATTATATGTGACTTAGGATACCAATTATAACTTTGCAAAATATTTTCAAAAAGTTTGGAAAAATTATGATGTTGTAGTTTATTGTCAGGACATTTTTGAAATGTTAAAAAAATCTATACTTTACACTTATGAGGAACATAAAAGAGACTATATAATTTAGGGGCTTAATTGAACAAAGTTTTTGATAGTACCCCTTGTATGTTTGTAGAGCTCACATTTTTTGAAACTTTAGAAACCTTTAAATGTTATATGGCATGGTTCTGTTTGGTTACAGGCCTGAATGAACTACATTTTCCAATTGCTCATAGGAATATGACAAATATTGTACGGAGCAAATACGTACACTTTACAAAAAGAAGCAAGAATATTGGACCGTAGAGTCATTTTTCATATATTTGGATTTGGGTTTGAAAATTTGTAATGTTTAAAGACAATCATGTGTGTAACATATATAGAAATCAATACTCCTGAATTAAATTGTTGTTTAAGAAATATATTTCTACGTATTTACTGTTCATTTGTTTATAAACATACTTATAATATAATAATAAATATATGTATATGTAAAAATTGGAGTACTTCCACGTTCATCAGTGTTATAGTTTCATATCTTCCCAATTATACATAATTAGTTTTAATGTTTTAGAATAGTTTTAATAGACGACGTGACATTTTACGTTACTTCAAAAAGTTTACTTTTGTACAAAGCGATCAAACGTGTCATTTTTCTTTAAGCACATTAGAGGAAATTAATATTGTCTAGAGACACTTCTGAGACTAGTTTTCTGTACACTAAGCTATGACATTGTTTAAATAGTACCTAGGAAATAAAAGTTTTTTAATATATAGAATTTAATTATGATTCTACATATAATCTTTACTTGCAAATTTAAATGGCTACGATTCAGTATGATTGTGATGAAATTCCGACGAAGTCTTTTGTATGTATGATTTTTGGCGATTCGGACTACTTGGTATATTTGTTAATCTCTCCGATTGTTCGTTGATGTGACTGTGACAATTTGTCACGTGTGATCTCAAGAATGGCAGGATTTTGATGTTCAAATTAGTTGTGAAAGCAAAATAAATGTTATGAATTATCTCAAGAACGAGTGTTCTGAATGACTGCATATAGGTTAGTAAATTTTGGTGTGTGAGTATCCAACGAAATTAATAGATTTTTGGCAATAAGTCAGAGGTCCTTCTCAACTTTATATATATTTTTATTGATGGTGCTATTTCAAATAAACTCATACTGATGTCGTATTGATAAGTAATTGGTGTAATAAAATTTGGAACAAATTTGAATTGTCTAATTTTACGAATTGTCAACATAGAAAAAAAATTTAAATGATTATATTTTGGTGTCTTTAAAGGAACTAAATTCAAGTTTTATAGGTTAAAAGATCTCGTGTTCACCAAATATTTTTGTCTATAGACTCTTTATTAAAAGTTTAGTTTATATTGTATAGACATTCAGTCGGACAACATGAAAATAGACTGTCACCATGATATAAAATTAATATTGCGTTAAGATTTTATTCTTCATTACGTTTAAAATGTGATTTATAAATTTGTGTATTTATAAATTATTTTAATATATTGTAATGTGATAATTGTTCAACATGTTCTGATGATGAATAACAAATAGGGGAAACAGCTGTAAACTTTATTAGTTTATATAAGATTATTCAGGCAAGTAAAAGATCTATAAACCTATCATTACATAGTATCTTGTAACTAATTAATTGGTAGTGAATTTGATATTTTGTATACATCGCGCACTAGAAAAAAAAACAATAACGCTCCTTTTTTTATTAGACTACTCCAAAGGAAAGAGTTTATTTTTCTTTATTTGCAATTTGACATAATAGTCTAGGAATTATTTTAGTAACATTGTTTGACATCGCTAAATACAATTTTTAGAAATTTTCGCATTAACGTCGGCCCTATAGGCCTAAGCTTTATTTTTATTTTACTGGAAACTTGTAACTAAACATTTTCAGTAAGAATTGACCAATACTTTCTGTTAATGTCCTGTCGGACTACTTTGAGCAACATTTGATTTAGATCGGCATTATCTGTCGGTAATGTTATAAAACAGTTTTATTAACTGGTTTTTCAATACGCAATATAAAACCTATAGGCTACCTACACATTTGAACAAAAGCCACCATGTCGTTTGTTTTCTAAAGTCTGTTATAGTTAACACAATAGAGTTATTTTTACTTTGTCATTATCTCCCAATTCACTTTTTGATATAATAAGGAATATTATAGCCTACGTATTTATGTTGGGTCCTTTGCGACTATATTTAAATTCAATATCGAAACTATAATTTGAAATTAAAAAAAAAAAAAACAATTTTTTGATCATAATTAGGTTTAAAACAGCAAATATTTCATTATTTTAATTCAGGTGATTTACTCTCAATTATAAGTAATTTTTTTGTACTTATTTCTATATTTGTCATTGAATCACTATTACCAGTTGTGGTTATTTTGTTTTAAAAAGTTACAAATAATAAATATATCCATATTTATTTGCTTTGATTTTATCAGTATGAAGGAAATGATACAATGACCTTTGCCAAGTCGTAAAATATATAGATTACGTTATTTCTTAATCTGTATATAATATTTTAGGTTAAGTTGGAAAATTGTAGATGTTTTTATAATATTTAAAAGTTAGTTTAACCTATGTTTATAAGGTGTATATTGTCCAGTAAAATAAAAATAAATAAAATGAAAATATATAGTTTCACTAAAGCATACACGAATGAATGTGTTAAACGGAAATTATTAAGTGTTTTTTTTTTTTTTTTTTTTTTAATAAATAAGCATCTTCTTCAAATTTATGGATTAAAAAAAAATAAAACTAAGTACTTGTATATCAATATTTGTTTATAAAAATAGAATATTTCAACAATTTATTATTATGTGATCGATATATGAAGACAAGTCCATCGTAACGTCTTCAACGTATACAGTTGTTTTTATATAATTAATAAGATAACGTTGACAATTTATAGAAAGTCATTCCTAACCAATACATTGTCCACATGCTTTTATAAGTCGCTATCGAAAGGAGATATTTTTTAGAAAGTTGTAGGCGGGGTGAGAAGGATATTTTTGCTCGGAATGCCGATCCTGCCCTGTCCAAGCCATATGTACTCTAGAAAGCGAGCCAGTACATCTGAAACTAATTAATAACAATTACCTAAGCTCTTCAGAGTAGACGGATCACTTTCATGGCGTGGCGATGTGAGCTAAACATGGTCCGACATATTTTCGCGTACTCTATCAAGCTTGTGCTTGATGTTTATAAATTATTTGTCGTATTTGTAAAGAGTTCTTTAAAGGAATCAAATCGGAGAACTAGTGCAAGTTCACTATTATACTAGATTTAAACTTTAATATTACCTCTCTTAATGACTGATATAATTAATTCGAATTTTATTAATTCATATATTTGGATTCAGACAATTACCTAAGTCTAGATAATAAATGTTTAACAAACATTAGGCCTACATAAAGTACTTCATAATATATTAAAGTTACAAACGCGCAGACAAGACAAAAAATTAAAAAGGGCTGTTAAAATTAATCTTTTACATAAACATACATACATATATATATATATATATATATATATATATATATATATAGTCTATATATATATAGTCTATATATATATATATACATAGGCATATACAAAATGAATTTATTTTCCTTAACTTAGGGGTACACTTATATACCAATCCTACAGTGGAAAAATATAGTGATGGAAAAAGGACATCAGCAGTTGTTTAAAGGACAATTTCAAGTTCTTATTATGTCCTAAAATACACGGTACTGTACTTTGGAATTTAAAGGTATTTAGTTATCAGTTGAAGTGTGAATTTTTTCCTCTTAAGCCTATGGCAATAATTTCCCGCGAAACAACTATCAACTCAACTACAATTTTTTAACTTTTAACGTCAATGTTTTACACCCTCCCCCACAATCCCCCTTACCACCAGAAATAGAGACGGATTTGAAACCAAGAAAAGCGAAACGTGGTAATTTTTGTAGATTTTTATGGATTTATTTGCTTTGTAATTTGAAATATAAATAATTCTCGTTTCTTCATTCCTTTCTTGTTCATTTACCGATATCTATACTTGAGTCTACACTATCGTTTGCCAATGTCTCTTTGGGTTTGGATTTTATATTTTCTCACTTATTCGACTATCGAAAAAGAAAAAAAAACAACATTTTCTGACCAATTACATAAATATATAGTATTGAGAAATGAGTCCAGATACTCTCTGCTGCAGCTCATCATGCAGGGAAAAATAGATGGAAGGAGAGGACCAGGAAGACGAAGAATATCCTGGTTGCATAACCTTAGGGAATGGACCGGAAAAACATCTGTTGAACTTTTCCGAATTGCTGTCAACAGAGTCAAACTTACCCTGCTGGTCGCCAACGTCCGAAACGGATAGCGCACTATAAGAAGAAGAAGATAGTATTGAAATACTTTTTTGAGATTCGTGATTTACAGATATATTCATGACGTCTTCATCTTTCCGCCATGCGCACATAGCTTGCGGTGAGCCGTGAGTACGTATATGCTCATACGCTGTTATGTTGCAAAGTAGAATACGATTGGAATGTAAAACTTTCTTCATCAGAAATAATAGTAGTATGGGTAAAAAGTAGTAGTGAATGAGCCAATGCCGGCTTGTTGACAATGGGACCATAGCTCATGCGGTTTGTCCTCTCGAATACTTTCACAAGCTTCTTCGACTATAAATTAATCTTTCAGACAACGATTTTATTTTATTTGTCCAACCGAGCTTATGCAAAGAGCTCTTACACTATAATAGAAAAAGCGGCGTGCAAGTGTTGAAGGAATTGTGGTTATGAATTTAACATTGTATTGCAGTCCCTAATAATGTATTCAAGACGATGTCCTGGTTTGCGATGAGAGCGAGTTGTTATTGGTTGCCGTGGTATCCAAGAAGGCAGTACTTGCGCCATCACTCTATTGTTCATGTCAAGCTTAAATGAAAATATAATGGCAGTTTGATAATATAGGTTGAATGATTTTGTGTTTATTTTATTAAGTGTTTGTTTATACTTTTAGCACTTATTACTACTTTATTTATTTTTCATTAATTTATTTATGGCGTCGACCTAGGTGTTTCTATGTGTAGTATTCTCTTAGGCAATTTAAAATATCCATAGAAAGTAACACTATTACATGTCAGGTAAAAGTGTCCATTTCTTAACGTAGAATGTTAGCTGTGGTGGTGGTGAAGGACCTGTTTTGAGGAAAAGTGAGTGGCGGAGTTCAAACCTTAATCAGGTCCTTGAACTCTACCTCTCAACAGTTTAGTTTATATTCTACACGGGGGTTGCTTATATGACCTTGTTATTAACTGTATTAACAGAACAACCATCTTTGCATACATTATGGGGTTCATGTTAAATTGTTGTTACACTATTGGCAGTCAAGTACTCCTCAAATTTGGGCCAAGTAGCGGAATTCTTTTACCTGCTTTGTAATATTATTGTTTCCTTACTCGTGTTAAACTGCCCGAAATAATGCCGTAACAAGCCAAACTTAGTTCGAGTCAAATAAATTAGAGGTACAAAAACATTATTTGTATCCAATATAATGATGTCACGCCGTATCACTGCACTTTATAGAGTTACAATTGTCGAAAATAATTATTACTAACGAGAACCGAAACTTAATTTCTCCGTTCACCATTTAATCATCAAGTTAATGATTCAAGGAATGAGTATCTGTGTTGGTTGCAGGTATTACACAATTATATTCGGTTATTCTCACATTTTGTGGTAAACGCCAGGATTGTAGGCTGAGTAGTTCGTAAAACGTCCGCTTGGGGATGGAGTATTGTTGTTAAGAAAATTAGGTTTTAGTTTCATTTTTTAATGTATAATTATTTATTTATTTGTTTTAGTATTGCAAGTAGTTTAATGCAAACAAACAACTGACAATATTAATACTACTCGTATGTTATTTTTTGTTATTAATATTTCACTTTTGTCATTATGGGATGTATCAAATGTTTACTTCCTTCTTTGTCTCAATATCATTGATAAGTTTTAACATGATTCCGTGCCGATGACAATGTACTAGTATTAAAAAAAATTTCTTATGATTGCTACACATTCTGTCATATACCTCAGAAAAAACATCGGTACTTACTGGCGTACATAAATATCTAACATATTATTATTATAAAATATGACGATGTTAATTGCATAAGAGTAATACACGTGTAAATCAGGCATACCACTTCTTGTAACAGAAGAACCAATTATTTAATGTACCGATAATGATTTATGAAGAAAACTATTATTACTCAACAAACAATCATTGTACGGAGCTGTATTTGATAAATAAATATTGTTTCCTATAAGAGTAAAATATATCAGAGTGGCATATATTAGACAGAGAAAATAATTTTAACTTACTGTTGGATAAATGACGAATCTATGATATTTCATTTTATATGGTTGTCGTTTTTCAAACTAAGATATAAATTTCAGAAGTTGTATGTATTAAGTAGCTTATAGGTACATTCTAATTATTCTAAAATTGTTGAATTTTTATTTTGACTTATTTATCTGTGTAATGATTGACACCCGTGTACTTTCTTCTGATTTTATGTCCCTTTATGGTCAAAACCCAATCAGCTGTAAGTTAGCGTAGCTAAAGAAATGGACACTATGAAATAGAATGTTTTAGCGAAACTTTAAAGCATCCAGCTATAGATTTTTATGTGGCCTTCAATAGGGTATTAGATTCTAATGACGAGAGAGCTATCTCTGAAACAATTCCCCTAGTTTCGAAATGTTTAAATGTCCTGAATGACTCTTTTCTAAAAAGGTGAAAATTTAAAAAAAATTGTATTAGACTCCAAAGGAGAAATATGTAATTTAAACAAACAAATAAATAAACCAAGAGAATTTATGTAACCTATGATTTTATTGTAGAAAATGCTCTAGATAAGCAAAAGAAAACAAATGATTTATTGAAAATCCGTGCCTGATGGATGACATAAATTTCTCTAAAAAACACAAACCCATCAAAATAGCCATGTTTCTTTTCTTTTAAATTTAAGTGAAACGTGAACAGTCAAATGGAATCTTCATATTTGTCAAAAGGAGGCATAGCCTCTAGTTTTAACGTCTTTAAAACTTATATTTATTTAACGTCTTTATATTTATCTGGGATATATATACTAAGAAACCATTAGTTGAAAACTACCTGTGTTACTTATGTAGATTTCAGTTAGTGGTTGGTTGTCGGTTTTTAGGTGAATGGATACTGTGGAATAAACAAAACCAGCCGAGGCTATAAATCAGTGGCAATCAATCATTGTATTAATACATTAGATTTTTTAATAAATAGTCAAACATGTTATTCATTGTTAGTGAGAGGAAGATTAAACTAAAGAAAATCAAAGATACAATCCGTCTGTGAAGATCATTATTTCTGCAAGACTTCGAGAAAAACTAGCAATGACTGATCTTCTCATGGGATATTCTATAGCCTATGGATTCATAGATTTCAGATACAATACAGAAATCTCCCACAGTCCTAATTCGTTACAATTAATCACAATATAGGCCCACCGTATTAGTTTTTTGTAACTCTGTATTGGAGTTAAAAATGGGTTTACGATTTTTACTCAACTTATTTCAATTGAGACGATGTTTGGGAATGAAGAACATTAAACATTGGCATTTTTGGGGTGCATGAATTTTTTCATGTGTTTCAAAATATATTAACGTTATAGTTGCCTGACCCCTTTACTACTCTGTGAAAGTTAATTTATTTTATGTTAAGTTAATGTTTAATTTTGTTAATTTTCTTTAGTGTTTTACAGTTGTTTTGTTTGTTGATATTTAAATCGATTTATTATTTATTTTGTATTTTACTAGTTGCTTTAAGGCAATGATGTACATGTTATTTTTTTGCCTTATAAAACTATGTTATTGAATTAGGCCTACGTCTACTAAATCGTTGTGATTTGAAGATTTGTAAAGATATAGAAGATTTGAAATTATAGCCATGGTTTGAGACGTAAGCTCAAGTTTTCAATCAATTATCTGACTCTAAATTTCTATTAGTGTTGTTAGATTTACTTTCCTACGTCTTTAAACTACGTTATCTTGATCTACAAAATAATAATAATTATTATAAATATATTGATTATAACGGGCTTAGTAGGCCTATATTTTGTAATTAGTTATATCTCAGACCACACTATACGGTAGTTTATCATTCCATAGACTCGGTGGTGCGTGTACGAAACAATCCACCGTGAACCTATATATATATCTAACACATGCGCACGAATGCTTTTAGATTATTATCTGGATAGAGTACACTTCCTTTAAATAATTTTCACCAGATAAACCATGTTTGCATTTCTTAACTTTCCAAAAAAGATTTCTGGATGAGATTAAATTTAATCGACTTTATCTAAGCCTGGTACTTGTACTCTATGAGTGGTTTTATCGCTATTACAGAACGTGAGTTTAGTAGAACATACTTCATTTCGTCGATGTTGGTCCCTCGATCTTTCTAATAAAATATTGAATAAATTTGTTGTTTTACTGATTTTTCTGTTAACTTAATATTAAAACTAAATAATTTTAATGACTTTTATAAGATAATTTCAACCAGTTCATTAATCAAATCATAATGTGCATCTAAGAGGGATATGTGCTACATTATACACATAATATTTGTTGTGATAAATAATAATTAAACCAAATTTTACTGTCGAAATTTCTATCGATAGACTCATTACTTACCACGTCTCCAATACATTTTTGCCTACCTCTATAAGTTAGCTACCTAATCTTTTATTAGGTTTGTGTCACGAACATTTTCTTAAATTTTTTACTCTTTCTCTCTTTCTCTCTCTCTCCCTCTCTCTCTTCTCTCTCTCTCTCTCTCTCTCTCTCTCTCTCTCTCTCTCTCTCTCTCTCTCTCTCTCTCTCTCTCTCTCTCTCTCTCTCTCTCTCTCTCTCTCTCTCTCTCTCTCTCTCTCTCTCTCTCTCTCTCTCTCTCTCTCTCTCTCCCCCTGATTGTATGTGTTTTCATGATACTTGACTTTAAAATCAAAGTGTTCTTACATATCTTTACGTTTTACAAAGTTTGTAAAAATATTGAAAACAAAACAAAATAATACACCTTCTCTTTTTATACCTGATAAATCCAACATGTCCTGTCAAAAATGTCCTGTCATTCGAACGACGTATATCTATAGCCCAAACGTCGCAAAAATTTCATTATTTCCTTTCCTTTTGATAACAAGTTTAGCATCTTAAATCTTATTACCCCGAACATAAAACATAGTCTAATATAAAATGAACAAAGCCAAACTGGTAGTCATCAAATAAACAGTGATAGTTTATAATTTACAGTAGGTAATATATATATATATATATATATATATATATATATATATATAATAATCGTCGATGAAAGAAACTCATTAACAGTAAACGAGGCCGAAGGGAGTGTGTTTGGCAGTTGTTGAGTTGTTACTCGAAACTGGCATGTCCTGTTCTCTCCTTCCCTCTACTAACGATAGAAAAAATATTATATTTTCATCGAAGGGAAACTCTGTAATTTCTATTTAATTTTGAATATATCTCCGGCTATGACTGTCAATACTTTATGAATTTTAACGAACAGTTATTATAGTTTTTATCTAGTGAATTGGTAGGTCCTTCCGTAGAAAATTTCTTATCTCTTTTAAAAATATAGAAAGACTGGAAGAAGGCTATCTTCAGTTGTAAGTATGTGAATTTAGTGTGTATTTAATGATGCTATTTTTTTGCAGTTTATGTGTTCAAAAAATTACATTTTACACCAGGAAACGTATTGTGATGTAATGAAGCTAAACTTCGATCAATAGATTTGGGCTGATCTTGACATTTTAAATCTCAATGAACACATTTCGAGTATATTTAAAATAATGTTTGTCTGACTGTCTACCTATCTGTCTGTTTACCCGCCGGTCTGTTGGAGACTTTTTTGCCACGCTTTATATAAATAACGGAATCTACTTCAAATTTTGATGCTTTATTCATTAGCTGAAGAACGGGTGTTCGAGATATTTTTAAATGGCTATAACTAACCATTAGTTTTTATAAAATATTTGTTTATACACGAATGATGTCATGTAGTTAGATCTATCATGGTGGGACTCAATACACTAACAGCATAAATATACGCCAAAACTATGGGCTCTATCCTGTTCAACCTCTGATTAAGAGTTGGACCGCCTCGATAAAGCAAATCTTTTCATTTCATTAGATACATCTTGAACTTCAAGTTCCCAAGGTAGATTACTATTGCGATTGTACCACAGAACGTTGACCATATTCCGTTGAACTTTGTTTTGGAAACCTTAATTATTTATTATGGTTTAAAAAATAGTTATATATCAACATTTTATTTTTTATTAAATATTTCGACTTCAGTCCAATAAATCTGTAAAAATTTCCGTCCGATAATTCTTTCTCATTGACGTGTTTTATTTTAATGTCATATCAGTTCATGAGTATCTGGCAGCATTTCTGTACAGCATTGTAACACATTAAAGTTGACTAGAATATAATTCCCTTTTTTCACTTGTAAAACTCTAATTGACAGATTTTCTCTCATTCGGATTAATAATCTAATGTTTAACCTAGTGATAGATTTGATAACTTTGCTTAAGTTTGTTGGTAATTTCATCTACGTTTGCTCCCACAGCTAGTAATCAGTATCGTTGCAAGTGTATCAACAGTCACTTTTTCTATTTCGAAAAGATTACATGTGTTAAGCGAGTAGAAGATTGGGCTCAAGAGTTATATACCTAAGGTGTGTTTTCACTTCTTTCAATTTATATTATTCAGCTCCTTGTTTTTTAATATTTTAGTTTCACATATTGTTTTTAAATATTCTTTTAATTTAAATTAGTTTCTCATACCCAAGATTTGTCAAAACTCTGAGCTCCATGAAGAAAGGTAAACCGCAAAGTTGTTTTTCTTTTAACGCCTTTTCTAAAATGTCTGTAATTCAATGAACTTTGTAGAGTGTCTAAAACCGAACTGATTAATCTGAATTAAATTTCGTTTGTGTATAACAGATTCCAAATTAGAAGATTTTGCTTAAAAATAAAATGTATTTTATTTTAAAATGATAAAATACCTGTAATTCTACGTTAAATTGCGTACTGTTCTCTTCTTAAGTCAAAACTTCAAAAAAATTGTTAAATTTATTCTGATTTTTGTCAGTACTGAATGATATTTACAAAAAGAGCCCTAAATTGTAGCTATACTTCGAAACAACTTCGGCCTTGCACGCCATATAGGCTTTATATACTATATCAGCCTATGTCTACTAATGTTAATCATTATGGACAAAAATATGTTTAAGTTAACAATATTCAAGTCTAGTTCTCTTCCGGCCTTAACCCTTTTAAATTATTCGTAGGCTAGACTAGAGGTTATCATTTAAACTCTTAATTTAAGTTCATTTTCCTTTTAAGGCGATGTTGACCGAGAGGATTTGATTAAAAAAAGAGAGAAATATATTCATATATGTTCTTTAAACGTGTATAAATAATACTTGGATTGAAAATCAAAACTGAAAACGTACAAAAGTATCTATTGTAACCATAACATCCAATCCAGAAGGAGGTGTGTGGTTGTTGATATATTTATATTAACCTAGGGATAGTTTATTTGTTCTTGTGACATTGGACATGAAGACCCAAATCACACGTGCCAACCCCCGGCGCCGTCCGTCTCCCGCTGTGTCGGTCCTTATGTCACCTGACACCAGGGCCATGGACTAAGTCATGACAAATGAGAGTTCTTTTAAAATAAACACACACAAATCCCAACTAACCTGGGTCCATAGTTAACTTCATTATTGTTAAAAAAATAAGACTTCATAGTTGACTAGAAAACATATTATATTATGTGAAGAGACATAAGTGATCAACTTATGTTGCCTATATGTTAGTAATATTATAAAATAGATTTATAATACAAGATAAAAATCAAAACATATAATTGCAATCAGATTCAACATTGCAATCAACTGATAAGCTTTCTATTTGTGCAATGTTTAAGGTATCTAAACTTATTGCGTTTTGTGTCTCGACTCTAGTAACGTAAATAACCTCCGTTACTGATTATAGTTTTTTCTTCACAATTGAGGAATGTTTATAGATTCTATATGTACTTATTATTGAATGGACATAAAATGAACAAATAAAATAGTCGAATTAATATAGCTGTGAGTAATGTAAAATATTTTAATTTCTCACTATTTGAATTTTTTTTTAAGTGTTGAAGTTAGTTAACAAAAACAAGTTAGTTGAAACTAGTTATGAGAGTTTCTACTAGTCATAGGACTAGTCATACTAGTCAGAACTATCATACGGTCCTTTCTAAGATTAAAAAGAATTAATAATTGTGTCTTTATTTAATTGAACCTGACCAGATTTTAGGGGGTATATATTTTTTAAATACATTTTTGGGATCGTTAAAGTTATATCCGTGAATACTTAACTCATTAAATGGCGCTCATCGTGATGATTTTATTACATTATGATTTATCTATTTTGCTAATGTTCTCTTCTTTGCAATCCGAGTATTACCACATTTGTTGAGTTTACACCCTCAAAGAGAGTTTAAACCAGACGTAAATTTGGAAGATAGTAAAGCTTAGAGATAACATTTCAGTGACATGCTGTCTGAAATATGTTCCGTCTGCTTCTTGTCAGTTGAGCCCTGCTTGCTTTCAAAACAGCGGCTTCTTTTACAAACCGTTCGGTTCTTAAAGGGAAAAGAAGAAACAACCCACCAAACAAAATTAGTTTTCAACATCTTGTTTATTTGAGTAGAAAATAAACTAAGGAGTTCATACAGTTTATTACTTTTATTTATATTTGATTTCTTTGTTGATGAAAGGCCTTAGTTCTATATCATCATCGCTTTATAAAATAAGGAAGAAAGGAACATAAAATAAAGACTCCTAGTCCCGAATATTCTAATAGTTTTTGGGGGGGGGGAGAGAGAACAAGAGTTGAAGAGATATTTGATAGGAAATAAGAAATAGTAAACTAATGTAACCCAAGACTAAAAAAAAGTGTAAACTCAGCTATTGTTAACAAGGAGATACCAATTAATTGCAAGCCAAGCCTTTGTATTACTAAAACGAGCTTTTGAGGGGGGGGGAGTTTTATTAATATATAAATATGAGTATTTTATTTAAACTTAACGGCATTTAGCTTTTCCGTAATTGCCTTCGGACTTGTTATATAGACCTACTATATAAATACTTTATTAGCGTCAAGAAAAGTCAGTTTATTTTGAATAGCGCTAAAGGTGTTTTGTCATATTGACATCATATAGACATCATATAGACCGGTCACATTTGAACATTAAAATTTTTAGTTTTTGTAAAACATAGTTTTTTTAAACCTAACCTTTTTAACAGCGGAGGCGTAACATCTTTCTGGAATATGTTTATTATTTTCGGTATTTACAGTTCTAGAAATATATAAAATTACGGACTGTTTAGTGACATTTAATTTGATTTATTTTAAAATAATTTGATATTATTATAGCAAGAATGAAGATAATTTTAAAATAAATATATATGGATAAAACAGACAAATAAAATCACAGTAACTTTTAACAAAAGAGATCATGTCTAACTGCTTATGAAGTAAGCCTAAACCAAATCGCTCGTGGCAGATCTGCGTTAACAACAAGGCTTCGCAACAGGAGGCCAAATAATATTCCTCATTGCGTAGTCCGCTTACAAATGTTTTGTTTTATTTTACAGCCTTTTCCTGTTTTACACTATGCGAATTATCACGACTTTTATCTTGAGCAACGTGTATGAGCCCACCATTCAGTGAAAAACCACCAACTTGCAAATGAAGAACATTTATTTGTAAAATAGATAATCTTGGTTTCTTTTGAAAGATATGTATTCTGTTTTGTTTTTTTTTTAATTGAAGATGTGTATAAAAGATTTGACACTAAACTTTGAACTCGGAAACTCCCTATTACTTTTCTCTTTTGAAAAATGAATGTAACCCAGTAAAGTTATACAACATTTTTTTTAAATGTTTATCGTGTGCACTCTCAATTTTCATTTAGTTTAACATGAGTGTATTACGAGGAAAATATAGCTATAATTTAATATTGAATAGTTGCTACGAGTAATTGGTTATTTTGACTCCATCCAAACTGGATTTTTTATAGTAGGCCTATTATCGCATGTTAGGATTCAACGTCTGACTTGAACAGATATTATTACATAACAACACTCATTCTGTGACGTCTTATATTTTCAGCCCCATTAACAATAGTAAAATTACGTTAAGAAAATATTTCTAATGTTTCATAACCAAAAATAAAGGTTGGGGAGGAAGGATTTGAAAGATTTTAATTTTTTTTTTCTACATTTTAAATAGTATTGTAAACGTATTCATTGTAATTTTTTTTTAACTAATTAATATTAAGACTGCAATTAGCTAAAAAATCAGCAAAAACCAACGTCATATATTTTATTGAATTTTCAAAACCAACCTACTAAAAAAATGTAGTACTTTTAAAACAAAGAAGCTTTAAACAAAAATATAAACATTTTTGAATAGGTAGGCCTTTTTATTATAAAGGAAATGCAACTAAAATGGTGGTAAAAATTAATTAGAGTAAGGAGATTATTTATTGAAATAGCTTTTTTTAATTTGTAAATCTCAATAATATCTAAGAAAGAAATGAAGGTGAGTGTTATTAAGGCATTGTTCAATCCAATCTCCATGATAATGAGCCCAGGTTTCCGTTATTTATTGAGAGGCGTGTCGGCGAGCTATAAACATATTTAGATCTTCTTTATATATATTGGTTCTGTAAATAAAGTTTTTTTTGTCCTTTTTTAAATTACTTATGAGATGAATAGGGATGATGGTAGGAGTGGAAACGAATCGTGAAACTGAATTTATATTCCGGTCTATATGATATTATGAATGTCTTTACTTTCTTCAAACAAGAAAAATAAAATATTGAATTAAAACTGTAATGTTCTTACTTTACTTAATGTATACCTTGTATTTTTAGGTTCTTGATTTGATCTTAGTTTTAAGTTTTTAAATCTCTTTTTTTACAAAATAAACAATTTTACCTATCAAGGGTTAGTATGCTACTTCTTTTTTCTTTTACATACTGGGAAAAAACAATTCAAATTGGTTTTTACCGATGTGTGGAATTGTTACTAAAAATATGTAAGTTATAGAGTGTAATTGCTAAGCATGATTTTTGTTTAAAAATAATGAAAAAATGGTTGAACCACGTACCGTACATACCGACCCCACTTCATTTATAAAGATCGGTATGCTGTGGAAATGGGAAAAACATAATGTTTATCTGTTAATTTTATTTGTTTAAATATATGAGTTCAACAAGGTCGAACAAATCTTATACTACTTAAAATACATGTACAGGAAATGTAAGTATTAATAACTATAGCGTTTTTATTATGAACTATGTAACACAAATTAACTTTGAACAAAACAATTAAATTTAGGTTAGAATAACACACTACAAGTGAAATGACCAAGTAATTTCGTTTAGGATACAGAAATGCACAAATAACGAACAATTATGTTTGTTTAATGTAGATACTTAATACAATCTACAAATATTCATGACGGAATTCAGTGATTGTCCACTCTACGATGATATCGTTAAATTGTTCGGAAAATCCTATTTTTAAAATATGCGGAGGAGATGGTACATTTAATTAATATCTAAAGAAATATATTATCACATTTATTAAGAGAATGATAATTATTTCAACAGTTGATTTCAAATTAATACGAATCAAAATTAAATTTTGACATTGTTTCTTAAAACGAATGTACAATTTTTGTCTTGTGCTTCGTGGTATGTTTTTGTTTCTTGGATTTTTAAAGAGTTTAGAGGTAATCATATTCCTAATACAGGTGCATCCTAAAGAGATTCACTTATTTTATAATGAACTGTTTTTATTGTTCTTAAGTAGGAGGTTTGAATTTAGTTCGATTTTATACAAAATGATGTATAAAATGAAGATTTGTTTAATTTGGGAGGCTGTAATTTTTCATTATCAAGTTATTATATTAAAAAAATGATCTATTTTATTAAATAATACTATAAAATAAGTTTAGTTTTTGTTGATTATAATCTTGTTTTTCACCGAACAATTTAAAAAAGTGTTATTTAGATCTATTTTTACTTAAAAATCGGTAGCTATAATTATTATAAAATAACACACCTGTTTAAAAATTGGTTTCTGTGTTAATCATGAGCTGGTTTGAGGAAAAAACTAACACAAATCCAAAATAAAATATGGTACATCCAAATTGAGCCACTAACATTGTTCACATGTCCACGTTACAAAATAATTGTTTTTTTTTTTTACCTTTTCGTATTCTATAAGCTATTTGTGAATAAAGCCCACATTAAGCCTCCAATTTAGTGTTTTAAACAAACTACGCTACCTCATGAACCCACATTGTGCTGGAACTAAAGAAGAGTTTGCAAACACAACTGATTAGGAATATGATTTTATACAATTTTGAAATATTCTTTTTCCCAATATTTGAGTAATATATTCTTCTTGTCAATGAATTGCCACAAGTTGACATAAATGTCTTAATGTGGAGTCGACATAGTTTTAGCATTAAAACACAGGATGTTTAAAACTAGGGAATGAAGTGTACTCAAATACTTCGGTTTGTTTACGGGAATGGCAAGAAAATGTAATACATTAGAGCTTGTAGGATGTACAGAAACAAGTTTGTAAACCGTGGAAAACTTCACTGCTACTAATGGCCACCATAACCCGTATGTACATCTAACAACACAATGATAGGCTACACTAAAGTCAAGCCCTTTATGATAGGTCTAAATTCCCCCACCATTTCGACTTTTGTAAACGGAACCAAACATAAGTTCGAATGAAGTGTAAGTTTTATCAATATGATATTGTTCAAAATGGAAACTATGTAATGTTGAGAAGCTAAGAGGTTTGTGCGCTCGGGCGGAAATTGAAATACTAAAGACAAGTTTACATGGCTTTTCCCCGGTAAAACCGGAAACATTTCTTTTCAATTACTTCGTAAGTTGTAGAAAAAACTGTAGCGTTAGTAGGCGATAAGATAGACTATAATATGGACGGTGCAACTCATTATAGCAAGCGACTACTGTACCCTGTTGGAATTGCATTCATAATATGAACGTAAAATTAAACTTAAATATATTTGATAAATCCTCACCAATATTTCATCGTAACAAAGTTATTTTTAAAATACCGTTTCAGCTAGCATTTTACTCAATCTAGAAATGTGATAAAAACAAATTGCATAATTAAAACATGGTAAAAACTCTAACTATTTCGTATGTATAGAAACAATTAAATTAAAAATCTGATTAAATTCTAGATAGGCTACAAATTTAAATTGAAGATAATCAATCTAGTTGACATTAAGCAATCTTAGTTCATACATATTTAGTGTCATACATTATCCCTTGATTTGAACAAAAATATATAAATGTATAATATATTAAAAGAACTGTTCTCAAGGTTTAGATTAGTTTTACTTCCACTGACACCAATAAACTGTAAATTATCTTAGATTTTACAACAAAAGTATGGGTAGTATTAAAGTTATTCCTAACAGTAAATTTAATCTTATACCTAATTAATCGTAACGAAACATTAATAGTGACCTTTTTATGGCATTTGGAAATATGAAATTTGAATTTCAAAATAAATTCGACTGCTGATCTTTTTTTCTATTTCTTAAATATGATATAATTATCACTCTATTCTTACCCAATAATGGTAGTGAACCACAATTTATCGACGAAATTTTTACACAGTATTTTTTAACATCTATTAATTACGAGAAACCCAAATTCAACCTAACCTAAATTCGATTTGGTGTGAAGCGTAATTAATTCCGCAATTAATTATTAAATTTTGAAATTAGTTTGTAGGTAACGAATAATGAAAAAAACAATAATTTTAATCCCATATTATCAGTTTAGTTATAATATGTCTTCTAAGTGATAACAGATATAAAATTCTCACTATTTCAATGCTTAGCTGGGTTATCAATAATGATTTCTTTTAATAACAAAATAATATATAAATTTCTTGTGTTGAAAAACTTTAAATGATGAAAAATATATACAATTTATAAAAATGATATGTATATATTATGTTTATTGTAATTATAAAAATAATAAAAAATGATCTAATGCCATTTCGGTAAGCAATTAAATACTATAAACAAACACACGTTTTAAGTCACGTGATAATGGCAATCAATTAGAAGTGAACCCAAGAGGCATATCTTCATTTGGGTATTGATGTAATCAGCAATCACTTCTGTTTAATGAGAGGTTCTGTGCAAACATTTACTCCCACTTTCCTGCGATGATTACAGACTAAAGCTTCCCTAGAGGGCGTGACGCTGCCCAAAGTTTAAGATAAATCACCGCAGCATCGCTGGTACTGCGTCCGCTAAATTATCTTTCGGGGAAACCTTCAACATTACACTCTTAATTATACTGCCAATATTTCAGCGTGGGTGCTGGAAACATGCATTGTTTTTAATTTATAAACTTTATTTACAATTAAATATTTTTATTCTATTACAAAAACATTTATACTGTAATGATAGGCCTTATATATATGTAGTGATATTGAGAGAGATTAACTCGAATTTGGAGTCCCAATGTAGTTGCTCAATGTAGAAGCCCAAATTTGTAGTTGCTAGTGTAGTATAACCAAACACTAATTATTTTTTTCAAAATTCAAATAAATATTTTAATGTCTTAGGAAGTAAAATGAACAACGAATTTTTTCAAGGTGTTAATAACTGGACCGCTATCACAAAGCAATTTAATTCATATTATTTATAAAAATTGTACATTTTATAATAATAATATTTCAATATTGACTTCATTACTAAGATTTTACTCTTTCAGTCTTTCATTAAAAATAATTAGCTACAAGAAGGATAAATAAATCTCCCCCACCTCCTACTCAATACTTATTTCACACCTTAGAATTATATTCTTTATTAAAATTTTGTGTTGGTGATGTTCTTACTTTAGACACATAATTTGGCGAAAGATGATTTATGATATGTTTTTATAGCTTGAAAAAATCAAATAAATGATGATGTCAATATGATTTTTTTTTTTTTGGTTTTTTTATATATAGAACTGACGCAATCCAGGATGCCATTGTATCCATCTACAGATAGCAGTTTTATATACTTTTGTCTGCCGACCCATCTTATATCACTAGCTAATATTTGTTTTCAATGCTGTCTCCTTATTGGTTCTCAAGTTTGTCTCCTTCGGTTGTAGATTTGAACATCATTTAACTCGCAGATCCGATATAAAAGTTATATTTCTCCGTTCGACACAACTTCATTTACCTCTTAAACATGTTTTTTCTAATTATCTTGTATATCTGAAGGTATGTTATCTATAGTAGTATTCGAGTATGTGGGAGTAGGTATATTTATATTGGAGTATGAATGTATACATATGTATCTTCCTCATTGCACATATATGATACGAGGAGTGACCACGCACAGTCTTATAGCCATATGAGTTCAATTTCATATATGGTAAATTCTTTATTTTTTATTTATAATTGTTATTAAGAAAATAAATTTGGTTTCATATGATTTACGTATTTAAGAAAGCAATCTTCAAGAAATTAAAACACTATTAATTAATTGGAATAATAATGTTGTATTTTAATAATAATATATTAAAGGTAAGCCTATAACATATTTAATCTAATGGATCTATAGGTAAATATTACCTTGGATTTATATTAAATAGAATATATTTACATTGCGTTTATATTAGGGTATAATCTTCAATATATCATTCTGTTTTATTTGTTTAATTTACAAATAGCAATATATAATTAATCTTTAATTTCAATTTTATTTGCTAAACTTTCACATACAGAATAAGTAATAAATATTTCAGCACTTTAAATTATTTAAGGTCCTTGTGCTCATATATCTTGTTACACAAAACATATTTGGAAAAGGTGGAGCGGTAGACCTGCTAATGAATTGTATAAGTTTCAGCCCCTGGACAGACTTTTATGTGCTTATCTAAAGCGAAACGGCTTTTCATTAATAACTGAACAATATAAATGCAGTTTTTATTCATAAGGAATGGAAGGCTCATAAAATGGTTGAAACGTAATTAAAATATCGTTCTGTGGGCGTTGAACGCTCTCTAAGAGTCTGTAAACGGCTTCATAGCGAAGGCGCTCTCATCACACCTTCCTTCCTTCGGGCTGCTTGTTTATTTCACAGAGTCCATTTACTTTTGGTTTATGTGTGGTCATAAGTAGATCGTCTACATCTGAGCAGTGATTCCTTTCGGAATGTTGATCCTTACGTCTGAATCTCGTGTGTCCACTCAGTATTATCCTTGTCAAATCTACAATTTTCACACATTATTACCAAGGTATATATTAACAAAATTATTTAAATTTTTTAGTAGTCATTATGGGTATCAATTATTTATTTTAAATTATCTGAAATTAACTCTATTGAAAACTAAATCAATGTTAAAAAGATTCTTTTAATTGCATTACCCCATTATCTGGAGAAACGATGAAAATCCAATATTGAAAAAAAATATTTAAATACAAAATATAGAATAATAAGCTTATTTTACAAAAGTAAAATACAAAAATGAAACTAAAAAAATCTTCGAACACCCTAGGTACAACTTATTATACACATATAGACCTAAAAACTAAAGAAAAACACGAACCCTTCTAAACCAATGGACTTCAAAATATTCTAAAACTTACCCCATATTTGTTTTATTCGAACTTTCAAAATTTCTTCTATAAATTATTTTGTTAGATTTGTATAGATAGGTTTAACTGAAAGTACGCCACGCACAATATTTAAGTGTGACTGTGTAGGCCTACTACTACTTTCTTATGGGGTCAAAAAATTATTAAAATGTACCTTGTTTCGTACATTTCAGATTATTAAATTGTGATTAATTCAAATAATTATTCCACTCACAATAATCAAAAATGAAAATAGAAGCATTAGATTAATGCAGATCACACAAATGAACAAGATAATAGGCATGATGTAATATTTCTATGAATGTACATTTTATTTGATTGTGCCATTATGTAAATGCATAGAATTATATTAAACGTTTCATGACAAATCCAACCATTTTGAGAATAAAATACTTGTAAACTGAGGAAAGAACTTTAGTATTTTTATTAACACACACGAATAATAAAATAAATTAAATATACTGAATTCTCTTAATTTATTTCTGAGTTTACCATGTAATAAAATATGTTAACGGTTCAGTCAACAAGCAACCGTAAAATCGTTTTATATTCAAAACAGTTCTAACCTAGTCCTTCTGAAAGAAACTTAATTTATTCGTCCTAAACTCTTCATCATTGAATTCAGATCCAGTTACTAACCGAAGTGTGTGGCCGATCGAATTGAGGACAGTCTCCTTACTAGGCGTGACTGTTGATGGTCCTGAATATATAACATTAAAATAGATTTAGTTGGTAGCTGTTGGAACGGAAATCGGCATCAGACCAATCACAACAAGACTACACTTTCCTATCATCTTCCCATCTGGTTGTATCGCTAGCATTTGGATACTGGAGTTAATTATGTCCCTGGACAGCTGGGGTGCCTGATCCTTATTTACACACTTTGATGTGTTATCTTGGTCCACTTAAAGTTTGACCAATTCAATTTCTCGTAGACATTTTATTACTTCAGCTTCTCATTGCCTCAAGTTTTAAGTGATTTTGAGGTAAATACTTTCCAGAACATAAATCTGGTTGGTCGTAAAAAGCACTAGTTCAGTTACTGTTTAAGTAAGTCGGCTTAACTTTAGTCTAAACTATTATACATTACTGTTGTCGTACTTGGTTGACTTTCTATGTGGTAATTTATTTTTGTTATTTCCATACTCTGTACCTAGTTTGAGATGAATTCTTCCGTTAATGTAAATAAAGTACAAAACAGTAAATATTGCAGAAAGTAAAAATAATATTAGTGTATCCAAATCAGTTTCTTGTAAATTAGATGTACAATTTCTGGATAGTGTAATCACGTTATTCAATCAAAACACAATATAAACATACTAAAATAGAGGTAATTTATTTATTTTTATTTGACGTGACCAGAACGATGGATATAAATATTTGATATTAGATATTGTTATTGTAAGCACAATACAAGTTTTCTTTGTATCTTAACGATTTTACTTCTTGCCCGTTGGAAGTATACCGAACTCCAACCTGTGCAGCTTGGAGATACTAAGTCAAAATATTGACGCCCCTCTCCTACACAGTACATGTAAATTAAATAGTTTATATTGTTTAAATATATTAACTGCTTTTATTCATTTCCAATACAAAGAATTATAAAATAATAAATGATAAAAACCTAAACTAATAATAATTGTTCGAACCTCTAGTTTTGTATTTTATTTCTCCACTATCCTACTGAACTCTTTTGTCCAACATATATTATCCCCATTATAAATGCAACACAATTGTCAAATGTTTCTTCTGGGCTATTCAATGGTATTCAAGTTTTATTCAAGGTTTTAGAAATTGTTCAAGCTTATCCAAATTGTGTATAAACTTAATATTATAAAGTTGATTGATTTGCTAACTCTATAGATGTGTTGAAAAATGTTTACGTAATATAATTTAAACTGTTTCTATTAAGAAAAAGAATATTTTTGCAGTAATTTCATTTCTGTATACATTTTCATGTAGGTATTAGCATATATTACTAAACAGGTAAATAACAAATATTTATGAAACTTTATATATTGGATAAAGGATTAATCTTTGCGTTTCGGACCCAGGTTTGTTTCCTTGAGCAGCTGAGGAATATTTAATATTCAAACAATAAAAATTGACTATTTTATTGGTTATCGGTGTTGAATGTGTTTGTTTGTACAATGTAAAAACAACTCTTATTTGTACGTCAGATCATTTAGTGTTCTCCTTATTTTTAGGTATTTAATAATTGGTTTATAATGGAATAGTTAATTAAATATAGGAAATAGGTAATCCCGAAATTGTTGCACCGAAAAACACATCATTCGTATTATATGATCTGAAAGTCATCGATAAATATGATTTTAAACAAGTTTTAGTAATTTTTAAAAATCAAATGATTGAAACTCCACAATTTCATAAGATATTTAAACTTTTATCCCGTCTTAAATATAAATTACAGACAAGCTTATTACACAATCAATATTGGACCAATAACGGACGAGCTTTTTCTTGTCCAATTGATTAATTCTGACAGTAAGGTAGGATACAATAAATTTAATATTATTCTGAACTAAGGAGTATCCATTTTCCATTCTTATTTGTTTTGTGAAATGGATTTAAAAATAAGATCATGCGAGTACATCTATCGTTTTTATAACCTGTGCAAAAATGATTTAAATTTGATTGAGGACGTAGATTCATGTGTGAATGCATACACGAACTAAGTGTGAATGAATTTGTGGCTTAAGTGTGAATGAAGACTTAAGTGTGAATGAAGACTTATGTGTGAATGAAGACTTATGTGTGAATTTTGACGCAATAATTGGTTTTGCAGGACGAGGCTAATAAGGTAATTAGTTTTATAACAATCTAAAACTGATTTTCTTCTCAGACAAAATATTATGTTTTAGGACCAACCAAAGTTTGGGTCATATATTTAAGAAACATTAGAGGATAACAACAGGCCGCACGCCACAATCTCTAGACTGTCTAAATAGATTTATATCGTTTTCTAAGTTCATTTATGTGTTTGTTTAACGATATGTAAATGCGGGTTTCGCCTCGAGGCAAGTCGGAGCACCCACTCCACAGTCCACAGGATGCAGTAAATAACACAAAGTTCCCAATAGCTCGAGCATATGAATCATAGACTCCCTGGATTTGCATTCAAAACCAGCTATATGTGCCAGGCCGATGATGCCTCTTCTATATATACATTATTCAATAATATTTTAGTTTCAACGTATCGTATCTTAAATCATAAACCCGCTCATAGAAATGACAGCTCAAAACTAGCCGCCATCTTGGCTTATGTATCTTTATTATGCAGAGCCATAAACATTGAAACATGCAAATAATAAAATATCGCCTCGTTCCCCTCCCAACATATAAGTAACACAACCCTCTACTTGACAGCCAGTGTCTATCGCATTCCTTTGCTGTGGTTTCCTTCACTTGAAATTTATACATAATTATATTTTACTTTTGTAAACTTAATACAGCTTCGAACAGACTTCTTTCTTGGAAATACATTACAATGATAAAAGTAAAATCTGAAATTCTAGAATTGATCATATATTGTCAAGGTTAATTCGGTTAAAATAATTGTACAATAAAGTAGGTTTTTATTTCCAAATATGATTTTAATTATTAAAATTATTCTCCTGGTATTATTTTGTACTAATAGTAAAATTAAAGACGATATTTTATTCTTTCATAACAATATCATAGAAGCTTATGTTTGTGTTTTTATAAATAGGAATTGTAAACGATATGTAAATTTGATACAAATCCAATTCAGAAATAACTACAACCATAAACAATTTTAAAAAATTAGAGTATCTCTGGACATTCAAACTGATGTCGGTCTTTTCAGCCCAACAGATTTTTCGCCATTTTCACTAATATATTTTTTTAGTGGCGAAGTTATGTATCACGAAGCCCGATTAATTCATTTTTGTTTCTTGAATTCTGAATAATGTAAAAAGCTATGAAAATATTTTCAAAACATTTTGTAAATACTTTTACACCAACTTTGCTTGCCGATAACAAGGGGTGAAATTCAGGAATGACCGCACAAAAAAGAAAATTTTAGATTTTCCATTTATATTGATAATACTCGCTATATTTGTGACCATTATTTTGATAAAATATTACCCACCAACTTCCTCAATTAAATGTTTCGTTTCTACTACAAAATATGCTTCATCAGTAATTCTTAAACTATTACTTCGTTCTTTATTATTTGAATTTCCATAGTTTTATAAAAACCTGTTATATTTTGTTAGTTAAACGAATATTGTGGGCAGTTGTTTTAAATAAATGAAAAACTTGTTGGAAAATAAAATTTGTTGATTTTACACTGTGAATATAATATGATTATTGGCGTACTACAACAATAATATTAGATTCTATATATGTTTTGGCTAAATTTTGTTTAAAATTAAAAACCTTAGCATGAGACCCAAGGATATCTAAATCCAATATATTCATTTAATTTTTAATGTAGACATCTATGCACCTATGCACGATATAGAATGTAAAATCTAGTTTGGTCTGGGAATTCTGGAAAAATATAATGTTCTGTCCCTGGAAAGCCGGGCAACTTTGTACTGTGTACCAGAGCAAAAGGTGTTGAGGGAAATGAAGAGCCATATAGGTTGGCCAAAGAGGGATCTGCAATTCCTAAAGCGTAATATCTCGCTTAAATCTATATATCGAAGAATGAAGAGCTTTGGTTTATAACGTATTTCTACTCAAATTAACCGCTTCCAAATGTTACGGTATTGTAGTGTCTGTGAATAAAAAAAATAATTTTTTTTGATAAGCATTTTATTGTTGGTTGTATGTAAATTGAAAACATACATCTTCAATATATATAATATATTATTTTAATTTATTATTTATAATAAGCCAAACTCTTGTTATGATCTTAAAGTACAAAATAATTTTATTTTCAATAAATGGAACACTATGTGTGGGCCCCACTGTTATTGGCTTTTCAAGAGATCGTTTATGACTAAAAGTTGTAAATCGTTTGTCCGTATTTGAAGACGATAAAATTTTGCCAAAGTAGAATCCCAATTAACTAAATTCGTCAACAGACGCACATTAACTGCTCCATCTTTATTGTTATTGCTATGACTGTGAGGCTGTCAAGTAGACACTCAAACTAAATGCAGAGTCGTGTCGGCAAACCTTAGAAATGAGATTTTGTGAATGTTTGCAAACTCATATACATTACACAAAATTTTATATTAACCAAATCTTGGAACGAAATTCACTAAACAATCGTTGAAATTGAAATGGATTCTCCATTTAGACAGCGCAACTCGAATTAAATATATTCCAAATTCCTCTCATATAGAAGGAAAAGACAAATATATGACCTAACATTTTATTTATTTATTCAAAGTTATACAAGGAAATTGACAATAATTCGTGTATAGCCTATGTTCAGATGGTAAAAATAAATTAAAAATTCAAAAGGATATAACTCCAGAAACACTTTGACGTCTGTCTGTGCTTTGACTATAGATGTAATATATTGAATCAACATTTTGTGCACAGGCTCGAATTATGGTGGTTAACATAGCTTTCACAACATATCTAGTTTTTTTATTAAACCATCTTAAAATGGTTTCCATTTGATATTTTTGGATTCAAACCATTGATTTACGAAAACTTACAACAGGCATTTTCTCTTGAACTTTAAGCTATGAGTATGGTAATATAATGGTTTTTATGATAAGTATAAATTTACTCAAATATTGAAACACATATAGATAATTGTTTAGGATTTCCCAATAAGAAGAGTGTGAATTCGAAAGGAATTTTTTAATTGTCCGAATCATTATTTAAATAATTTCTAAAACCTTTGGAAAAATACTACTGTGTTTTATTAATTACCAAGATTTTTAAAATATTTTTCACCAATATCTTGATTATTCTTCTATTTACAATAACTATAAACAACGTAATATATTCATATCCAAGTAATTTTGAATATTATTATTCTTAATTGTCGGTAGTCAATTTGTTTGTCCCTTTTAAAGACTGGATTTTGAATTTTATTGTGTAAACAATTAAAATTTGATATTGGATATATTCGAAAGACTGCAATTTCAGTGAACTAGCTAAGAATTACACAATTTTCAAATTGTAACCACAAAAATCTGACAACATTGACTAACTATTGGTGCCATAAGCATAATAATAACATACATTTTTTTTAAAATTAAAATAGGCGGGTCAACCATTATTTCTTGAATTACACTTCTGTTTGTTTTAACATCTACCGTACTTCCTAAGCACTTATTAAAACATTATAAGACAACAAAATTTATTTTCCAACATTATTAGTAAGTTACAAGCGATACGTTTCAAATTATTGTTTGAATATATTTTGTTTATAAACTAGAATTATCGTTTTAAGATTTCCTCTGTTCGTTTCATTTTCGCCAAACACAAATAACTTCATTTTAAAAGATTATTTTAAATAAGATTCATTTTAATTGTTTTATTTTGTTTACCAAATATTGTTTTTATATTTATTTTTTGGAGTCAACATTCAATTATAAAAGGAAGGAGTCCTCAAGAAGAACATTCTCGGTATACCGCATCTAAGAAACTGTGGTATATTTATTTACTAAAACTTAAGTAAATAAATAATATTAGACCTTTATTTAAACAGGTTGATGATTTTTTTACAGGGTTAAAACCAACAAAAAGTCACAATTGGGGGGAACAAAAAAATACTAATATAATTGTTTGTGTTGTAGTGATGACACATCCAGATCTTATAATCGAGAATGTCAATGATAAATATTCAAAAATCATAAAAAGCCAATTTTTATTAAAATAGATTATTTATAGTTTTTTTCACGAATATAATATTTTTATGACATACAAGAAGAAGATTTTATTTTAAAATGAACTACTTATATAATTCTTTGAGTGCAATACATTTTTTCGGGCATTCATTAAAATGAACATAATTTTTTTTTCCCAGTCTATACAAAGGCGATATTCTCTGAATTTTACTTATGTAATCGTTATGGTATGAACAGTTATAAAAAGTTTGTAAAATTTGTATTATCGTTCACAAAGTTTGAATGTAAGATTATAACACTTTGATCTTTAAAACCAGCTCCTCAATAGATAGGTATTTATGTAACACTCATTGTTGTATATTTGTTGTATTTAAAAGAATAAGTTCTCAGAATATAATCAACTTTAAAGGTGAATATGGAACATAACTGTCATCCTGTACAGTTGAGTTTCTTTTCAAAAAAAAGTGCCGAGTAAAAATGACTACTATAAGCAGCGCCAATGTCCTACAGTTTACCCACTGAATACAAACAGTTTTATAAACACAGACACAGAGATTTGCTGCCTGATTTAACACTAACTACAGCAAATGCATTTATTTATTACTTTTACGTGAACGGCTTAGATAGAGACGGAGCTAAGATATAAAAAATAAAAAGAATGTGTTTCTACACTGAGCAGAGAACTTTAAAGGCATTGTCTTCTTCAATTGTCAGTGTACCAACGTAATGTCGGGAAAGTCTTTGTCTTAAAGTAGCCTGAGTTTATTTCTATCCACCTTAGGACATACAATTTACTATTAGCTGTTTATGGCTTTCCTAGTTTCCATAAGGGATAAACAAAACCGTCTTAATACCAAGTTCGAATCTGTGTAATACAAATGTTCATAAAACTGATGATACCCATTATTCTCCTTTCCTCTTAATTTTTTTAAAATGTAATATTGTTTCTTTAATAAGTGTTTTGTGTAATAACTATAGGGCCTAGTATTCAAATATCTCAATCTTTTAATTTCTGTTTCAACACCATTTTATGCTCTATTAATATGTTATAACTTGCATGTAAAACAAAATTAACTCCTACTTGTAAACAAAATGACAACCGTAAGAGTTTTTACTCGCAAACACTGTTTTAAAGTTTTATTCAAACTAAATACTGGCGATGATGTTCGAAAAGTGTTTAATCTTTAAGCAACAATAAAAAAATAACTAAATATCAAACTACGATTTAAGTCCTCAATCATTCCTTCACTAAAGTTAAATTTTTTTTAATTTATCTCATATTCTTAATGAAAAGAACTGTAATCAAAAATATGTAATACAGCCTCGTCAATGCCTTAGCAGGCGAAACCATTGGTCGGCTAGACTAATAAAAAGTGGATATTACAAAATAAAAAAAATGTGTTTTATTATCTTTAAACATGGAATTCCACCAAGAACCATCGGTCTCAACAGTAATGAAAATTATTTATTAATGATTGTATCTTACTAAAGAGATGCGTAAAAAATTAACTCCCTTAAACCTAACAAAAATCTCTTTCCACCCAGTGGTCACAAAATATAATTCTAATAATTTAATAATTTTAGTTGCCATAAAATAGGCCAAACAAATAGGCTATTATAAAAATTAATCTTTGTTGAAACCTTTTAAGTGTGATTTAGGTTATTCCACAGTATTTTCCTATCTCCAATTACAATAAACATTGGTTTTTTACAGTTTAAGGATATAGATCACACATTTCTTTAAATAGATTAATCACATGTTTAATTTAATACGACTTCTGTTGACCGTCATCTTCATTAGAAGAGAAATAAAAGGTATACAATTAATATTAACTTAGACAAACCACCTAAAAGTGCAGTACAAAGATGTTTCTAGGTTTCTTCCTTATTGATATAACAGTCATACTCGTATACTGTTTATGTGAAGTTTACCTCTTTCGTGTATATAACATGTCAGTAAGAAGAAAACAACTAATCATCTAGGCGTAGGACATGAGAAATTAGGTTAAATGGTTTTATTTACATTATTTTTTTTTGTAAATAGAAATATTGTTTTGTTGTATAAATAATAATTAAAATATGTAAATAAAAGCCAGCTAATCAAGAGTAACTTGTATTAGATGTCACATATTCTTTGTTGCAAACCTCACTTAACAAGTTTGAAAAATGTAGGATTATATATATATATATATATATATATATATATATATATATATATATATATACACGTAAAACCTTTACAATTATCAACACCTTAGAAAAATTAAGAACAAAAATTATAAATACAAATAAAAATAAAACAAAAAACCAACAAATTAAGCCAAAAACTAAGTAAGATTACGTAAATCTTGCAAAATCAAGACAAAGTCATATAACAATATAAATCACAATGTAGGAACAAATCACGTAGGCAATGAGTACTGCAAGTACGAAATCATTTAAATCTTACAAAAAACCATCAAGCGGCAAAAGAAGAACATCCACCTGTCAAGGAACCCAGTATCATTCCTGAATGGAATTAGGTAGAACAAAAGTCTCACGAACATCTCTCAGAAATACACAGTTGATTACGAAGAAATGTTTGTTGTAACTGAGTGACAGAATGGACACTGCAGAGGATTCCCTTGTTCCATCTAAAATCCATGAGAGATCGTTGAATGACCGATGCGAAACTGGTCAACAGAACTTCCTCTCGATGACTGGAAGGAATTGATGTTCTCCATGGGTTGGACAGTATTTTTAATTTCTCTTAGTTTATTATTACACTTATCCATTTTTTCTCCCACTGGCGATGCAATACGATTTTAACTGGTTGATACGTTGCGTGACTGGCATCCTGTGTGCGTCGTCTCCTTTGTGTTTCAAGTTATTCCAAAATGTCCGGGTACCCAGATAAAACGATACCCCGACGCAACCTGTGTATAAAGCACACAATGTCTGCAGCTAAGGGATTTCTAGAATACATATCCTGGATAGCCTGAAAAGCACTTCTGGAATCAAAACCGACAATGTAAGTGACGGCAAAGTGATAGACCAGTAGTAGTGAGACCTTTTAAAATAACAAGGAGTTATATATATATATATAAAGGACTGTCCTGATGAGTAGTAAGCACAACCGTCCTGATTATGCAATTTAGATCCATCTGTGAAAATAATTTCACAGGAAAGTAGTTGTAATTTGTGCATTTGAATATAGGAATACCAAAAAGTGGATAAATATAACTTCTCGAATGCGTAGTACTATCTTTATGTAATTAAGGGGGTTTCCACAGAGCATCTATGTAGGAAATTGTGTATACATTTATTTATGATTTGGACACTTTTCATTTGCCTTTGTCATGCAAGATGATGTTGGACAACAGTCGTTATAAACTACAAATTTTATAACTTTTATGACTGGTCTAAAAATTTGACAAACAAAGTAAAAATTGAGAGATTGTGCAAACGTTACCTATAAACAGCGAAAATTAAAAAAAAAATTATAAGACCTAATATCAAAGTAAATTAGTACAGTAAAACAATAATAATTATTTAGAGTTTTTTATACGTTTTTTATATTTACCTAAAACTGAAGTGATGTTAGCATATTTTATGGATTACTAAAGTAGTTTGTTGTAAACTAACGCTCATCAGTGTATAAAATATTTTTCCATACAAAAACTTTAGACTAATTTATTTTTTCATTATAGACTCTCTATCGTTACACATTCTAACTAAATGGAAATGTGAAGGATTAAGATAGATATTTTCAGCACTTGACATCTCTTTTCACAGGCGCTGATCCTTTTCACAGCCAATTAATTATATTATCTGACAAAGATAACATTTTTAGTATCAATTAATAGATTGCTTGCTAGACAGGAAATAATGTTAACGGACGCTACAACTTAACGTGTGTTCAAGTTACTTTAATTTTTGAAAGGAAAGGTGCCATTCATTTCAAGTAGCAAGTAGGTACACTTGAACTTATGGCAGTTAGACACTATTTGAAAACTAAAGAATTCCCGTATTCGTCCTAGCATCAGTCAAAAATACTTAACTGCAAAAATAAATATATACACTTGTTTATAAAGAAAATATGTACAAAAAGAAAATTGAAACCTAGAAACAAAAAACTAAATGTTATTCTTTAAGCAATATACAAATTTCTATAAACATTTATGTTATAACATGTTTACAGTTACAAAAACCTGATTAGATTGAAAGTAAAACAACAAAAATCTTTTGTATAAACAAATTGTGGATGCGAGTGCAGAGAGAAATCATCCCGTGCATAATATAAACTCATCGCAGTCTAAACATAACATAGAGATAAATGTTCGTCCTGCTTAAATTCAATGAAGCGTAATAAATTATTAACTAATTTAAAATATCACTGTAGAAAATATCTGTCAGAGGAGAGAAGGAAATGAGAATGCTTATAATTTATCAGAAAGAGGCGACGGTCCGTATCTGCAGAGACCACTATAAATCTGGCTGCTGAGAGCCAACATACATCAATGGTCTAAACTTGGCCTTTCAGTGTGTAAAAACACATTTTATAGTTTTATGTAATTAAATACTTAACAGGTCTAACTGTGTCAGTATGTGTCTTTTCCTCAATCAACGATAGAGAAATAACTACTAAAATAAATTATCAAAGCCATAGATGTACTATATTCGTCAAACTGATTTTTGTAACAATTTATATTGACACAATTTGGTTTAAAAATATTATTAAACTTAAAAATAAATAGTATTGTAACGTGTTGATATTTCCTTAGAATACATATTATATGAATACTTCTAAATTAGACTTAAAAGATTTTGTCTTAATTAGTTCTTCCAATATAAAAATAACGTAATATTTTACTCCCTTCTTCATATATAAAATCATAGAAGCTAGATTTAGTTTAGTGTTTAGTTAGAAGTTTAGAAAACATTCTTCAAGAAAAATATCAATTTTAGTTTACCACATTAACAAAACATTATTTTAAACCTTTTATTTCCAAAGGAAAAGACCTGTGCTAAATAAATTAGACTACAGGATAATTCAGCAGAACCTGACTACTGGACTACTGAATAACCTATAATAAATAGAACTGTTTAATTAACATTTCAGTATAAATGGTTGTTTCAAACAAAATTAAAATATATATAGGGGTATATATATATATATATATATATATATATATATATATATATATATATATATATATATATAAAGGTTTATTGACATATACAGAATGTCTCTCAACATAACAAAAAGTGACACCTCGCCTTAAAATAAACTAAATTATCAAATTTTCCTGCTAATATCAAAATGCTCCTCTAAGGGTTTACAACTTCTGAAATAAAAATACCATAAATTCTAATGTATTTATATGATTTATGTTAGAAAACTGAACTTTGGTGTACTTTCCATAGTACTACGTCAAGTTTATACTCGTGTTTTATAAGATGTCCTTAAAGTTTTATCTAAGTGGGTATACTGTGAAACCTCACTCTAATTGTCAGTATTATTGAAATAACCGATTATAATAATAATAAATTAAGGGTTTAATGTTTTCTTTATCGTAACATGTGATATTGCATCTTTGTGTTACGACAACAATTTAAACTGTTTTTCTTTTCTTTATTTATTTTTAATTTACAACAGAGGAAACGATGCAAAACGAAATACCTTATTTTAATAAATGCAAACCTTATTTTAAAAGGTTTTTTTTTTTTATTTTTTTTTTTTTTTAACAATTTGTCGAAACTCACTCTTAAATCACATTTT
The DNA here is from genome assembly GCA_963513935.1 of Aphrophora alni. Classification (NCBI taxonomy): domain Eukaryota; kingdom Metazoa; phylum Arthropoda; class Insecta; order Hemiptera; family Aphrophoridae; genus Aphrophora; species Aphrophora alni. The sequence continues at coordinate 72,447,921 of OY740766.1, forward strand.
CACTTTAGAATTTAAAAATTATATATAAAAATTTAATATATTGAATATGCATAAATTCTGTTACGATAATTTAATAACTGCATTAAGTTAATTGCATGTTTGAATACCTATATTTGTAAAAACTATAAATTACAGTTTGACATTATTTCGTCTTCGGAATGCATTTTAAATAACTACCAACTCAATTTAGTTACTATTTACAAAACCAAATTGAATATATATTTTCATTTTACAAAGTATTAGTTTGGAGAAAGTTTTTTAACTGCAAAAATATTTGTTGCAAACATTGAGTAACAATGTGTTTCAGTTTCTTGATGCTTAAGAAATGAAAAAAAAATCCATCGTTCATGTTTAATTAATAATTTGATCAAATGCAATTTTATTTTTCACAGTAGCAGTGATTTAGAGTGAATTTAAATTCTATTCTTTAAAACTAAAATTCTTCAATATTTGTGCATAATAAATAAACAGTATTGTTAGACACAGCTAATAAAAATCTATTATGCAAACTTTTCATAAACATATTTCAAGTGTTAAAAATTAAGGCAGAACTCATAAGAATTAGTACATTCCG